>VXBO01004178.1:0-15190 GCA_013400135.1 Rhinoptilus africanus
AGTGCACTGTACCTGTTACACAACAGCACCCGGGAAGATGGTGCAGCTGCCAAGCATTTCCGAGTGTGGTGTGTGTTGCGCAGGAACTTCCTGCCATTGCCCCCTGTCCTCCAAGTCACCACCTTCAGTTGAGTTGAGATAGGACAGAGGGTCCTCTATTGCAGGGGTGCTGTGTGCCTGCTGGGTTTCTGCCTTGGGATGTAGGATCTTACTGCAAGTATCTATCTCCATCTCACATTCCCTGATGCTCCTCAACCTACTTCTCCCTGAGCTCCGTCACTAATCGGAGGAGATCTCTACATGGGCACATCTCCCACTGGTGCACCCATCGCTGCCATCCATCACCGGCATAAGAGCAGGGCACTCCCTGAAGCCTAATGTCTGTGTGGCAGCATTTTTCCATGGGAGTTCCGTCTGAGAGGCTGCATCAGACCTGGTGGTTGTGGAGCTCGTGGATGCCAAGGTCTTCCCGTGAGTAGATAGATCGTTACCTGGATGGGTTGGCAGCCTTTCAGCAGTCTTCTGCCCAGACAGCTGTGCAGGCTGCTGGGGCTGGACTGGTGTCTCCCTCCCCATTTGGCCGCCCTTTTCCCCAGCTCGGGAAGCACCCCCTTGTCGCGGTGCTCCCGGGTGGCTCCACAGGTGATGCCCAGGAAGACCCACTCGCTGCTGGTTTGCTCAAGTGAGCAGCGACCAGTCACTGTGCCCCCGAAGGTCCTCTTTTATATGGGGAGAGTGGGGCCACACCCCCGCCCCCTCGCTCGGCTCTGCCGCTGGGGGGTCCGGCTCTGCCCTCGGCTCCTCATCTGCCTCCACCCCTGCAAGGGCCGGGTACCAGACCGGGCTGGCCGCTTTTACTGGCTTTAAAAAACCTTGAAATCGAGCCCCTTGCCAGCCTTTTTTTGCCGCGATTCCCTCCCTCAGTGCGGACTTACCTGCACTGGAGCTGGTTTTCTCAGCTAGAAGTACAGTCACCTTCCAGAAACTTATGTTTGCACTGAGTGACTTTTCAACAGAAAGCTAATTGCTTTGTTGAGGTTTAATTCTGACTCTTGCAGAAATCAGTATTTGAAACTGTGTTTGTTCATTTTTAAGAGTATCATGAAATCAGCTCAGGGATTTGTTTCTCTCCTGCCTCTTCCCACGCTCTCTGCACGTGCCAGCTTGCTGATTCCTTGTCTAAGGAATCAGCCCTCAGCTTTGATTGCTTAAACCAGTGATCAAACACTACAACAGTTATGGCAGAGGATATTTCTCCATGTCCATAGAGGAACTGTGGCTATTTTGGTTAGATGTTTTTGTGAAGAGGCAGTTAATGGCCCCTGCAACTATAGCTTAGTACACACACACAGAGCACAGCCACCAACTCCAAGGCTGACTGAAGTAGCAAAACAAGTAGATATGATCTTATTCACACTCCAGCAATATAGGCTAAGTGTAATTTCAGTTCTTCACTGGAGTCTGCAGGGTACAAACTGGAGAAGAATCTTTGTAACACAACCTGTAACTGTACTTGCAGCTTGCTTAGAAGTAGAATGATGAGCATCATTTTTGTGTGTTTTTATTTGGGTACCACAGAAGATCAATAACAATACTATAGTAGCAAATACAGCTTTGCACCCTGGGTTGATATGAATAGCATTTGACTGGATTCATTTGTTTAGCCTAAAGTTTATTCATTGTTTATTCAGTGTTGTCAGGCAAAGAACCGAAATCACATTCACGGTGCAGAATACTGTTTTAGCTAGATACTGTGAACAGTGAAAAATGCACTGTGCCCCAAATGACTCTCATCATCATATGAGATGATAACTCAATGGAGACTGATGAGCAGCACTGTTCTTGGGGAGCAGGCAACTGTTTCAGTGCAATAAACATGTATCTATTGAAGCAAACTATTTGCACTTTGAAACCCAGAAAAACGGGCTGGAGTAATTCATAAGATAATCTTGCTCATTAAGTCTGGTTTTTCTGGCACTTGATGTGGAATGCAAAGAAAATAGGCTCTCCTAATGTACTTTAGCTCTTTCAACCTCATTCTTTCAAAAGCAAAAAAAAAAAAAAAAAATGGGGAAGGGGGGAAGCATTGGAAATCACTGGCAAAGATGAGGTCTAGGGATACGATTCCTACTAGCACCAACATGGTTTCTTATTCCGATCATCTGGTGCAGAATGTTATGGTTTTCTATAAAATCTCTCTGTTCATCTTTATTTCCCTTCTGATTCTGACTGCAGCCATGTTATTTGCTACCTCCCTGTTCACAAATTTTACATAAACAGTCAGAAAAAGATAAAGTCACAGTGGGAAAAAGGAAAGCCAGCATCACTTGAGTACGTCTCACCTCTTGCCTTTTTCAGTGATATAACTGAAATCATGGACTGCTCTGTTTGCCTGCAATACAGCAGCATACAGCTCCTAGCAAAGTCCCTTAATGGGTCAGACCATTAGAGTGCTCAACTCAGTGCACTCAAGCATGCATCTCTCATACTAATTGTGTCCAATCAAATAACAAGATCAGTACAGACTCTAAATCATTTAGACTTGTTAAAATGCCACTGCTTAGGCTCTTTGTGCCATTTTCAGGGTGTAGCAGCTTCATGCTGTGATGTGCTCTAGAAAAAAACAAGGAGGAGAAAAAATATAAAGTTTCCTTTGCATGTTTGTAGATAATGTTCATCTTTTGTTTCATTAGCAATTTGTCAGATTTCATCCCTATTGTATGCATTTTAATTTTTTTTTTATTAAAGCGAACAGTGCCGGTCTGGGTTTTTGGTTTTAGTTGTTTGTTTGTTTTTTCTTCTAACTACTGTTCTATTCAAGAGCTGCAGCACTGACTAGCTGCTAAGGGAGATGGCTACGTACATATGAAACACAAAGTGTGTTCTCTGCATATATTGTGCAGATGCAGGAATCTGACCCACTCTCTTCCTCTAAATCACCTCAGCTTCCTGTAAATATCAGAAGGTTTATGCTCTCATATCACAACAACAGTTCAATGTGTTTAAATCCTTCTATGATTAAGTTCAAATGTATGATATAATCTTCACAATTTAGTTTTTCAGCAATAACTGCTCCCCCAGTGAATAAATCCATCTTACCCTCATTTTGCCTTCTACAGCCACATGCCTGTACCTCTGAAACACCAGGTCATGTCAGGTAGCACAAGGGCTGAGCAGTGACCTTGAGCAGAGAGAAACTCCATTACCTTCTCAGCGGGCTTCCTGCGATTACTGCAGGCTAGGGTTCAAGCGCATTAGCAGAGAATAGAGGGAAGCTAACAGTCGAATGTTAAAATGCTACTAGAACTTTCCCCCCTTTTTCCTGATAATTCAAATAGCTGAAGGGGTAGATACAGTTATACTTCCATTAGACAGACTGCAGTTGATTAAAATGTTGCATATTCTCGGTATTATCCACTAGGTTACTTTAAAATGTGTTATCTACATAACCTTTGTGAATTACTTCTAACGTCCTATGAAACATAATCACTGTCAGATGATAACCAAGCATTAAAGTACCTAAAAGGTCAAAATGTGAATTTAAATTTCTTAAAATTGCAAAGGTGGCTCTACCTCTCTGATTCCTTCTATTTAGCTGAAGTGATAAAGTCACTCTGTTGGTAGTAAAACATTCAACTCTACCATTTGTAAATCTGTGTTACTAACAATGCCCTTGAAAATAAAAGTCAAGGAGAAAAACAATATCCCTGCTGTTTAAAATGCAATGTTTGGAAAATATTTTTCTTAAATCCTGTGCTTGATCCCCAGCATTTCCACAATGACTTTTTAGTGTAGGAGTAGAAAGAATAACTATGGTACAGCTCTGACTGAGGTCTTCTGTTAGGTAAAAATGTAAATAAAATCCTGCTGGTACAAGAGAATATATATCTAGTTCTATCTGTAATGAGAACTTATGTAAAAGTTCATGTGTTCTTTTTTAAAAAGTCATATATTTTGGGGTATATTTCATCACAAATAGCATGAAAAAAAAAAAATAGATGCCCCAAACCAAGCAGCCCTCATAAAAGATGAAGCCATCCATCTATCAAGTGTGTAAAGTGAAAAAATCGGAGTTTAGAAACAGACTTCAGTTTCAAGCCTCTCAGGCACTATTAGCAGGAGAGGCTGACTTTCTCAGCCAGAATGAGAACTTGTTTTGGTGTTGAGCACAAGCCGTATATCAAGCAGTGGTCTGTATTGTGACCATGCTCAGCTTTCTGCAAAGTTGTACGAGGCACGGGGTGCCCTCTTGCCAGGTCTGTGCAGTGCAGGGGCCGTTTGCAATAAATAATGTTGGACTGTGTGAAACACAGGTGTAGGGGGGGTGGGAACATGAGAGTAGCAGATTCCCAAAAGACAAAAAAAGTCACTGCTCCAAACAGGCCCTGTAGAAAAGAAGGAAAAACCACCAGTGTTTCAGCAGCCTGGGAGCCCAGATGAGAGCTCTTCCTGGGAGTTAAGATGAACAGGTCTTTGTACTCCTGCACTTGTGTTGTTTCTTCTGCCTTCCACTGCATACTTCTTTTGTCACACCTGGACGTTCTTCCTCTTTGTTAAATTGCAAGGTGGGGCATAGGTCTAGTGCTGGTGAGTTGAAGGCAACAAATTGTTCCATCAATGTAAATAATGTATCATAATGACAAATTGGCTTATACTTCTCAGATTAATAAACATAGCGTGTGACGAACTTCCTCAAGGTAAGTTTTTTGTAATAGCCTTCTCTCTGCAAGGTTCAGCCATAGGTGCTGCAGACCCTCAAGCTGGAGGGAGCTGACAGCTTTCCCTCTGAAGCCCAGCAACACCAATGCTAACAGAAAGTGCACCTACAGCTGTCAAGGACCACTAGGGGCAAAGAGCCTCTTCGGGGAGCATCGTTGCTATGTCTCCTCCTTGCTGAGATCTCACACAAACCTGCCTTGAAAATGCTGCCTTAGCAAAGGTGACTTCCATTTTGGGATACCAGTGATAAGAAAAATACATCCTCCTGAAAAAAACCAACAGATTCCCACTGTCGCTCCATGGTATCAGCCTGGATTTGTTTGGCACAGATAGATCATTTGTAATAACAATATAATTATGGTTTATACTTCATCTAAGGTTATGAAATGACTTAATATACATCAAATGAATCTTACATTGCTGTGCTCGGGCATATTGTGCTTTTACAGATGCATAAGCTAAAGCACAGGCAAAATAGGATTTTATTTTCTTTTTTTCAAACTAAGAAATTTTAATACCAGAAAGGATCATTATACCATCTTTCTGCTTGTCCATTACATTTCATCTGATTCCTACTCAGCTGAAGCCAATAAAGTTCCGTGTAACTTAAGAATATACCCACACTGTTGCAAATGTTAGAGTTAGCTCATATGAAGGAGCCATCATCCTCCCAATTAAAATACTTCTATTATCCTAGTCCATTGCAACACCTTAGGTGAGAAATTTTATATCACATTTGCAACAAATTGGTCTGAATTCAGGATTAGTTTTTGTAGTACACCTTCCAGCCAAATGCTAGTAATTTCTATGAATGTCCTACGTCTCACACCTGCAAGCATATGCATAAATCCAACAACACATTTTCCAGAAAGGAATCACTCCTTACTCACATAGAGTATCCATCACTTTTATTGGTAGATTATTTTACTGGATAATCAGCGTCATTTAAAAATGTGCTATATGGGTAATTTGAACGTGACTGGCTTTATCTTGCAGCCATTCACTCTTGTTATGCACTTCAGAGGTAGTTAAAAGAGCTCTTTAGTTTCAGGTATTTCTGTCCCCCTGAAGCACTTACGCACCATAATCAAACTGTCTCTTCATTGACATGATGAAGTAAATGGATTAAGCTCTGTGTGTTTATTGCCAAAAACCATCTTCCCAAGCTCTGGAGTGTGATTATTTGCCTTCTATGATTTTACACATATTTTTAAAGTTATTGGGAAGAACCTGTATATAATATTCCTGGACAGTACTGCCATATGCCCCACGGAGAGGTGTATGTGCCTTCTGTATTTCTCATGGGTTTTTATTTCCCTACTTATACACCTAAATGTCACCTCAGACTTTAAGTCACAGAAGTTCATGCAGTATTGATTTTCTCCTATGTTTTTTAAATCCTTCCAGACCACTGCTTTCAAGAACATAGATGCCCATTTTGTATGACATAGTGGTGTTTTTTTCCCCCTGGATTAGTGTCTTTTCCTGGATTTTGTTAAAATTGTTTTTGTTCTAATATCCATCCTTGTTAAATGGTGTGTGGCCATTGATCAATGTTTACAGATATGGTGTGCCATTACTGTGTTGATACAGTGTATTTTATCAGAATTTCATGCAGTTTTAAGCCTGATACTTGAAGCCTGAGACCATTAATTCTACAGAATTACCTTTGTCAGCCAAGCTCCTTAAATAATATCGAAAGAGCATAACTCACTGGCTGAATTAGGAATTACAGGAAAACTCTGGTGGAGAAAGAGCTTGGAAGGTACCTGAAACAATGAACTGTTCACAGCAGGGCCAGGAAGAGGGGAGTACTCTTAGGTGCCTTCTTTGTCCAGACTCAACTAGCCTTTCCTTACAGGTTGAGTTCTCCTTACAGGTTGAGTGCTGACCACCTCAGTGGTGACCACCTCTGCTGAGCTTGTTTGGGTTTATTGATGTCTTTCCTGTACTGGGGGTACACAACTATGTGCAGTATCTAGGTGTGGCCTAATGAGTGCCAATGCAAAGGAGAAAGTCCTGTCCCTTAATTGACTGGCTATTTCATACAGTCCATGATGCAATTGGCTTTTATAGCTGCCACAACATACTACTGGCTTGTGCTCAACTCCCACTGTACCCACCATGATGTCCAAGACTTTCCTTCAGAGATACTCCCAGCCAAGCAGTCTTCAGCGTGTATTGCTGGAGGGGTTTTTCCCCCTCAGGACTTCCATTTGTCCTTGTTGAATTTCAGAAGATTTCAATCGTCCTGTTTCTCCAGCCTGTCCATGTCCCTTTNCCCCAACCTCCTTCAGGGCATCCACTTGCTCTGACATGGCGTCCTCCGTTGTCTACAGGTGGCTATCTGCTCCACTGTGGACCTCNTGGGTGGTAGCCCTGCCCTCAAGTATATCCTTGAGTCCCACCAGTTCAGTATTAACTACAACCTTGACAAGAGTGCAGTCCCTCTGCTCCTTCAGGTCAGAGAATCACTGTGGTGGGTTGACCCTGGCTGGACACCAGGTACCCCTCTAGTTGCTGTATCACTCTCCCTCCTCAGCTGGACAGCGGAGAGAAGAATATAACAAAAGGCTCATTGGTCGGGATAAGGACAGGGAGATTCTCAAGCAATTACCATCATGGGCAAAACAGTCTCATCTCATGGAAATTAATTTAATTTATTACCAATCAAATCAGAGTAATGAGAAATACAACAAAATGTTAAAACACCTTACCCCTACACCTCCTTTCTTCCTGGGCTCCATTTCACTCCTGATTTTCCCTACCTTCTCCCTCCAAGGGGTGCAGGGTGATGGGGAATGGGTGTTGCAGCCAGTTCATCACGTGTTATCTCTACTGCTCCTTCCTCCTCACACTCATCCCCTGCTCCAGCGTGGGCTTCTCTCTCCACGGAGTCACAGGTCCTGCCAGGAGCCTGCTTCAGTGTGGGCTTCCCATGGGGCCCCAACCTCCTTCAGGGCATCCACTTGCTCTGACATGGCGTCCTCCGTTGTCTACAGGTGGCTATCTGCTCCACTGTGGACCTCTGTGGACTGCAGCGGGCAGTCCACCTCCCCATGGTCTTCTCCACAGGCAGCAGGAGAACCTCTGCTCTGGTGCCCAAAGCACCTCCTCCCCCTCCTTTTTCACTGAACTCAGTGTCTGCAGAGTTGTTTCTCTAACATATTCTCACTCCTCTCTCTGGCTGCAGTTGTGCAGGATTTTTTGTCCCTTGTCTTAAATATGTTATCCCAGAGGTGTTACCACTATCACTGATGAGCTCATCCTTGGCCAGCCACAGGTCCACCTTGGAACCAGCTGGCATTGGCTCTATCAGATATGGGGAAAGCTTCTAGCAGCTTCTCACAGAAGCCACCCCTTGTAGCCACTCTGCTACAAAAACCTTGCCACACAAACCAAATACATTCACAAACAGGACACATCCCAGTAATGACCCTTACAGTAATCCTCTTTTTACTGGCATTAACCCCTCCCCTCTGAGTCCAATCGTACAGCTAGTGTTTCGTCCAGGACAAGAGGCAATGACCACAAACTTGAACATAGGAAGTTCCATCTAAACATAAGGAGGAACTTCTTTACCTTGAGGGTGGCAGAGCACTGGCACAGGCTGCCCAGGGAGGTGGTGGAGTCTCCCTCTCTGGAGACATTCAAAACCCGCCTGGATGGGTTCCTTTGCAACCTGCTCTAAGGTGGCCCTGCTCTGGCACGGGGGATTAGACTGGATGATCTCCAGAGCTCCCTTCCAACCCCATAATTCTGTGATTCTGTGAAAAAGGCATGTAGTGCTCTCCCCTCATACACAAATCCTGTCACATTATCACAGAAACAATTAGGACGTTGAGGTATGGTTGGCTCTGGGCAAATCTTTGCTGACTCTTCCAAACAGTCCTCCTTAACTGTGTGCCTAGCATTATGTTTGAATTAATATTAGACTATTTATAACATCTTCCTTAACAATCTTCTCATTTCAACATCTTCATTTAGGGACAAAGGGGCTTATTCAAAAAAATTGCAGACAAAAATCTGAGAGGAGTTGCTGAAACATGAAAAGGTTGTTCAGATAGACTTGAACAGGCTGGAGAATTGTGAGCAGAGTAAAGTTCAATAATGAGACATGAGAAGTCCTGCATCTGGGGAAGAATAATCCAAATGCAGGGAGGTGATGGGCCACAATGAAGTTCAGCAGAGAAGGACCTACGGTCCTAGTGTACAACAAGCTGTCCATGAGCCATCAATGCTCCCTCACAATAAGGAAGGCCAACAGCCTCCTGGGATGCTTTAGGCAGAGCATTGCTAGCAGGGAGAGGGAGGTGATCTGTCTTCTCTACCCAGCATCTGAAATGCTGAGTACAGTTCTGGGCTCCTCAGTACAAGACAGAGATGGACTTACTGGAGCCAAGTCCACTCGGGCTACAAAGATGATTAAGGAACTGGAGCATCTTTCCCATGAGGAAAAGCAAAGAGAGGTGTGACTCTTCATCTTGCACATCATCCATGTGTTTTAATGCCTGATGGGAGGGAATGGAGAAGGGAGAACTAGACTCTTCTCAGCAGTGCCCACTGATAGGGTACAATTAAAACACATGAAACTCCATCTGAATAAAGGAAAACACTTTTTTACTGTGTGAGTGGCCAAACCCTGGCACAGACTTTCCAGAGAGTTTGTAGAGTCTCCGTTCTTGGAGACATTCAAAACCCAGCTGGACACAGACCTGCACAACAGGCTGTAGCTGACCCTGCTTGAGCAGTTGGATTGAACTGAAAGATTTCAAGAAGTGCCTTCCATTCTAAACTATTATGTAATTCATTAATTTCAGCTGCAGGTTCCATGTAATAACCTAAATAAGCGATGTATTTTTAATTTGTCATTTTTTTTTTTATCAAGATGGCCTTATATTCATAGTATCTTGCCTATATATTTTTAATTGACCCTACCCAAAAGCAGTAAGAGCTTATTCATGTTCAGAAGCATATTGGCATTGCTTGGATGTTAGAAAACTTGGGGATAAGCACCTTCAGCCTATGAAAGCTGGTTATGGCATTTCCAGCCTTTTACAAGTTATACTCTTTTTGGCCTAATACCAGTGTCCTAAGGATATATAAACCCGTGATTGTTTTCCCGAAGTGATTTATATTTACGCAGGATGCTGCCAAAATACAGTCTCCTAATGGAGACTCATTTTATTAGTGAGAGGGGTGGTTTTGCATGTGTGTGTGTGTGTATTCTAACCTGGTTTGGGATCCATGATTAATTTTTCAGGAATAATGTTGTTATTTTGCAGTTTTTATTAGATATAGTCATGACTACCTGAACACATTACTGCTCCAGAGGGGGAACACTGGCAGACAAAAGGCACTCTGCCAGAAATACATGTTCTCCCTATGGGGCAATAACACTTACAAGTGATCATGACTATACAGTTGTATTTATTTAGTTATTTAGATTTATTTCAGCTTCCCACTGTATCCTGTAGATTCGTTTTTTGAAAGATAAAAGGAAGACTATAAACATTAAGGATGAAGCTCTTGAAGCCAGTGATTCAAGAAAAAATCTGAGTGAAATTTATATATATATTTTTTTTTAATTTCTAAAAAAAACCCCTCACGCCCATCTACTTTCAGTGTTCTTCCTGGTACATGTTCCTGACTTACCCCTTTCCTTTCAGCCTCAGCCTACTCTGTAAACACTAGGGCAAAAGTTGACCTCACAGCCTTGTCCCTAAGTGCTCACTGTAGCAGGCATTTTGTTTCTAGATCCAGTTGATAACCCAAGGTAATACAACATGTGTAACCCCAAGTGAAGAAAATTGACCTCGTCTTATTTTCTTTCTGTATGGAAGCAAGGCAGTGCCTTTGATTTACAGCACCACCTTCCCCATTCTTGCTGCAGAGGTCACCATGTGTCCTCTCCCTCCTCCTCCTTTCCCCATTCCTAGCATCATACTCCCCAACCACTTGGCCTCTCCATCTGGAAATTCCTCTGTGCACTTAAATGACTCCTCAGCTCTCTTCATTTCCCATCAGAGGAACTATCTTTTCTCCCTGTCTTATAACCCCTAACCTTCTCTCTAATAAAACAATCAAATCCTACTTCCCACTCTCCAAGTGCTCAATCAGTCTCTCTTGCCCTTTGCCACCCTCTTCACCCTTGGCCCACAGGCTGCAGATGTCATTGTTATTATATATCATAAAGAATGCCTGTAAATGTTTGGGAAATTTATATAAAAAGTAGCTAAAGGCTGATTTTCTGCCTGTTGTAGAGGGAAGAATCTGTCAAATCTGTGTTTTTCACTTTCAGAGTAAAAGACCGATAAAGGGTTTGGTAAGAAAGACCTCAGTATTGCACATATATTATTAAATGTCCATGTGTAGGTATTTTTCCATCTGTATGGTTTTTGTTCTGTCTCATCCTTGTACTGGTGGGCACAGACTTGATCCAAGCTCAGAAAAGCCCCAGGAAGTACTGGTGTTTCTGAAAGCGTTCATCCTGACTTTGCTCTTCCACAGTGCAACTGCAGTACAGAAACCTTTTTTTTTTATGCACTTTATTTCTGCCTTTGCATATGGCCTGATGAACTCATTTGCATCCTAAACCAGATACTCTTTAGGGCAGGAATTAAGTTGAGCCTATGATTGCAATGGGACCTACAGGCTTGATAGTGGGATTGATGGGACTTTATTCACTATGTTCAACTCATGAGAAATGCAATATGTTACACATCTCAGTGAATGGAATAGAGAGTCCTTAAGGGGAACTTCTTCTACCTTTTAATTTTGTGGTAATATTTATAAAGGTCTTTTCATTTTCCAGCTTCCCATTTTATGTGTCTCAAAATGGCTTGCTAGCAATGGAATGAAAGCTTTGCACTGGTGGTTCATTAACCATAGACTGAGAGCCATTAGCAGGGCTGATACCAGACATCTAGTCCACAGCTATATGTATATTTAAAAATACATTTTTTAATTCATTTTCACACCTTTTATCTTCTTGTGCAAATGTTACAACTATTTGGCTTTATTTATTACTCCAAATACACCTAGGCAGTGAAATTTTTTAAAGAGCAAATCCTTCAGTATTTGCTAAAAGCAAATTGAAAGTTATCCTTTTGGTTACATCATTTGCTGTTCTTATTGCTCCGTTTACTTACTTTAGCCAAGGAAAAGAAAGAATGCCAAACAATAACTGTAAGAAGTACACACATGCAATGCATAAGAACTATATGGACCTGCCAAGTTTACTGAAGAAATTCAGTGATAGATCCAGCAAAGCATATTTGTGCCGCAAAACCCAACTTTTAAGTGGCATCATCAACCAAGATGATATGTCTAGACTTCCTGTGGAGTTCATGTAGCCAGTGGTAGGTCACTCTGATCACCCCTTGTCTTCTGGAATTCTTCAGCAGAAGGTGCAGTCCCTCCTCCTCTGGAAGCAAGGCACCTTCATCTATCCTAGGTCTAGGCCCCTGTCTTTTCTTGAATGAAAGGGTCAACCATTGCTCCAGGGAGTTCAGCGCTGCCCAGTTCTTCCCCAAAAGAAAGCCACCAGCAGTAAAACTGCTGCTGGTAACAGGTCTCTCTGTCACATAGCAGCTAGGTTCAAAGTGGGTTAACAATTCTTGCAAATCTGTCTGCTCCACACAAAGCAATAAACCAAACAGATTTTGGATTAAATCTGATTATGACAGCATGGAAAATCATAAAACTAGTGGTGTTGTAAGGATGTGTCTCATGTCCTTGTCTTTTAAATAGAACATCAACTGAACGGCTTTAACATCTTATGCATAAAAAGATATTTTTAAAATTGAATAAAAGTAGTATCAGTGTTCTTAAAATAGAAAGCAGAATTAGACTTCTATCCCATTTACAACTCAGAAGATTGCTCACCGTCATTTTCTGCTATATTTCTAAAAACATTATCTAAAGATAGTGTTTTATACATTCTTCATTCATTTACTTTGTTGTCTGTAATGTCCTAATCCCCTTTCTTTATGTCTCTTAATCAGCAGATCACACAAACAAACAAAAAGAAAGGAAACTCCAACTTCGTTCTGTTTTGTTTTAATTTCTCTGAAACACAGTGAATAGCAGTGGATTTTTTTTTCTTTTTAGTTAATATTGATTGGTGGAAGAGGTCTGTAAATCTAGCATAGAAATGTCTGTTACATAGCACCACAGTAATCTTTAAAGCTAGACTCATTTTGTGGAGTGACAGAAGGAAGAAATTAATAAACAGACCACTTGGAGAATGTATAAGCAAAAACATGTTCACAGGGCCCCTTGATTGTAACAGAGACTTTAAAAAACCTGGTAATACCAGAATTAGAAGGGGAGAGCTGTTCACTATGTAGGCTGTAGCTGGTTAAACAGATGGAAGACTCCACCGAGTCTTTTGCCAGACACCTGCCAGTCTCTAAATGACAGCACAAAGTCTGGACTGTCCCTTAATGGGATGCCTGTGTCTCTGAATTTATAACTGCCACACTGCAAGATCACACACACTGGAATACTCCAAGCCGCTGCTTGGACACATACCTGATCATCATTGTAGTATTATTCACGTGTGCCAGAGCTTTAGAAGGAAATGATTAAGTGACATTATACACCCACCACTAACTGCTCATGGCAGGATGGGGGATTTTTGAGCAGCTGGCAGAATATGATTGTAGTCTAAGTGAAACAGATTTGGTAGAATAGTTTCAATTATGTACCTAAAGAAAGGTTCTGGGCTGAATACAGCCTTATCAAATGCAGTTCACTGAGTCTGAAAGCAGCTGTAAATTCAGTGGAACTAGAAACTGCAAACCATGTAATTTGAAAATGTTCATCATCCAGTACGCCCTGCAGATTATAGACAAGGCCATTTTAGTTAAACAAGTAACTCAGAAATGTTTCAAAATGATGGCTAATCACAAAGGGGTGAAAAAGCTTTTGTTGCTACCTATTGCTTTAAAAGACCCACACTTTAATATGAACGCTTGCAGCGATGTGAGGCTGAAAGTTGAACAGTTCTCATTGTATTTACTCCTAGGCAGTGTAAGTTTTTTCTATTTTAAGTGGTGCAAAGACAGAAATACACATGATGAAACACAAAAATGTACAAAACCTGCCAAGATCTCTCCCTTACTTGCAGTCCTTCTTGGCTTATTCTGAAACATATGCCATTGTAAAATTGTTAGTAGCCCCTTAGGATCCTTGAGTCCAGTAAATTAACAGCCTGCACCACCCCTTGAATATAGGAAGACATAAAAGAGTCCTGCAAGAAGCCCTAAAGGAGTGAGCAGTGGGAGTGCAGGAGGTAAGGGTGAGGGCAGAAGGAGAAGAAATCTCCTGAGGTTTCCAAATGGAAAGTTTTCTACTAAAATCATTGTATTCATCTGGTAGAAAAAAGGACCCTAGGGATTTTCTACAGATGTCTCCTAAATGCTGCCTTTGTTTTAATTCCAGCAGGGAAGCTAATTTGCCAACGATACTTAGGGCACAAGTAGTTTAAAGTTTTCTGGTTCCATAAATGGAAGGAAGCCCAAAGAGAGTGCATATTTCAACAGCACTTTGAGAACAAAATAGAATTGAAAGTTTTGAAAGCTACCAGTTCAGCTGAAAAACTGGGGAGCACATATGTGTTGCATTTAGAAATACAGTCAACCCATTCAGCTCCTCACCTTCAATTACTCTCAAATGGCTGTAATTAATTTTAAAATGATATAGAAGTGGTTTCTTCATAGATTTACTTTCAAGTTTGTTAAGTATTCTGAAGAAATGCTATGATTATGGAAGAGAAATCTAGATGAGGAATTTACTTGCTGCAAAGTTTTGCATCTCACCATGAAGACAGCCTGATTTGCAGGTTAAAGAGGAGCAGAAAAGGGAGTAATAGAAAATTTCCTTTAAAATTTCCTCTTGGAACTACAAACTTAAAGTGTCTGTATTTTCCCAAGTGTGACAGGCCCGTGTGTAGGCTAAATGCACAATGTCTCATTTCCCTGTATATTTGCCCTTCTTATTCCAGTCCCTAACTCTCTGATGTTAATGGTCTGCAGGAAGCTGTGTAACAGGACAGGTAAAAGACACTGGGATATTAACAGCCCACAGCCAATTAACCAGACTTGCTTTACCTGATTTTATTTATAGATGCAAAAATTTTTTTTTCAAAACAAAAAATTAGACAATACTTGATGTAATATTAATAACTTATATTAGGTTTAGTTCTTCTCCCAAGATTTGTAATTTTTTAAATGTGATACATTCACCACAAATGACAAAGAACAATAAAACTACTTTGTCCTCATCACATGCTATAAAATGGAAAGTTCACAGACCTTCTGAATCTTTTCTCTGACACAGTTTTATATTCCTGCTCATTGGTGCTTTAGAAGTCTTTGCTTCCAAATATGTCAGTCCCAAAGGCAGTTCCTTTGGGAATGGAAATAGAGAGAAGGCAGAACAGGTTAGAATCATAGAAACATAGAAT
>VXBO01004179.1:0-51732 GCA_013400135.1 Rhinoptilus africanus
CACAGCAGCACAGAATCATAGAACCCTTAGGTAGAGGTTTTCATTTTGAACTTCTTTTACAGATATAAATTAATATTATTTCTATATATATGTTTCTCCTATATAAATGAGAGATTGTTCTCTATTTCAATGCCTCACGCCCATAGTTACAGGTCTTCACATTTTTTAAAGCATCTCAAGATTTTTCAGACGTTTTGGGGCTGTGACCCACCTCTTTTGTGAGACCCTCATGTAACCCCCCCCCATCTCCCACTCTCCAGCCCAGAAACACATAGCGATTTTCCTGGGGAACAAAAAAGGAAAAAAACCCAAAACCTGATGACTCCAGAAGAGAAAGGAACACACACCACATGCTTGGAAGTGAGGACAGCAGTATCCAAAAGACCTATTGCAGTGTTCCTTTGCATCCTCTAATGTTTGCATTAATATTTGCATTAGCTGGTCACAGCTGGAAGAATTCATTCTCTGTTACTGAAGACCAAATTAAGCTTGCTAAAAGTCCTGAAGACTAAGAAGTTTGGTAAAACTTCACTCTGCTGCCTGAATATCCTGTTGAGTAGTTAGCACCAAATTAAGCTCTTTCAGTCTTAACTACAGAACCATTCTCTTACCACAGGCTGGTAGCTTGCGAGACTGCTTATGTGTTCCTGGCTAAAGGCAAAACGGATCCCAAGGACTCTCCTGAGCTGCAGGTGTTGTTTCTGAAGAGGTTTCCTTCCTAGCACTGAACTGGGAGCGATCTGTTTCGTGATCTCCATTACATTCTCAAGCACAAAACATACTTTGACACCTCAATTCATATACCATGAAAGCACCACCTATGTCAAAAAAATAACCCCACCAAACAAAAAACCAATACTCTGTAACAAGGAAATGCCCGTAACCAATAGTCTGGGGTTGCTGCGAGACACAGTTCAGCCCATGAAAAATTAAAGGCAACATAGACCTCAAATGCATCATGTATCAGGAGAACCATTAAGTAATCAGTTACCATCCAGTTTTATAGGGCATTTTGGGCATAATACAATCGCCATTCATTTTAGATAATTTCCTTAATGAAACAATCCACTGGACGTAAGTATTTCAGTGCAACTCTCTACTGCCCTTTGAGTAGCAAGCAGCCTTCAGTAATGCAGAACCCAATTAAGCTGTAAAGGGTAAATACCACAAAAAGGAAGGAGGACCAGATACAAGCACAGTGATATGCTTAAGTCCATGGGATTCAGGAAAATACACACAGCTATGCTTCTGAAGTAAGAAAAAAAAATATTAAGGAAACAGGAACAGCAAAAAAAGCCAGTATCAGTGAGTTGCTATTTGTATAGTCAGACTGCCTCTCCCTGATATGTGCACCTCAAGCAATTTAGGGTAAGGACTGTTTTTCTGTTGCAGGTTGGTATAGCACCAACGTAGTGGGAAGTGGGTAACGCCAGCAATGAAGTTCCTAATACTCTTCACAGCAGCGATGCTTTTCCTATCTTCATGCACAGCATAAAAGGGAATGATTTAGCAAGAGGAAGGTTTCCTTAAGTGCTTTTCTCTACCTCTTTCACAGCACTAAGTGGTAGCTTTGGTATAGAACTCTTTCACAAGTTATGGAGCCTCAATATTCGTTTTAAAATAGTTACTGGCCGTTCGCTACAGCAGCTTGCCTGCAGGGCCTGGGGCAGTGCTCTGGACCAGCCCACACCACATCCTCACCAGATGCCACTCACACCAGTTGTCCCTTTGGAAGGGATGCTGCAAAGCTAAGGTTTCAGACGGGTTTCTTGATGCACGGGTATCCAGCATAGATTCCTAAAAGTGCTACACATCAAAAAGTCACTGCAAATTTCTTTGCAAAGCAGCAGCCACAGGTTTCACTGGGGTTGTACTCACACCACAATAAGAAGAGATTCTCCAAAACACAACAAAGCACTGCAAGCCAGAGAAAAGCATTTACTCCCTTCAAGCCACAGGCTGAAGTGTTTCACACCAACAGCTACAAGAATCATGGGGGAGGGTGTTAAGCTAGGGAATTAATTTTAGCATGTAAGAGTCAATTTTTAATCCTTTAATGAGAAAAAAGTAAACCAAAATTCTCACAACAGAAGCAAAGAAAAGTTTAAATCCATCAGAAGGATGGAGAAGAGCATCCTTCTATGCACAAAAGGGTGACTTCCCAGAAGAGCAAGCTGGCAAAGTCTGACTATAAAAAGAGAGGAGACACTTGCTTCAGGGCATTAAGAACTTATAACAGAAGGTGGTGGAGCCTCTGGCTCCTGTCTGGAGCTGTGGGTAGGTGTTTACATTATTTGTCAATAAGCAGAACTCCCTGCACTTTGTGGAGTTTTGGCTTTATTTTGAGGTGATGACAGTAAGCGGCACTGGTCACAGCTCATCACCAGGGGAGCTTGCCCTGGGCCTGAGGTAAGAGTTCAGGGGAAAAATACTGACCCTACTCTTACCTGGCTTACACTGTGTACTGGCAGAGGGGCTAAATTAGCATTATTTCTGCTCTTTCCTAAATTTTTGAGTATTTGGCTTTGCCACATGATTGACATCATTTAAATCCATGTTTTTGGCACAAAATTTCTATAATGAAATGAATACAAGATGGCCAATACTGTCAATAATAAAATTGCCCAAATAATTACCCTGCAAGTGATCAATAGTTTAGGTGCCAATGGTTATTACCAACCATACTGCCAAATGAAATTTAAAAAACCAAACAAATAAAAGCCTCCAAAGACTTCTGGCCAACCTAGAGGAGGAATCCTCTCTGCTGTCAATTCCCAGATGCCATATGCTGAAAGGAGCAGGGCAATGCTCCTCTCAAAGCATGAGATCTGTCTGTAAGGAATATGATACAGCTGTACTGTGAATGACTGACCCCAGCTAGTCATAGAATCATTGGAAGAGACCTTAAAGACCACCTAGTTCCACCCCCTTGCTCTGGGCAGGAATGCTTCCCACTAGACCAGGTTGCTCAAAGCCCCATCCAGTCTGGCCATGAACACTACCAGGGATGGGGCATCCACAACCTCCCTGGGTAACATGTTCCAGTGCCTCACCACCCTCACAGTAAAGAATTTCTTCCTAATGTCTAATTTAAATCTCCCTTTTTCAGTTTAAAGCCATTACCCCTCCTCCTAATGTTACAAACCCCAATAGAGGGTCCCTCCCCATCTTTCCTGTAGGGCACCTTTAGGTACTGGAAGGCTGCTATAAGGTCTCCATCAGGTGTTTTGACTTCTGGAGGGATTAAAACGTCTTCTTCCAATGCAGCCCATTCACACTTCATCACCCTGAGGGCTTTGTAGGTCTGAAGCACCACCAATACATCTCTATGAGACTTGATTCGTCCACTGGCACACGTCGCAGGTAGGATTACAGGCTGCATTTGCCTGTTGCTCCTGTGGTCTGATCAGTCCATGCAGGAGGGACATCTGCAAGAGGGAAGCCTACAGCTTCCGTCAGCACCCCAGACCCAGCTCACTTGGTGCAGAAACATCTGTCTGCCTTGAGATGCAGCTGCAGCTCTGCCACCAAGCAGCCGCACAGTCTTTTTCGTGCCCGTGGTCTGTCCACTAGAGAGCGCCATGGTATAAAACGTGCTGCTCTGGGCCCAGCAGGCAGCACTGGAACTCTCATGGGGCAAAAAAAAAAAAAAAAAAAAGCATTTAAAAGGAAAATAAAGCATTTTTCTACCTTTTTAAAAAAGATTATTATAATTTATCTTTATTAATCCAAGTTTATTTTCAAAACTGTGTTTTTAAATTGCTCTTCATTTCCCAAGGGAGAGCAGGTTGGGAGGAGAAGGCGTAGGCAGACTAACTAGTCACACACCTGCAACTCAGCAAATTAGGAGAATATTTAGAGAAAACAAAATGTTTTCAGCTGAGCAGAACCAAATTCCAGTCACCGGTCCAAGTGGCACACCCTGATTTCAAGCAGACATGTTCCTGAGGTCAGCTACCAGTGCCTGTCCCACAGAGAAGAAAAGCCATACCTTCTTGGCCTACCTGCTACTGACGGGAGCCGTTGCAGTCACCCAGAATCCTCGAGGGCACTGGTCTCTTCCCAGCTTGAAGTGCAGAAGACCAAGAACACCAGGGCTAGGAGGGATCAGCTTGGGCTAGCTGTTTCAGCATCCTTAGGCATGACGCAATCTAGCATTAACTTCCACCTTTGCACAGCTGAATTATCTCCTGGCATCAGGAGAGCTGGCTTTGGTTCCCAGAGGAGCAAACACCAGGAGGACCTACTCATCATCATCATCAGCTGCTGCTGCTGCTGGGATATTACAGCTCTGCCTGACAGAGACCTGCTCATCCCAATTGCCTGTATGGGGACCAGCTGCTCTTGGTCCCTCTTATCCCCTGGGGGGTGTCAACAAGACACAGCTGCTGTCAGATCTGCAATCATGGCCATACTTGGGGCAGCTGTGGCTCCTCTCTGCCTCAGGGGCTGCAACAGTGCATCTCCTTCTTCTGTGGGATGCTCTGCACTGACCCTCCCAGGTTCCTTGTGGCAATGAGAGCAGTCCTGTCTGTGCGCAGGACTCATTTCCTACAGCTGAGAACTGTAGGACAAGCTGCCTGGGTTTGCTGTCAGACTAGAAAATTCAGAGAAACCCTTGCTCTTGATGCCTCCCTTTGCCTTTGGAGAGGAGACTGCAAGCAATCTCTTCCTCCAGACCTGAGTGCACACTTTACGGTAGGGAAGTTCCTGGACATTGACATGCACCCTCAGGCTGGCCTTCAGTAGTTTATCAGTTATAAGTAACCAACAGGTAAATAACAATACTAAGGTCAAGTGCTCAAGTGGGGTTTGCGTTCCCTTGACAGGCTGAGAGCAAGGTCTCGTGTGGCAGCTGGCAGCCAGCGATGGGAACAAACCTTGTGTAGCCAGACATCCTCTCCCCAAACACCAACCTCCAACTATTCTATCTATAACTCCTAAAACTACAAATCAGCTCTTTTCCAGCCTCGCTGGGATGAAGGTGACGTTCCCCAAGTACCCTCCGGTGACACACACTGGCGTGGCCATGTCACCACCAGGACCTGGGGAGGATGAAGAGGGAAGGAAGGCCACGGCGTGGAGCACACTTTGGGTAAGTTCCCATCCCAGCTTCATGCCCAGCCCAGGGAAGGGGACACTGGTGTTCTTCTGCACCGCTCAACTGGGCAGAAACCCTATTAGCAGGACATGCACACGTTCCTCTGGCCCAGAATTAGGCGCTGCGTATGTCAAATGTGTTTTAATAAAAATGAAACAGCATCCAAATCTAAAATAGGCAGGAAAAAATTGTCCTGTGATGTGGCATTACGCTGTTTATACATAAATAGAAATCACGTAGCGGTCCTGGAGCCCCCAACACCAGCTAGAAGCTAGTTGGGTCCATGTTTGAAGCCTGTCCTCAAAAGGCCAGGAGGTGAGTCACAGAGGTGGAGTTAGGATGTGTGTTTTGGGAGGAAGGGCAGGACAGGGGAAGTATTACTAAGGCAAAAGCAGCACCAGGGGAAAGGAGACTTTGTGAAAACCGAGCTGCCAGTGCTCAGAGCTGCTGCACACCACCAGCAGTATGAAACAGGAGCAGCTTTTGTCACAGCCGCTTGGGTGCTTGTTTTAGGCTCTCTGGGGTCAGAGATGCACCAGCATTCCAGAAATTCCCAGCTGCTAGATTAGAGTTCTTTACTTGTTTTACACTTGGTTTGCAGTCTGATACTAAATCTGTTTTGCAATTAACTGTGTCAGGAAGCCTGGCCAGGGTGAAGCAGGATAAACTGATGGACTCGGAGTGCTGTTCAAGGATCACTGTCTCTGAAAGAACAAATCATGGTGGTGGAAACAAGCACCTCTGTCCTGAGATTACTGATTGGTGCCAGGAGCTGACGCTTGCTGGCAGGATGGCACAAATGATTGGGATGTAGGGCCTGGTTTTTCTCAATACTGAGATTGAGAAGGAATAGTCTCAGGGAAAACGCAGGGTCTCACATGGTAGAAGGATGCTCTCTACTCCCAGGCAAACTGTAACCCACCAGGTCTCCAGGAAATGAATTGAGAATGGTACATACACACCATGTGTAGTACACCCAGTCATTCATATCTCAGCTACCCCAGCTTGTTTAGGCTTTGGGTCACTCTGCAGCCACGGTTTGCCTCACGAACAAGAGGAGCATCAGTTCTAGGTAAGAGAATCATGTTTCCTCACCGGCATCTGCTCCCAATTTAAAGTGTGAGGCAACACACAACAGCTCAGTTTAGCCCTGGCTGTCCATCCAGGCATGAAAGGCCTTTTACCTGCTGTGTGTGTGCATCCCCAGCCCTGCAGTTCCTTCCACAGACAGCATCTAAGCAGGGCTCAGCCCTCCCAAGCCACAGACAGCACACACCAGTCTTTCTGGGCAGGAGTCCCCAGTTACACAGCATGGACCCGGGTGAAAGATGAGCATCTGGACATGCGCATAGGTGGGAGATGGCAGCTGCCACCTGCAGCTCCTACCTTGCAGTGCAGGCTGGTGCAGCCAAGTGGGCAGTCAGGCTGCTGGGTACTGAGGAACGCTCACCTCAAGCCATCTCTAACAGCTTACCTGCCCTCACAGTTGGAGGATACCTGGATCCACCACCAACAGCCCAATGGATCACCACCCATGTCCATATAGTTTGAGAGCTGCACGTGACTTGGCAAGCTAGAGATCAGCAAAGCCGCCGATAAAGCAAAAAAAAAGTCCCCGGGGGTCTTCAGTGTTCCTTTTGTGGTCCCCACATACAGTCCTCTGTGTAAGCATCCCTGCAGAAGGTGAAAGACGCTCCTAGGGGCTTCAGCTGGCCCCCCCTCCCACCACAGCCTGATGCTTAACCGAGCGCCGAGGCTGGCATGAAAGAAACCTTTCAAAGAAAACAGACAAACCCAGTCACTTCAGACAAGAGGCTGCAATAAATTATAAGTTGGCAGAGCTCTTTTCGCTTAGGAGTGCCCTGTTTCTACAACAAGGCTCTTCCTCTGCTAGCCACATCCTAGTATATTTAATTTTCTAACTAATTTGCTGGTCCCTACCTCTGCTCGCTGCTAATAACGAAGGGACTCTGAAATGGGAGTTGCTAGGAGGTGAAGATGATGTAAAGACCTTTGAAAGCACTGGGGTAGTGCTGTGACATAGCCCCTAACCAAGCCCAAAACAGAACTTGACTAGAGTCAGAGCACTCGCTCCCACACAGACCCAAGCCCCTGGGGAAGGAAAGCCCCCAGCCCATGCAGGGACAGGCTGGCACACCCTGTGGTGGGGTGTGAAAGGGCTCCCTGCGCCCCTGTGCAATCCTTATACTTGGGACTTAGAGGGAAATGAGTAAATAAACATTTAAGAAAGGTTTACTGTTTGTACTCAAGCTACACTGTTTAATATTTAGTAACTCCCCATTATTTTAGCATGTTGAGTCATCAACTGAATTCATGACATGGAAATGGCTTTGTATCTGCTCATGTTTGAGCTGCACGAGGCTGCATCCTCAGCTGATGCCTTTGAGGACATCAGTCAGTCACAGGGCATTTGCCATGTTTCCTTCTTACCTTCCGTCTCATCACTATAGGTCTTGGGAAGCTTCAGAGCAGGCTTTTTGCAGATGAAAAAGCTATATTAACAAAAAAGAAAAAAGTATCCTACCCTTGCAAATGATTACACTGCTTTATTTTTCAGTATCAGTCTCAGGAAATGAAATAGTCCAGGTCCTTTCCAAGATACTACACAGCTTGCTTTTTTTTTTTTTTTTTTTATCTCTTTGGCCACAANACATAATCACTGGTAGAAGCAGCTTAGCTCTAGCAGCCAAGAGTGGAACAAAGCGCTGTGTTCTCCTGCTCTTGGGTAACCCACTTCAGTGTTCCCAGAAAAGCACACGCAGGGACAGAGGGATGTGGTAGATAACAAAATACAGCGGTTTATTGAACAAAATGGGGCAAGGCAATGTTCCCTTTACATTCAATGACAATTCAGGAGAATGAAGCAATACATGCTACACACACATGGACGTGATACTTTGGTTAAGTGTCATTCAGAAGTTCTATGCCAAACCTGATAAAATTATAGAGTGAACAGCCAAAAATAAGAAGAAAACCTAGGCTTGCATAGATGGATTATTGTCAGTGCGCAATTTATATTTAAGGATTAGCTGTTGCAACACAGGGTACACTTGCAGCTCTGAAGAATTTTAGCTTTCAGACTAATCCATATCATCGTGTGGCTAATATTGAGATTTAACAGGCTGAAAGTCTACCCTGAAGAGCTAAATGAGACAACTGCGGTTATTTTTCCGAGGCAATTAACTATATTGCAGTGCACAGATGCAGCTGGAGACACATCGTGGAGTCTACATAGAGTGAACACTGATACAGTGGAACTTGTTTACCATGAAGTAGAAAATACTCATTTGTCCTCTCTGGGACTCTCCTAGAAGAGATCAAACTGCACAGCTGAGCCTTGCCCTGTGCTGCCTATGCAGGAAGCGGTGGCTGATGGTATCTCCAGCCCCAAAACTGAGGGCAGTGCAGCTTCTCAATACAAAATCTGTGTCCCGCAGCTTGTCCTGAGCACAGCAGTCCAAGTGGCTCTTGTGTGCGGCGCAGACAGAGCCTCCATGGCAGTGCTGCACAGCCAAAGTGTGCTATGGCTCATACTGTAAAAAGCACAGTGAACTGGGATGGATCTCAATAGGTTTATGCCTGTCCTTCACAACAACAAAAAAGACAGGCTGCCTGTGGTACGCTTCATGTGAAGGGCACTGCTGTGCCTCAGCACTATATCCCACACCCACCTCTCAAAGCAACTGCAAAACTAAGCACTGAAAACCTTGAGAGAGCAGGGCAAAACCAGAACTGTCCATCAGATGGGCATGGATATAGGGCAGAGTAACCCTCAAAGTCACCCCCAGGTGGGAATTCCTGCTGCAGCATCCTCCCTGGCAACACTGCCAGGAGCAGGACAGCAGAGAGCTCGGTCCCCCATCATCAGTCCATGCTAGAAGCTGAGCTTCCTTTCCTATTGCATCTCACACAGCCTTGCAGTGCCCAGAGGAAAGGCAGGAGCAACCTGCTCAGGGTGACAGACACCCAGGAGACCTTTCTGTGTAAGAAGCAATGGATGAGTTCCATGGACTTGCTGCACTAGATTACAAGACTGTAAACTAAAGAGGGGAATCCTCATACTGTCTCCAAGTGCTCCCCTTTATATATAAATTAGCAATCCACAGTTAGTTTGCATACAGGTTAATATGAATTAAAATTAAAGCCTTGATAATAAAAATATATAACATGCACATTGTTCAATAGCAATAAACTGAATGAAAACACTAGAATGTAACAGTGGCTGTTATTTGGCACAAAAAGAACCCCAAAACACACAAAGGTCTAGCACTGTAAAAATAAAAATCCTTTTTTTTTCCCTTAAGTAAGAGAATGTTATTAATCCCGATTCAAATCCTGACAGGTGGGAATGCAGAGATATAAAAATACTGTACATACAAGATCCCTTTTACAGAGTGAAGCAAACTGCAGCATTTGTAACTTCTGTCCTTCCTCCTCAAGAGGAGAAATTCAGCGATGAGACTTCATCTGTCCCTTAACAACTGGTATTTTCCAACCCTACTAAGTTCAAAACCATGAAGGTCTTTAAAAAAGATGAGAATGACCTGTTGGATCTATCCACGTGACAACCGCTTCTCGCTGCAGGAAGCTGTACAGTCCACGTTAAGACAGTGTTTCATAGCAAGGTGACTCAGATCAGACTGCTGAAGACATCAAGTATCCCTGCATGTAAGGCACGATCACTCGGGTTCGCCCGACCTCTCTTCTGCAGACCATTGTGCTTTGGACGGAGGCAAGGAGGTGGCGAGAGCTCTTGCTGGCGAGATGTGCCTACTATGGAGATGCCAGGATTTCATGGTGATGAATTTTCTATATGCTGCCTGTTGCCTTGTTAATGCACAGAGTCAGAAAGGGATGCAAGACCTGAATGACTGGAGCAGGGGTCCCAGCTAGGGCTCCAACATGCTATTAAATCCAGAGTAAAATCATAGGCAAAGCTACTAGAACTTGGCAAGGAAAAAACAGAGTTAGTTAAACATTTTTCTGTCATAGAAAGGAAATATTGCTCTGATTGTTTCTTTTAAAGAGATCAACTTCATTGTGCCTCTTTCCAGGGACGCACGTGCAAGGTGCTGATTTTGCATCTCACCTACAAGCTGCATCTTCTTGAGTCTCAGCAGAACCATGGCTGCTGAGCCCCAGGATGAGACAGCTCTTTGTTCATTCATGATCTTAACTCTTGTTGACTTCCATGGGACCATGGAATTTCCTTCCAAAAGTGGTTACTAAGCATGCAAGTCCAGTTGCAACCTTTGCCTCAGGAAGTCTCTAACCTGCATGGCTGTATGAGACCCACAAGGCATATTAGACGAATGATTGCTGTGTTTATACCTCATTTACTAGACGCTTATCTCAGCTACCATTCCTAGCATTTCTCTCTCAATAGATGTCAGCCCCTTCTAACAAAACCTCAGGGCCTCCCATTTCCCAAGGGCTATGGAAAAATAAACAAGGAGAAACACTTACAAGGGAGCACAAAGAATAAAAGGTAAGAACTAAGGGAGGATATAGACCAAGGCAGCCCATAAAGCATTCTGCACTCCCTGAAGGCATCCAAGAAAGCAGCAGATGCTCCTGGGATCTTTTGTCTCTCGTCTCTTGGTGCCACGGCTGGAGAGCTTGGCTGGCCCAAGGAGGCCATTAAGGAGATCCTGCAGCTCCCCAGAGTAGGCACTGAGGTGTTTGTCAGAATTTACCCAGCTTCCAAAGAAAAATCACCAGGAGCTTTCTCTCATATCATTTCCACTCACTCCCACTGAAGTCAACAACTTGGATACTCCCAAGCATCCCTCCTGCATTAACAGGTTCTTCAAATGTCAGCAGGCTCAGGGCCTTCAAGACTTTTTCTGATTAGGGGAAGACAGAAGTTACAGCAGCCAACTGCAGTGCAAGAAAGCCCATCACAGCCAGCTACAGAGGTCCAGGGAGAGCTGAATTCCTAGTTGGCGATTTCCCCTTGCCTTGTACAAAGGGTCACCATTTTCCCCAAGGACACCGAACACAAAGCATAACCACTTTGTGATTTGGCAGGATTTTCCCCCATCCAGTTTCCACAAGTGCACCAGATGATACCAGCAGCAGGGCCTGGACTGGGGTATTTGTAGAAAATATCAGTCCATAAAACCCCACCAGGCATCCATTTCACAACAATAAATACTCTGATGGCAATGGAGGGGAAAAATCCGCAGAAAAAAACCTGGCATTTCCAGCAGTAGAAATTTTGACTGTTATGTGAAATAAAAAAATAAATTTTTACAAAATAAAGTCATTGCAGATGAGGTTGCCACACTGGCACAAGTTATCAAATAAAAAAAGAAAAAAACAGTCTATGTTGTTCTTTTTCTGGATCCTTTAAAATAACGTTAACACTTCTGAATGGACAGAGAAGGAACTAGAAGAGGGAATAAGGGAAGGGCAATATAATCTAGCTGGTGTCTGGGATATTTCCTGAGAAGAAGCAGCAAGCAAGAGCTTGCGAGTCGCTTAAGGGCTCATGCAGGTGAGCAAGCTCATGGTCTGGAAGCAAGGGTATGCAGCTAACGGGATGCTGCCAATGCACAAAGTCCTATGTGACAACATTTTTGGCTATTGGTATGCCTGGAGCAGAGGTCTACTGGGGGTTAACTGGTTCTTCACAGCACAACTACTGCCAACACACCAGTAGGGGTAGGAGATGGGTTTCTTGAATTGTTGGTCAAGGCAAGCCAAGGACTCATGCTGTGGTATTAAACATCCCTTTGCAGCTTATGTGAAGGAGTTGCCTTGTCTTCCTAGTGATTTGCCTTGGTAACTATCCTGACCAAGGACAACAGCCAAGGGTAAAGCCCTGCAGCCGCCTTGGAGCTTGAACTGTGCATTAGTGCAAGAGCAGAGAGTCATATCTCTTCCAATTTCTTAATGCTGCTCCACACCGGCACATGCTCTCCACAGAGCTACGCAGAGCTGTCCGGCTCCTTTTCCAGGCAGATGGTGATGAGGGCGAGAACAGTCATGGCTCTGTCTCCCTCCCTCCACAAATGCAACAGCAGAATTGCAGCTGCCAGCAGAAGATGAAGAGCATGGTAGGACAGACTCCGTGTCGGTCAATAAGGAAGCTGGGCTGCAGGGGCAATGTAGCCAGGCTTTGCTGCCATGAACTAGACTGACAAATGAATAACTAGCCTGTACTGGATGAAAAAGGCTCCAAGCCAATGTCCAGATGCTCGGTTTGGCAGTTTAAAAATGCACTTAAAACCAGCAAAAAAAATTGATTAAAAGGACAAAAGAACTGAAATGAGAGGAGGCCAGGGAAAAGGCTACTTGTTTGCACAAGAGAAGAATGATTTTCAAAGCGTGGAGAGAAAACACGCCATTGAAAGAAAAAGAAAAATATCACTGCATAAGCAAATCTATTCTTGCAGACCCTGCTACACCCCAGAGATCAATAGTTCTATCCCGACTGGAGTCTGCCTGGGGTGCTGGGCCGGACACAACGCTCAATGCCCACATGGCTCTCCTTCAGTCCCAAGTTTCCAAGACATATGCAGGTTCAGACGCAAGTTACTGTACTCAAGTGCATAAGCAACTGAGCTGGGAATTACAGTAGTTCCTACTTGGCTCCAGTGAAAATTCCTTAGATTCTACCATGCCAAAGCTCAAAGCAGGTGACCACAGAGGTCCCTTCAGGCATTTAAATCTGTTCGTGTGATTCTTCTCAATCCACAACTCACAGCTTCATCAACTCCCTGGCACGTCTTAAAAGTCATGCACATAAGGTCTAATTTCAGTTGAAAGTGTATTTCCTCTTAACTATATCCTGGAGCTAAATGCCTGGTTACACACTCTACCCAAATTGCTGGAAACCCTAGAAAGAAATACAGCAGTTAAGAAATTTTGTTCTATAGGCAATTTCTTCCTCACTAGTCCCAGGTTCTGACTTTTGCTGATGTACATCAGGAAGACACACTCTCCTTTCTGCAAGATAGCATGACCCTGTCAGGTTGGCTCAGCTGTCTTATACAACACAGGAAGAAACACGTTTCCTCTTATAACTCTCTTTGTTAAGTCACCCTAATACAGAAACGACTTGTATTTCTTATGTTCTGCTGCATTGCCATAAGCCAACTAATTTCTTGGATTTTTCTCCCCGTCATATGTGCATCTCTATTTGTCAAAGCTTCAGCCCAGCCAAAACTTAAAAACAAAAGGAAAGTCTGAAAACAATACAAGAGGGAGCTATTAAATCAGCTGGTTGATTCTCACAGCTCAGTGGTGGCTAGATTATACTGCACTCATCATATATGAGTAAGAAATTGAAATGAACAAGTGTTCCTTATTAATATGACGACACTTAAAGAGGAGATCCTGGGAGTGGAGGGTATATACCTTCCATTGGGTACGAGTCGAGAAAGTTGCCTGGCAATTCCAGTAATGTTTGCTACAGAAGAGTCAGTACCAAAGCAAAGGCTAGCACAGCTTACTGCTTCCTACGGGAACCTGGAAAGCAAAACAGAAAGAAAAAAGTCTGTAATGATAGATCCTGGTGAAGAAAATACTAGCTTCAATCATCTTCTACTTGTCCTGCCCTCTTATGTGCCTGTGTGACTTCCAGGGTACTGGTAAAGTCAAATGCCAAAATGGGAACCGCCTATTACTTTATGCAAGCAAAAGGACAGGTCCACAAGACAGGCAGACATCTACATTTCTTCTAGGCTGTGAATAGCACTGAAGCCACATTTTACAGTCTCACTGAAGAAAATAGAACAAACACTGGGCTTAGAGACTATATGAAATGCCATCAACTTTCCAGCTTGTTTGATGAAGACAGAATGCAAGAGCTTCCCAAACTTTAAATTTTGGTAAGTAAACCGTCCACATTTAAGTCACAAGCAGTGAATCTGGAAGAAATCGGAGCAACTGAGTCAAACTCTGGCTGCCCCTTTCCTCCTCCAGAGACTCTACAGATCACTCAGGTAACTGACATTCGGATTTAAAAAACACCTGGAGAGGGCGACCCTAACCACACTGCTCTTGTGCCTAGTGATTTCCGGAAACAAGCCAACAAAGCAGTGCTGAGATGCTACAGGAACAAAACAAGGCTGTTCTCAAGACAAATTTCTGTCTGATCATCCCATTTGCCCATCAGACAAGTGATACTCTGAGCTTTTGTCTTGTACTGGTTTGCTTGATACTAGTGAGTCACCTAAAATCCATCACGTCATTGTCTTTGTGTTACTTCTCCTTCATTTGCTGCCTGGATTTAGAGTCATTCATCATTAAGGGATCACAGAGGACAAGCAGAGAGCAGTTTGATAAACTCAAGGCAAACTCATTCAGCTTTTAGCCTCTCAGCCTGCAACATGCTCAGCAAGTACAACTCAAATGCTGAATAGCATCACCTGCCTGCTGGGTAAATAACATCCATTTCTCCTCTCTATTAACACCCCTCTTTCAAACATACTGTCCTGCAGGCTGGTTATTTGAGGAAAGGAGTCCAAAATAATCCATGGCAGGGCAGCCATGGACTTGATCCTACCTTTAGGAGAGTGCTCAGGTTTAGGGGTCTGGCGCAAGGGGCTGGGCTGGCTTGTGTAATATCGAGCATGTTCAAAGTCATTGAGGAGAGGCTGTGACCTGCCAAGCACAGTGGAAAAAAAAGCACTGGAAAAAACCTTAAAGGTATAATAGCGCAGCAAAAGCAAAATTTCAGCTGCCTGGTCTGTCCCTGTCAGTTTGATACAAACTGTATCTGGCCGAGACTTTCTACCTGCAGACCAGCTCCTCCAAGCACAGCCCATTATTGTTTCTGTGGTAAGAAATACACAGTATTTACTACTTCTCACAGACTGCCTAATTTAGTAATAGTTTCAAGTTGTCAGGAAACAGAATTCCCATTACAAAGCTTGATGCAAACCTCACTCAAAAGAGCAACATTTTAAAGTGTTTAATGCTTGCCCAGTTTTAACCCCAGAATATTTTAAGAACACCTTTCTCATTCTCCTCCAGCACACCTTCTGGTTTTTTTTTTTTTGCAAGTTCAATAAGAATTTCTAGGCTCATATCTGGACTGGAAATCAAAGCCACTGGGGTCATTTCCAGGGTTCATTCCCTCATGAGGAGCATCAGGCAAGGGTACTGAGTGTTTTAGAAGCAGCACAGGGCTGCAGCATGCTCCCATCAGCTCTGGGATGAGGTACTGAGGTACCTCAAAACACAACATGCTTGCAGAAGGGTGTCCACACACAGCAGCGGCAGCAGCATACAGGGCTTAACTGGGGAGCAGGAACACAAGGGAGCAGCTGTGGAAATGCATCAAAAATGCTCCTTCCTGCCCTGAGATGACATTTGCTTTCACATCCCCAGAAGCTCTTTAACCCTCTCAATGTTTCTCTGCCATTTAACAAATGTCACTGCACAAGCTCATCAATCTCTGTCAGCACCAGGCACGGAGACCACTATGGACAAATGCCATGAGCGAAGCAAGTGCTGCATGTCACCGAACACCTCACGAGCTCTGTGCCCTCCATCTCTTTTCAGTGCTATCTCTGCTCTCTACCAAGCCCCCTGTGGGTGGGTCAGGCTGGTCGCCCCACAACTCCTCCTTAGGACTCAGCTTCTGAGCAGCTTTCCTGACTGCATTTCCCTGTTTTTACTAGCCAGTTCAAGCTCACCTTGAAGACCTGTCGCCTTTGTGTCGCTGAGTTTCAGGCCCTTCTCTTGACCTTGAGCGTGTGGACTCACTTGCATCATGCTGTGGGGAAGAAGATGGGAAAGCAGTTCATCTGCATGGCTTGCAATACACCAGCCAGCATGCTGAGGCTTGCCACAGCTCCATGCACTCCTTCTGTGCATCATTTTATACACACAACTGGCTACAGCCAGACATAGGCAAACAGCAGTATCAAAACTACTTTCCAGCAAACGAAACTCAGCCTTGCTGAGCCAAGCTCAATTTTTGCTCTAAATATGACAGTGCTGGGGAACAGTCCCGAAGCTGGGGTTGAACACAGTCAGTGTGTAGTGACTGTGCACGTGGCTGGGCTGAGCACAAGGGAGCAGCTGTACGCAGCTGTGCTCCTGCAACCACTCAAACACAGTAAGGAGGCTGAAGACATCAGCGTTACTTCCAACTGTCCCCAAGATTAACACAACACCCCCTTTAGCACCTTGCCAGCACACACCATGAAATCTGTTTCCTATCACCTTCCACATCGGCTTGCCAAGCCTCTGTAGTATTACTCATACAAAAACCTAGGCTTGATACACTACTACTTTCATTATAGAGTCAATTTTATTATGAAGCAGAGTGACAACTGGAGCAGCTGTGTACCTGCAGTGCACAAACAGAACCAAACCAACTACTGCTTTTATTGCTAGTCAAAATTTCAGCAGAGGGAAAGTCACGCACCAGGAGGACTCACAGCAGCTGAGGAAGGCCACAAGGTGCCAACTTCCAAGGCCAGAGCCCAAGGCTTACCTTGTTTGAGGCTGAAGCCAAAGAGCATCTAACCAAGGAGATGGCTTCAAAAGGCTTGGGAAGCAGCAAGACCCTTTGAGTGCAAGAGTCTGCATCATTCCTTTTGTTCTCACCACATGCTCTAACCTCCCCCTAGAAATGGGAATAACATTATAGCACTTCATTTGTGGCATCTCCTGAAGCTCAACATACCTTCCAGTCTTGATCATGCCTCCTCCTTTCAAAGGAAGACTTTTCTCTCTCCTTTCCTTTCTTGAAAGCCTTTTTCTCCTCGGCCATCAAGAGTCGGGCAATCTCCTATAGAGAGAAATATAGATGTTTTTACTGCTTTTGTGGATTTGAGTTATTTAAACCCTTTCCTATGGACAGCTGCTGAACGTGAAGGGTGCAAAGCCAGGATTTCACCCATCTGCAATCAGAAATCAAGCGACAGAGCAGAATTAAGACTGACTACACGCAGTATGCCTGGTATGCCAGAACTGACAGAGCCTTTCTGCCCTTTATCCCTTCTCTTTAAATGGGGGGGTTAATCTCACAGCTTCTCTGATAAGTCTCCCTTGGGGCTCAGTTACAGGATATGCCTACATAGCCATGAACTTCCTTCCTCTGCCATGGTTACAACAGACAATGCAACTCCCTGCTTGGCCAGTCTGACCATATACATGAAAATCAGCTAGGAGCAAATGTCACTGGAGCCCTAACCTTCTCCTCTAAGGAGGGAAACGAACAACCAGAGGGTCAGAGGGGACAAGGGGGTTTAGCTGCAAACATTTGAGTTCTTGCTCACCTCATCTTGGGCTACTTGAGCTGCCTTCTGATCTTCCTCATTAGCCTGAAAAAAAAAAAGGGCGGGGGGAGTAGAAAAAAGAGAGTCAAAAGAGTAACACTTCTGAATTATTCATACCCGTTAACCCACTGACCAAGATAGTAGGTGCCCATACGAATATGCTACCATCCTTTCCAAATACAATTAGCTAGCTCAATACTTACCTCACAACGCAGCACCAAACTGTCATTTCAGCTTATAAACTGATTTTTGCCCTCACCTGTCTGCCAGGCCACACCACAACGCATTGCCCACTCTGCTCCCTCTCTCTTAAATGTGAGCACTGGCCTGTCTTACTTCTGGTCTGACCACACCGACTACAGGCTATCTTTACCTGTCTGGAAATGTTTATTTAATATGACTCTGCTTTGAAAATTTAATTTTTGAGCGTTTACTTCAGAAAATAGGGCTTTGCTGGCTGGATGCCAACTGTCACTCCATATGTGTGCATATGGGAGACAAAGGTAACTATCAGAATGTGCAATAGCAAGACCTTAGGTCTCAGTCACTATCACATATAGAAGCTTTGCAAATTGAAGTTGTTATTGCTAGCTACCTTTGAGTTGATTAACGCACCCTCTCTACTTACCAGGAGTTCTTCCTCCTGCAGCTTCCGAGCAATCTCTGCATCAGACAACTCCTGTTGCCTTTGGGGTGTGTCATACATGGCTTGCTGCGTGCCTCTCAACTTAGTGCCTGCAGAATTGAGAGAAAACAATCAACTCGCCCATTTTCCAAGTGCTCTGGGGTTAGGAAATCCCCACCACCTCCTCCGCCACCTGCAAAAGCCCCACTCATAGGGAGCAGAGACCATGACAGCATACCTGCCACACAGCTGCTTTGAGAGCACCTTTAGCTGAGGTGCAGTGTGCACCTTCGGGAGGTTTTGCTATGCGTACAGAAATATCTGATCCACCATGCCTTATTGACAAAGAGACCATGTCCCTTGAAGCAATCTTTGCTGACACAGCGGTGCTAGCAAAGGAATTGTAATTTTTCACACCGACACACTCACAAAACTGGGCAGTAGAGAGCAGCCCAACATCTGTTAGGAGCACAGCAGTCTGAACACACTGCTGGGGCAGCATGGGCTGCAAGAGTTGCCTGGGACAGACTTACATGATGTTTCAGACAATTTCTTCCTAGGGCAGAACCATGAATTTTACAATTTACAGTGAGAAAACAGCCAGGGAAACATTTCTGAAGTTCATACAAGGTTCAGTTCTTGCTTTGAGTACAGAGTTTTATTTGTTTGTTTATTTTAAAGATACACCATCTCCAAGCGATTTAAAATGCTGCATTTTGAAAGTCTCTCCACAGTCCATGTGCACTGGGCCATCAAAGGAGTCTCACTGTATCCCCATTATAAAATGCATGACTTCACTCACATACAATGAATGCCTTCTCCTTCCATCTTCAGTCTGAACCGTATTGTTCAGATATCTCAGACATCAAAATGAGTTTTCTGCTTTATGTCTGAAGTATACAAATATTCCAGATGTCCGTCTTATCTTCCACCCCAAGTGGAGAAAATAAGTTTCACTCAAAACTTTCATGCCTCCAGCTACACCATTTACACATTCATTATAAATACCTGTTACAACTTACTGGGCCACACAGCAGTTTCCTTACCATCTCAGGTAAGATCAAAGGGGAAAAAAAGGAAGTAACCAACTGACATCAAAAAACCCCCAACTTTCTGTGCATTTATTGACAAACACCCATCACACTCCACCAAGCATCCCGAAGACTTCAAACTGCAGTGGGCCAGAGAACTCATGTGTCAACCCAGAATAAAACTGTGTAATAAGAAACCACCTCGTCTTCAGGTATTATAGGAGGTGTGGGGTTTTTTTTGCTTTCTGTTTTGAGTCAACTAATCAATGATCTTAAGCAATTAACACCCCTCTTACAAACTATCTTAGCATAAAAAGAGAAAACTTCAGCTCTGACATGTTATGGTTAAATGTATGACCTGGCCTTTCCCCGCACTGTGTGATCAATCCAAGCTGTCAAGAGCTGCAATCTCCAGCCAGCACAGAAACACTGGCAAAAAGCACCAGTTTGGTCAGAGTTAAGTTACTCAGAGTGCTTCTAAGGCCATGGCAAACACAGTTTTATTATGCTGGAATGAACAACAGTGTGGTCGACAGGCTCCTGTACATCACTGCCTCTATGAAGAATAAAAGTAAATTTCCAGGAATTGTTTGCTGGCCAGCCCGAGACTGAGCTTTCTTCACACACTGATCGGTGCCAGGCTTCATTTGCTTGGAAGACAAATAAACTTTACTTCTACATCACTTCTGCCCACACTCAGGGGGAGCACAAAGCCCGCCATGACCATGGCCCACAGGAAGATGATGTGAGCTTCTTGCTATTTTGATTCAATGGGATGGGATATTGAGTCACTTGGGTCCACACTGTATTAGGGCAAATCACGACCTACCAATTATATAAAGATCTGATTAACACCTTCCACTTCCCCAAATAAAACCTTTTCATGAAGACAAAGAATACCTCTTCCTGCATCTCCAGAAACAGACACACATTATCATCCTCATCTTATTCAAGTGAAAACCAGTTAGATGGCTTAAAGCAGGAGTCTCCCATGCTGTGACAGACATCGATCCAAGTCTCTAAACTCCTACTTTCATAGAATCATAGAATGGTTTGGGTTGGAAGGGACCTTAAAGACCATCTAGTTCCACTCCCCTGCTCTGGGCAGGAACGCCTCCCACTAGATAAGGTGGCTCAAAGCCCCACCCAACCTGGTCTTGAACATCTCCACGGATGGGGCATCCACAGCTTCTGTGGGCAACCTGGGCCAGTGTTTCACCACCCTCACAGTAAAGAATTTCTTTCTAATATCTAATCTAAATCTGCCCTCTTTCAGTTTAAATCCGTTACCCCTCCTCTTATTGCTACACTCCCTGATCCAGAGTCCCTCCCCATCTTTCCTGTAGGCCCCCTTTAAAAACTGGAAGGCTGCTACAAGGTCTTCCTGGAGCCTTCTCTTCACTAAGAGCAGCCTTCTCCTCACTAAGAGACATGTCACCCTCACCCCCAGCATGGTTTTAAAAGCAGAAAGATGGATCTGGATCTTTACCACGCAGGTACCCGTTTCCTAGAAAAATCCACTTGTACAGAATTTGACAAGAACCCCATCTTACAAACAGAGCCCCGTCAGACACCTAGTGCCACTACTGAATTTTATCCAAAGTGAATTGATTATGCTGCCAGCAGGCTTTTCAGTAAAAGCAGATGGAAATTGCTGGCTTGTTAGTGCTTAAGCAAACTATGCTTGCTTACAGCCCTACATCCCAAATCAACAAAATAAGAGTGTAACCATAACATTGGGGTTTTTTGTTAGGTTTCTTTTTTTTTTCCTCCTGTGCAAGGAGACCACAGCACAAAATATATCATGAAAATTACAGCTGGCTGGTGTTTGTTTGATAGGGTTTTTTTGTGTTTGTTTTATTTCTTAAACACAGGATACCAAGAGCACCATTTCCGACAATACCTTCTTACTCATCCTCTCTGATGCCATGGAACGTGTCAGGAAATAAACAGAGCAAGAACATTAATGGGTAAGGAGAATCTCACTAAATAAGGGAGAAACTTGGCCAGGATTCACCATGTACACATTGCACATGAATACTGGAGACGAGCATCTTCAAAGGAAACAAGGCAGATTTCAGACACCAGGATGGGGCACACAAAGGTTCACCATCCCCACATGTACGTACGCCTTCCCCATGGCTTGGTTACCTGAGTATCGCTGACAGTCTCCAACTTTCCCCCGGGTCACAGCATGTGTAGAGGGGGAACGCCTCCTGTGTCCTGCCCTTTTGCAGTCTCTCTCCTCACCCCTCCTATGATCACCTCTAGATTCAGCATCATGGAGCTTCTTGTCATGCATTGTCCCGTGTGACAAATGGCCCCGATCATGAGATCTGTGTTTTTCAGGGCGCACCACCTGGTTGACACCCTGATGCCAGGTCTGCTCAGCCTCCAGTTCCACATCAAGAAGAGGAAGGTGCTTTTCTCTGTCTTGCCTTGTTGGCTTTCTGCTGTGCCGTGGCTGGTCTGTGAGTCCATGCTCTGACTCCAGGTCAAGACTGAGAGGTCTCCAATCCTTCTCCCTGCCGGCTGCTCTCCTCTCCCGTGGCTCCCAGCTATTGCTGTGGTCACAGGCACCGTGCTCAGCCTCTCTTTCCAGGTCAAGGCTGGGAGGTCTCCTGGACCTTCCCTGGCTGGCTGATTTCCACTCCTGCTGATGGCCATTGCTAGCCTCGCTTGGTTGAGGAGACGTCCGACGATGCTCCAAGGAGGAATGCCTGGGTTTGGAGGTGCCGTTGGACAAAGGCGAGGGTGTTTCTAGGTGCTCTCTCCGCCGGTGCACGCGCCTGTCACCAATGTGTGCCCTGCGAGGCTCAGAAACCTGCTCTCTGGGGTCACCCTGGGGGTGCTCTAAGCAACAGGGGGACAAACAATGAGTGGGTTAGTGGGGGTTAATGGTGGTTGAGTGAGGCCAGACTCACAGCATGCAGATGAGGGAGCCCGAGGCAAGGAGAAGCTGGAAATGCAGGCAAAGTGTGGCAGGACCGGATAGAAAAACCACAGGGAACAGAGTGAAATGACAGCCTGGCTAGCAGCAGGGCAGCACGGGAGGCAACAGGGCTGGAGCAGAAAGTACAGGTCCAGCCCAAAAGTGTGTCCAAGCACCTCCTAAGACAAGGACAAGTTACTATGGAGTTTAAGGGCTTTTAATGATGCCATTGAGGCTGAAAAACAGCAAGTAGAGCAGCTGTTGGTGACATGTCACTGCTGCAGGATACTGAAAGCGCAAGAGAAAGGGTTGCAAAGGAGGGCACAAGATGCAGGTGAGGCTGGAAGGCAACATGGAGGGGGGGCTAAGGTCAGGAGGGGACAAGCAGGGGGTCAGGTTGGATCCTGGTTTATGAGCACCGATGCCTTGCCCTGGCTTTGGGCACAAGGTTTTTCATCAGAAAACAGCCTTACCTAATGGGAGGAAGACCCACATAAAGCAGAAGAGAAAGAGACAAGTGGGATGGGACATTTTTTTTTTAATAAAAAGCAAGAATGAGATCGTGGATGGCTACAGCATCCAAATATCTTCCACCACAGACTGTCACATTTCTCTTGCAGATCCAGGAGTTTCAGGGCCCAGACTTATTCATTGCCTAAATAAAGGCTTAGGCTCTGACTGCAGAGAGGGCTACAGAAAATTTAAGGGCAGGATAAGACTTCACAAAACCCAGGCTCCTGACCTCAGCAATGTAGCTGGAAAAGCCGCTTACTAGGCAGCTTGGTGGGGTTGTTTCCTCCGTGCTTTCCAGAAAGCAGGTGGAAGTTTTCTTTGCTTTCAGTTTCAGCAATAAACTTAACACAGCTATGAGGATGCAGCAGTCTGCCTACAATCTGCTGATCGACTTATTTTCCAATCAACTTCGTTTGCTAAGAAAAACCATTGCACTGAGTGAACTATTATCTCTAGAACAGCTTTTCAGAATGAAGGTGTATTTCTGAAGAAAACAAAATAATTCCTTGAAGCAGAGGCTGATTTGAAACAAAACTATACAAAAAAAAGAGTCATCAGTGTAAGACTTTCCTTCTCCACTGCTGAGTTCTTTTACAGTATCTAATAATATTTAAAATAGATTTCATTGCACACAAACTGCATTGTGTTTTAATAAATAGTTCTGCATTCCTTACAATCATCTAGATTTCGGGGTGGGGACAGGGACAAGAAAAACCGCACCAAAACTGAATGTTCCCTCCAAGTTGTTATATTGAGAAAAAACTTTTTCAGAGCCAGCAAAAAACACCTTGAAAACTAATCTATGTGACTTTTATCCAGAACAGGTACATTTTTAAAAATCCAAGAACCGTAAGAGCAATCACAGCAGCTCCTGTTAATTGGTGGGTTTTTCTATTCACATGATTTACAGAAAACAAATGTCCCATGAAATAATTTATGTGACTTACTGAACAACGGAAACCAGAGCCTGAAAGGAAGAGTCAATTTTTGACCTATAACAAGGGTCTAAAAATTAGTTCAACTTTCTTATCAAGGAAAGCTCAATAGATACAGCATCAGAAAGCAGGAGATCAAGAAAGAGTAAGGCATGGCCATGCTGGGACAGGATCGGTGCAGGTAACGCAGCCATGCCAGACAGCCCGAGCAGAATATTTGCTTTTGGGGTATTTCAGGGCAACTAACTCCTTAGCAGGCACCAATTCCTGCAGCACCTTCCACAGGGGCTGTGTAAACACTCTTTAGGTCCTGGAGTTACTCTCTCAAGCAGCAAGTAACTGAGTGAATATAGAAATGTTTTTCATGGCACAGACACTTCTGGAAGGAACTCTGCCTTTTTTCATATTTATTTTTCCACTTTTTAAGAGCTTAGATTGCTCTGGAGCAATAGCCCTAATCCACACTCCTCCTGGATGCAGATAAATTTTTATTCAGTCTAAGACAGACTAAAGCCCAAACAAAGCGAGGGCTTTTTTTCCTAAAGTTCACAAGTAACGAGGATGATGTAAACTGAGGATGATAAAGCCTAATCAAATGGCACTCAGGTATTTAAGAGGTTCCAGATCAATGGGCTAGATGATCCAGGCATCACAATCCACTCCAGTCTTTTCAAGATTCTAAAGAATGAGGATGAAGAGCAGCACCACAAATGGTCGGGTAAAACACCTTCCATCTCACCTCTGAGACTACAGATTCTTGCAGGAAGAAAAATTAGATCCACAAGATATCCTGCTCTCCGAATCCACACCACAGTCTCAGTTCAGAGAGTCACAGGCTTTTGTCATCTGATTTCTGTTATAGAAATGCATCCTGTCCTACTATCTCTGCATGACAACACTATTACCCTATATTGTATTTTTTCAGGACTTGTCCAATTAATTCTGAAAAACTGAAGTATGGGTTGTCCACAAGACTACAAGATCAAAGTCTTTCCCAGCTCTGCACAAGTAGCAGGACTTGTGGTCACTTGGTTACTGTTTTGCACTTTGTGTTTCATGTTTTCTTGGCCATCCTTGAACTTGTTCCCAATTGAAACTAAAATACTTTGTGTAAGTTCAAATAAAGCCATTTAAAGTCACCAATGCCATTGATGTTACACTGAAAGATAAGAGGTTTGATCTTCACCTTAACAATCTGTTAATTAAAAGCAGCCCGTCTCTTCCCCAACTAATTTTTTTTGAAGAAAGAACACAAGAACTCCCACCAACGCACACCAAAGCCATCCACAGATTGCTCCATAATTAAACACACCCTGATTCTCTCCTCCCAATTTAAAGAAGGTCTGTATTTAATCATAGAAAGCAACGAAGAGAAAGCAATACAGCGCTGTGGGTCATATCTTTTCCACAACATACAGTCACAGACGATAATCACAGCAGAAGCATTCTGTGGAGATGACCTTGTTATTCAGCAAGTCACTCAAAGTGTTTGTGCAAATTTTAATGCTTGGATACATACCTGCAAGGAGTTCTTTTTGAAAAGCCGTTCTATGAACTAGCATTTATTCCTTTATGCATGTAGCTGTGCCAGCATAGCATCGCAGACAAGAACACATAACTGTTTCTCTTCGAATGCAACCATGGAATTACGTCTACTTCTCTCCCACCATGCTTGTGGTGTTACACAGAAGTAACTGTGACTTATCAGTGCTATCTTACTTATCAGTACTATCAGCTACTGTCTTTTTCCACAAAACCTTTCAAAACATGCACGTATGGCTGTGCTTGCACATACACACACCACACGCCCTATCCCTGTCCTTTAGGCCATCTTCTAGATATATAATCAAAAATTATAAAATTGCCTGCTCCACTTTTTTCTTATTTTTTTTTCTTTTTCTGCAAATATTTCCTGATTCTAGAATAAAGTCTGATCCTAAGCCTGGAAACCGATGCAATGCTACAGTGCTGAATTCAGGACTGCAAGATAAGGGAAATATCCTAAACGGAGTTCCCAGATCACCAGGTTCACCTATATGTCATGATCTAGTTCCCTTATCTATCAGACACTTACCTCCATTTTCTGCATAATAGCTGTCTTCATAGACTGTGTGTCCCTGGGATTCTGCATAATGCTTCTTGCGCCTTTTTTCTTCCTGCAGTTCTTTTTGTTGTAGGAGACGGGCAATGTCCTACAGAGATGGAAGAAAATAGACATTATCTCTCCCCCAAAACAATATCTCCATGTTTTTTTATGCAAATTCTTTATTCAATTATAAAAATCCTGATACTTTAATTTTTTAGACATGGCAACGACAGGGTTACACTGAAATTCAACCCTTGGGCTAGACAGGGCTTCCAATAGAGTGGCTGATACAAGGGACTAACTCAGGAACCAGTAGTCAGCCTCACACAGGCCCACTGCTGAGCTTCCAACCCCGTGGCAGACTCACAGGTTGCTGTTTCAACCTGCACACAAGCCTGTAAAGCCCTAACAGCTACAGCATGGCAGAAGGGACTGCATATGCAACTTTGGACTTTCAGCAAGGGTTTGGAAGTCATACAAGTGTACACCCACTCACATGAGTGTGCTGGACCTGCCCCCTGAACTCCACCAGGGAAAGAAAAAAACAGAGGCAAAGCCTGTCTCCAGCTGAAGGCACTGTGGACTGCAAGAAGTTCAACAGAGCAACTATGAACTTGCTTCAAACGAGTGGTAATTTACAGGGACCGTAAGATGCCAGGCAGGGAAATGCATCAATTTGACAGACAGAGGCTGAAGGAAAAGAAAATCGAAAGGGATGTTAGGAAGAGAGGACTAGGCACAAGGCAGGAGCGCTGCAGGGACCGCAGTCATTTATCTTCTGTCACAGTTTTGGTAGATATGCCTTCAAAGGCAATAGCACTCCATTTTTCTAATTGGTTTTCCTTCAAGATTGACTAATGGATCAACAAGGCCCAACAACAGCAAACAGCTCCCTGGGCTTTGCTCATTTGGGGTCCAGAAGCTTGCAAGTCAGCGGAGGTATTCTGAAGCTAAAAAGAGAAGCTGGAAGATACCACTAGGGTATGCTATCCCTTTGAATGCTATATTTAGGTCTCCCTAATCCTCAGGGCCTTTATAGAGCCAGGTATGCAAAGCGTACGTTGCAGACAGGAAAGGCATTACTGAAATGCAAACTAAGAGCCAACACCTTCCAGAGCAAAGCCAGCACTGGAGGACATTGGATGGGTGTTCAAGTACAAACTATTATTTCAGGATTCAGATTGGATTTGCTCAGTAACCAGCTTTGTGGAGGACCTGGGGATACCACAGGATCTTTACCCCCTCCAAAAAAAAGAAAAATATCAAAACACCACCCCAAAAATCCCCCCTTTCTTTCTCCTGACAAGGTTATCCTCTTCTAGCAAGTACAGTAAGTCTATAAATATATGGGCTTAAGCACATTATCTCCAGGACCGAGATAGCTCAGGACTTGCAAATCCACAGAAACCATTTCTTCCAAACAGGACTTGTAAGAAGGCTGGCTTAGCACTTCATTTAAGTACCCTGAGCACCAGAGTGGATTCCCCTCACAGAGAGTGCTGGCATAGCACTGGTAGTCACTACTGACACCAGGAAGCTGTTGTGTACGCCAGGCAGCGACTACACCCTTACGTGTGACAAATACATGACTAGCCCAGCCTGTGGCCAGTACTGGCGTAATGTACTGAAGCCTACAGAAGGGGTTCTGATGTTTGTCACTCTGCCAGCTGATAACTCTCTGGGGCACTGTGCAGCCTCATTCATGCTGCTCAGGCTCTGCATCAGCACAGGAGCCCACCCAAATGAAATAATGCTGGTAGGGACCTTAGAAGGGAAGCAGTACCAACTCAAGTCTCTCCAGAAATCCTGCTGAAAGGAGAGGCGGCAGTGCTGCCTTTTGGTACCAGCTCCAGCATAACTCAGTCCACAGCTACATTTCAGCCACACTTGGGAACTTCCCACATACCAGCAGGAAGAGCAAGAGCATTTATGACTTCTCCTCATTGCTTTGAGCCACATGCATTTGAAGATTACTCCCAACAGCATGAGATGGTCAGCAGGCAGGTCTGACAGATTGCAGGGACTTGTTGTCAGACTACTGACATCCCAGCAGCTCTCTACAGAAAGCAGGAAGGAAAGGTGTGATTCCTACAGCCAGCACGAGTGGTACTGCAACCCCTTCACCTTCCCAAAAAATAAGATGGTCACATTTATAGCACAAATCCTTTACTAGTGTTCCTCCCAGCGCTGTTACCACAAGCTCCTCTTGGAAGCCCATCCATGTCTGCCTGGGCAGCCTTTCAGTACTTGCTTGGACTTAATGGTATAAGAAGAAAATGAAGTCTTGCACAAGCAAACTGATGCATCTGTAAGGTAAGGACAGATTCTTATTTGAGGATCTTCTAGGAAACACAGCCTTGTGTTTAAGTTTTTCTTACAGAGAAAGTGACAAAAGGTGCCTCTTGAGCTTCTTTAGACTACTCATAGTTCTCAGGGAACTATCTGTAATCAAAAATAGGGCCACATTCCAGGCTCACTCAAGTGTTGCTCCATTCTGTGGCTTTCTTGAAAACCCAGTCTGACAGGCTGACACAAAAAGTAATCAAAAATCCAAACCCTTTGAAACCCACGGACAGATCACGCTGCCCACTCTCAAGCAAACAGCAGCAGAGCAATATTTTGCAATAACAAAAGGAATCTGCAAGCAAGAAACTGCATCAGAGCATTCAGGCTGTGAACACGCAAGAAGGTAATGGAGAAGCCAGAGACTGATGACTGGGCTGAGGGTTCTGCTGAAGTCTTTGCACCAAAGATGAAGAAATCACAACCCAGGATTCTCACAAAAGTAGTACTTGTCACCTTGCATTTGAGAAAGCAAGCAGATCTCAAAGTGCATAAACAATTACAACTTCCTACACCAGGGCAATGAACACCTCGACAATACCCATCTATTACTTGCCCTCTTCGTTAGCAAGGCCTCTGGCATCAACAACCCCTGTGACCTTTGAGCATGAGGACTATGACTATATTTTATTCCTGTAACAGGACTCCCCAAAATCTCTGTGCATACCGAGATCTGTGAGGACCAGGACTGACACCACGCAAGCCAACTCCTGTGGCTAAGGACTGAGAAATTCCTGCACTGAAAGGGCTGCTACAAATAGCCCTGCCATCCCTGCAGCTTTAAATGTTACCTCGTCTTTCTCCTCTTGCCTGCGGCGCTGCTCTGCTTCAAATACCAGCTTCACTTGGATTTCCTGAGCGATCTCGCAGTCCTGTCGTTCTCTAGAAGGCAAGGAGACAAGGATTATAGGTGGCTAAAGTCACAGGCATCAGTCAGCCTGGAGAAAGGGATAAAAGGGCTAAAGAACCCATCTGACATACACAGGAGAATTATTACTCAGTATTAGTGCAGAGCCTATGAATCCTCACCAGGGACCAAGACTCCCTGTACTTACTGCTGTCCAAATTTAGAAAATAGGTCCCAAAACATTCAGAATCGGAGAATAAAGCAAGAGAAAACATTCATAGGCAGTTTGCTAAGAAAGGAGGTAGGTACCATAGGATCAGGCAGGCCGAGGTAGTGCATAGGAGTCTCTGCAAAAAGTCCAATTCTGCTGAGAAATTTTTGTACATGTGGTGCCAAAGGAGGGGTTTACGGGTCCAGTTAAAGCAGGCATTTCTGGGAAATGGTTTTCACATGAAAACCAAGAAGGAGAAAGTACAGAAATGCTGATAGCAAAACGTAGTAAGTAGGCCAAGCAGAGGCTGGAGGTGGCAGTTCAGTAATGAATGAGAATGTTGCCAAGGTGGGACAAGACACAAAAGCAGAACCAGTGTCAACAGGCAAGAGAGTGACATGCATCAAAACAAGGGGTCAGAAGCCATCATCACAGTGCCAGTGTGAATGTGGTAATGACACAAGACTGCATTAACTGGGGACAGAGAGATATCAGAGTAATTGAGACATGAAATGGGAGTTTAATCTCTGCAGACAGACAGGGAAGGCTGTATTTCAGGGACGTCATACTGAAAGCATCTGCAAGAATTTTGCCATACTCAGCGTCGCGCTCTGATGCCCAGCAAACAGGCTGGAACGATGGCCAGGGCTTCCTTAGGGCAGCCCAGAAAAGGGCTGGGAGATTTGTGAAGAAAGATTAAGAGCTCCTCTCTTTGAGTACTGTTGAAATTGAGCCAAAGATTAGCTCTGAACAGGTCAGAAAAATCAATCTGAGCTATCTCTTCAATTGAGACTACTGAAAGGCAAGGCATAGTAGGAGATGAGAATGGGAACACCAACAGGCAGAACTAGCTCTATTAGAATACAATCTCTTGAAGAATATGCTGGCAATGATCATACAGGTGATGGGAGGACTACCAAGAGCATTATTACAGAAGTCAAACAAATATTTCAAGAGAAGCGGGTCCAGCTGTGTAAAAGTTGTGATACGTGGGCTGGAGCAACGAGCTCTAGGCTTGAGCAAGTAGTAGGGCATAAATGACCTAGCAAACTTGGAGGCAAAGGACTAGAAGAGGATCTAGGGTGTGAGTGGAGGAAATTAAAACAGTAAGTGCAGACAAGCACTCTTGGTAGCAAAACAGAGAACAGTGGCATGGCCAGAGCAGTCAGAGCCTGCTTTTATAGAAAGTGAAGAAGAATGAGAGAAGAGGAAAGAGTGGGTATGTGGCTTAGGGTGGGGAAGAAGGACACTGCAACAAGAAGATGACTTAGAGGACAAATGCCACCACGAAAGAACTAATCCGTTATAGAGAATGAAAAGGAACATGCAGGAGGAGGGAAAAGAAGCTTCTTTATTTCTGTCAACTGCTCCTTGGAAGCAGGCCTGCAATTGAATATTGCATGTTATTTATATCCCCTTCCCCAAACACACACGAACCCCAAGTCATTGTCACAACATGACATTTCCTTCCCTTTCCCATACCATCGCACTTGCAAGCACTTCTACATATCCATAAACTGACCAAGGTCTAAAGACATCCTGGCAGGCACTCATGTATTTCAGTGTTGGTAGGGCTGGAGTTATCAATAGGTCAAACATCTTCAGACATCAGCTTCTTTCATCTGGGTAATAAAACCTGGCATTTTTTTGTGTGTGTTCCTGTGTGTGTTTCACTTGACTCCAGGGAGAAACCTGTTCAAAGGCACACAAACTCACACAGCAGCAAATCTAGTACTTGAACGTGCCAAATAAAATGGGACTGTGGCAAACCTGGTACCAGCAGGGAATCAGAGTCCCCATCAAAACCACAGCTGAATATGCAAATCCTGGGGAGCAGGCTGTCAGTGGGCTTAAGACAGAGGATCCCTTATGACCTCAGTCTCAGAGGACATGAGTCCAGGTAGAAAGTAAGTTAGAAAGGTCAGACATATCAAGGCATTGCATGTCTCCGGTTCCCTCAGCACCTGTGAACAGAGCTAAGGTGCCAAGTTCACCAGCACCAACTGATTTGCTAAACGCTTAAAATACATCTTATCGCACACAAACAGGAGACAGAAACAGCTAATCGTCTTTCAGAGCTAAGGCAACAAGGTCATTGCCTCTTCATTTGCAGCAAAGAACACTAGAAGTAATGCAAAAGAAGCAGCATTTTCTTGTGCCTGATTGCACACATCCTGGAATATACTGTACCAATCTCTAAGAACAACTGAACAGCAACAGAGAATTCGATGTTCAGTTTTATTGCTCAGTGGTAATTAAATGCTGAGACTTTATTAGTTATTTAAGATAAGCCAGTGTTACAACTTGACTGATCGTAAGAAAATAGGTTAAAGAACCTTGACAGCTCTTCTTGCCCTTCAGTTTCTGTAGTGTAAGTTCAAGTGCCGATGAGTCCCCAGAAATCAGCCAGAGCAACATAAACCTCCCTGAACGTCACACCTAAGAGTCCTTCGATCCTGGCCAGCCAGGAGTGTTAAGAGTGTCAGGGAAACTCTACATCAGTTTATGAAAGAGGCCCGGGTTGGGGAGAGGGGAAGGCAGTGTGATCAGAAAGCTCCCATTCACACTAGCTGTAGCAACTAATTGTTGCCAGATGAGGAGAAAAAAAATAATAAAAGGGTTCAGGGAATCATTCAAAGGAACTGCTCACGTTAGTGTAACGGAATCATCATGGCACTGGGAGCAAAATGAAGAAAGAGCATATTTTCACAGTGTTTTCCAACAGTTATTTTAGCAATCTTGCTACTATGCTTGGCAGCGTGCAAGCTGCTCAGCTAGATGCAAGAGATGCTTTAAAAGCAGCACGAAAATAAGGTTTGATGCTTCCCTGAATCCTTAAAAAGAGAAGAAAAGTTACTTCTATTCTCTCACTTATCATCAGACAGTCTGAGAGAATCTAGGATTTGAAAGACAAAAGAAAGCCCATAAATTTGAAGAGGTTTTTTATGTTCCCCGTTTCTAAAGGGCACTCAGTTCTGCCCCTTTATTCCTCCCATCACCTTGTTGTGTCAAACCGTCCTAGACCATACAGAAAGCAGTAACAGGGAGGATAATTTTGTTGCCAGAACATGCTGATCTTGCACAAGGAAGAGACAGTGGGAATGTACAAAGAATTAAGGAAGAAAAAGATCCAATTACAAAAGGACGCCTCCAACTTTTTTTTTTTACTATTCTCACAGAAGAGCTCAAGCTTTCAGGAGCAGAACTGCTGCTGACACAATATTTTGAGTAAGCAGTTCTGCCCATAACTTGTCTCACAAAGTCTGTAAATCCCATTTTACAGAGTCCTACAACAAGAAAGTTGTTTGCAGTTCCCCGCAAGTAACAAAAAGCAATAATCTCTGCCATACAAAATTAATTTTTATGTTCTCATTTACGTGCTCACAACTCTAATTGGTAATGAAGACAAAATTATTGAAAGAAAGCACAGACTTGAGGGATACACATGTATCTACCCAGTGCTGCCAGAGTACGCTGGGAACACTGAAAACAGTGGATGATTTGTCACATCCCTAGCTTCTAATCTTTTATGAATAGCTCCTTTGAAGCCAGTACTGTAACTCACATCTGCAACACAGAAGTCTTCTACTTCATCGCTGTCTCTGCTGGATAAGCCACCCAAGGTCTGTGATCCACCACCAACTGTACCTGGTGGGTGGCATCACGGAACATGAGGCAAGCTGGGAGGCAGCGCAACAGCTGGGAGATGCACCTCTCCTCTGCCCTACAGACCCTGCATTTGTAGGGAGCCCCATCAGAAAGCAAGCTCCCGTCTCTCATAATTAGGATCTGACTGAGCCCTCTACACACAACCCTTTTGTTACATCTCACGCATAGCAAGGGACTAAGCGTGTGTGTTGGGGAAGAAAGCACCAGTATCAACTTTGGATTCGAAAGGCCAGTTTGGTTTGCCCTGCACTGCCACGTTTCATTTCTATACCAGCTCCACAGACTAAGAGCCATGCCGCACACAAGGCCAAAGCACAGGCCACAGGGTTAGATCTGGTGTGTGAGGCCTGAGCAAACCTGCAGACCAAACTGGATCAGTCATTAAACATCCTCCCACAGCCGCTGCAGAAGTGACTGCAAGAGAAGACCTGTGCCCCAACACCCATCTCCACCAAGTGACCCTGGGGCAGCAGCTCCTCTTCCCAGGTCACTTCACACTGGAGTATCTGCAAGCACAAAAGCAGGGGCTTTCAGCTGTTCAGTGCAGCAGCACACTAAAAAGCATCACACCCAGCTCCTCAAAAGCACTCATCAGGCACAATGTAAACATGCCAATATCTGCAGTTTCCACAAGAGAATTCACTGTAACAATGTGTATGTCCTTGGTGCAACTTCTTCTTTCTCAGATTTTAGCCAGGGACAAGATCAATGCAGGTAGCCAAGTTACCTCACTTTGCCAACCAGCAGCACAACAGGAAGGCTCCTTCCCGTGGTCAGGCAACAGAATCTAAGCCAGGACGGGCCTCAGGATCACCTACTCACACCCTGTTCTCATTACTCTGTGCAAGGCCTAATAGCAATACTTTTACTGCAACAGATAGCCAAAGGAAAAAGGAAACAACAACATAAGGCTTATAACTGGAACCCCCCTACTGTCAATCAGCTCAAACCAAAGTAGCTCATTTCAGTGCTCTGACCAAAATGGAACTAGCATTTCAACAGCTCCGTCCAAAACTCACAAGTCTTTTTGGTGTTTCTGGATCTGAGCACGTGCTTTCAGATCTTCCTCTTCTTGCAGTTGCTTGGCCACTCGCAAGTCATGTTGCACCAGACGATTACGCTGAACGTTTGTTGCCAAGTGATGCTCAACTGGAAACAAAGAGAGACAAGAACCCCCAAATCAGCCTGCAGAACTACATGGTGTGAATAAGACAAAGCAAGTGGGAGGGAGATTCCGGGCCAGAAAGGAAGACAGCTCTTGGCAGGGAAAAATCATGTATTATCTCTAAAGGTGGGGAAGTCCCGAACTGAAATTCTGCTAGCAGCTTGAGATTGCCTCGTTTCAGCACTGAGGGGGCTGTATAGGTTTTGGTAACAGCCGTACAAGATCTGCATATCTTAATCGCATCCAGATTTATCGGGAATGCTTTTTAGGCTTTGAGTTTCATTGTCTGTCCACAGGAAATTACCCTAGATTAATAAAGGGCTGGAAGAGACCAAGAGGGACCAGTGAGGATGAGTTGAACCTAAACCACTTCTGATGGATGCTTCCCTAATCTGCTCTCAAGAACCTCCAGAAGAGGAAACTCCTCTTGCTCTCAACATAATCAGTTCCAGAATCTTACTACCTTTATATTTAGCAATTAAATACTACAGTGAGTCCTTTACCATACATGGATGCCGTCTGCAAGAAAAGATAGCTACATGAGCTGCAGCTGAGAGCCAGCTTTAATTCAGTGGTCTCAAGTTCCAGCAGCAAGGGCACAACTTCAGCACAAGCTGCACATTTGGCAGAGTAGCTGGAATGGTATTAGCACCTAGTACTGGTAGATACCAATGGTCTTGGCACACAGCAAAGCAGATTAGAGAGGCTACCACACCTGAAACTACAATGCAAACATACCCAAAGTAACAGATAAGCATGTAAAAAAATAAAATTTAAAAAAAAAAAAACACCACCAGTCATTTTGAAGTTCCTGGCTGTACTTTTTTTTCTCCTTCTCAAACCCTTGTAGTGTACAGCTGTCCTACCTCAAAATGTCTTAAAAGGAAGCCTCCTTTCCAAAGGTAGGCACTAGCAATTCTGAAATAAGTAAATAAACAGACCTCTTCTGGTTGCACCTCAGGTCAGTCTGTAAAACTTTAAGCTTCCAAAATTGCTAGTCATTTCTAAAAGCCTTGCACAGCAACAAAACCTCCAGTGCACTCCCACATGTAATTTTATTATAAACAGCATAACCACCTCTAAAATAGAGCACAAAATCGAAACATGAAATACCACTCTCTCTAAAGTACAATGTAAAGGGGGACAGAACACAATGTTAGAGGACGGTGAAGACAGTAACAGTAATCCATATTTCATTCAAAAGAATAAAAATTAAATAAAAGCAGGGAGGGTTTTTCTTAGCAAAACCAAAGTCAGATATCTGTTGGGAAAAATTTCCTTCAGTTTGTTCCAAAGATCATTGCTACTTACTCTCTTGCTCCTGCAAGTTATGGGCCAAGGTATGATCTTCCAGAACAGCAAAGTCTCGACACACTGGACAGGGAAACAGAGCCAAAAGAATTAGCATTAGGACCAAAAAAAAAAAAAAAAAAGGCATCAAAAGAGATATGGGGATTGTGGGAGCACACATATACAGAGACTTCTGACACATTTGCTTTCTAACAGCTAAGATATGGCCTTGTGGTTTTCTCCCCCTCCTGTACCTGTGACTATTTCTGCACGCACTTACTTTGTCCCTGTTTGCATAACACGCCTTCTCCACTCTCCCCTCCACTCCCGCTTCTTTAGTTTAAGGTCAGAGCTGCCTACGTCACCATTGGATCAGACTTTGTGTACAAAACTCTATATTCCACCCAGATTTATACCAATGCCCATGCTGAGTATGTTAAACTAAAACCAAGGTCAAGTGTTTGTGCTTGCTATGACTCTCTTAGCCAGGTTAAAGACTCAGAGTAGTATTTTCTCCGCACAAAGACATACACACTGTGACCTCCATGGAGCAGAGCAGACTGAACTTCACAGTTTTTGCTCCAAGGCATTTCTACTGGCTCAGAAATCATTTTACAGTTGTCTCCTGTAAGCTTCAATGACTTTTCAAGTGCAGATGCTGGCTAGGTACCTAGAACCCAGACACAGGATCAATCACAGCTTTACCAGCAGGGATAAGCACAGCTTCCTAAAAAGACACTGAAAAAAAACCCTGGAGACAGGCTAAATGAGAAGGGGATGAGCTCTCTTTGCCACCATTCTGAAAGCAGCAGATTATTGCCAATACCTATCACTTTCGCACTTGAACTTTCAAAGGAATGCTCTACCCACACTGTAGAAAAACACCAAGGTTTATTTTTAACTTGTTATGATAGGCAGCGGGGCATCAAAATACAAAAGTCACATACGTATTGGGATAGGGACCCACAGACACCATCAGGTTCTGTCTTTTGGTGGTAGGTACACATCACCTTCCCGGTGAACCACGGACAAACTGACCTATGCCCCCCAACTGCCATACAGGCTACAGGGTCCCACTCCACACATCTGCCATACACGGGGTTCCCATCTGCTTGAAGAGGAGTTTAAGGCAGGGGCACTGAAAAATTGAGAATAGGGAGGTCTGTCACTTGTTTTTCCTGAATGTGACAAGCTAAGCAGCTTAACAGGACCCGAGAGGTGAATCTCTCCCCTTTGAAATATACGGCACAAAGCAGAGAACTAGAAGGTGCTTTTGAAGCTGCAGAGGGAGGTACGAGCCACTGCCGCTGCACTCCACAAGAGAAACCTCTGGGAAGACCAAGCAGAGCACAGCAACAGCCTAGAAGAGAAAGTGAAGATAACCCCAAATTCCCCAGAACATACCAAAACTACAAGGGGAATTTATGAGGAACCCATTTATGGAAGCTTCAGAGTCTGAGAAAACAAAATGTTTCCATCACCACAAACGGGGGAAAATACTACAAGGAAAGGAGAAGGCAGCCATGTCCTCCCGAGCCACAGTCACGCAAGCCTTCCCCCTTCTCACATTGATGCACATGCTCCAACAGAGAAGCATCGAGATGTTCCTCTGCACTCAGGTACCTTCACAAAATATTTAGAAGAGTTTCTAGTTGTACATACCAAGAGGCCAGAAAAAGGATAAAGCATGTATCGTATTCAATAAAATTTTTGGTTGAGTCTTTCTGCATTGGATAGTGTTTTACAGACGACAAAAGCTCCTAGAAGCTAGCGCAGTGCTTCAGGGAAGGAGAGTGACATGCAGTAGGGTGGAGATGAGGACAAAGATTACGGTTTTATGATCCCATAGTGACTCACTTTAGGCATGTACAATTATGGATGGCTCAATTAAAGTTTTGCCTTTTTTTTTTTTTGCAACTTCTTTTAAAAAAGTAAAGAGAATACAAAACACTAAGTAGCACTGAAACACTTCCAATGGGCATTTGTGTATAAATAAATAAACGCTGCCTTCAGCCACAGAACTAGGAAAACCACAGTTGAGCACCTGCTACTCCCAAGTGACATCCTCAGGGTGCCTGGTGGTCATGAACACATGTTTTTATGGGATGGGACATGGGGATCTTGCCCAAAGAGACTTTATTTTTGTGGTCCTTAATACTACTCAGCTCTGCAGCATGCTTACAACAAGCATCATCTGACCTGCTGAAAGAACACCTCCAAGTCAAAGATTCGAGCCCTACTATCAGGTTCAGAGCCAAAGACACCTCAGTACAGAGCCACAACCAGCTTACTCAAGTCTAGGGCTGTGTTTTTACCACCATATATTCAAGAAGCAGCATTTGCTCCACAGAGTTTGAAAAAAAAAAAAAAAGAAGAGGAGGGAAGTGTTATTTTTAAACGCAATAGGTCTCTGAGTAAGTCCACTGCACAGCTGCCTGAACAGCTGTACTAGCAAGACAAGGCAGGCAGCACTGCAGCAAGGATGAACATTACAGAGCTGTGTATTTTTTCGCATGGAGGTTGCTACTGTAAGAAATGCTTATGAAACCACATCCCAGCCTTTTCCAACTCATTTCTGTACAGGCTCATACACTGCTCTGATCCTCGTGGAATTCGAGAGCTCTGCTTTGTCAGTCATGGTGTTGATGGTGCTGGCAGACCTTTGCCCCTTCCTCCCCAGAGGCACACATTCAGAAGAGGACTTTAAGGGGTTTTTACTCCATTATACCCACACCCAGACACACTTCTCTGTTTGTGAAAAGACATGTTGACAGAAACATGGCTGGCGTACAGGCGAGAAAGTGGGAAGGACGTGGTAGAATAGAACACTGCTGCTCTTCTCTTAACAGTCTTGCACCAATCCAAAAAAAGTCTCATGTCCTCTGGTACACTTCCTTCCTACAATAGAGTAATGATTGTTTTAACCCTTTTGGATTGATGGGCCACTAAAAACTTTCTAAATAAAGCATGGACTCAAAATTAAAAGGCCACATGCATATACTGTTGTGTTGTATAGATAGGCCTACTTCTTCTAGCTGCTTCTCCAGAGATCCGTTTGAAGTAGTCCATAGATCTCCAAAGTTAAACAACCAAGCAAAAGTAAGGAAAACAAAGCAAACTTCTCCAGTCGCCACTTTGTATGGGCCCCAGCTGAAAGATGCTGGATGCCAGAGACATAAAGCAAGGACCAAGGGTCCTGTCTGGGTTGTTTTAGCTCTTTATGACAGGTCTTGGAGCTCAGTGCCTGGGCCAGGAAGCACACAGCCCAGTGTACCACCACAGGCTCATGACCCTAGGCAGCCTAGCTCAGATGCTAAAGAAGCCACTTGGCTGCATATACACTCCCATTAAGCTAATCTTACAAACCCACAAACGGCCGGCTTGAGCACACAGCCCTCGCTTTGTGCTGCTGAAGCTGCTAGCAGCGCAAACTGCACAATGAGACCTTCCGTCACTGTCAGAAATTTGGCTGGGCTGGCCGCCTCCAACTCATCAGAGCACATTATTCCCAAGTCTCATCAGCCTGAGAACAACATGCAAAGGAAGAAGAGAACACCCTATTACAAAAACAATGAAGCATTGTCAACCAGCCAGGTGGCAAGAGATGGGAACACCTGCAACTCCCTAGCAAGTCTGGGGGTGATGGCAAGTGCAGAGCACTCCCTCAAGGCTAGACCCACCACCCATGCCACCAAGTCAAGCATGACCACAGCTGCAAGTGAGGCCAAGGAAACCAACCCTCCATCCTTGAAGACATGCATCCAACAACAAGGAAACTATGAAATAACTGGAGATGTGGACCAGCCAGGCATGGTGTGAAATGATGCTTCACTGGCGCTAGTCCTCATCCCCTGCCCAGTCTCAGTGTGGCACCAGCACACTCATTACCAGGTATTATGTGCACTGCGTTTGTGCTGAGAAACAGAATGGCCCCATTGATGACAAACAGACTCACAATTCCTCCTAGCCAAGAGGCTTCATATTTAAGGGGGAAAGAAACCTATTTCCTTATTCCCTACTAGTATGTCTACAAAATGAAAGGTAAGATTAATGTTACATTCACTGCTACAAATTAACCTGACTTCCCGTCTCCTGGACCTGGCTGCAAGCCATCAGACAGTCAAATAAACTGCAGAGGTGCAATCACAGCAGCTACAATTGGCAAATCCAGTGAAGTGTGAAACATTAACAACAGATTTACCATAGTCTGATTAAGCCAATCTGCCTCGGCACAGCAGGGAGTAGTCTTGGGATAGGCACTTGTGGCACAGCTGTGAAAGAAAAAAATGCCAGCCCAGGAATCCTAGCCACTACCACAGCCAGCAGAGATGCCAGCAGAGGAGGACAAGGGCAGAAGCATGGCTGTAAGCATCACCCTTTGCAGCTGTGACGGACTGCAAAATCCATGCAGTGGCATGAAAAAGGGAGCTCGCTTGGTTGAGGGATCCTGAAGAACCTCTCTGCAAACTCCAAGCACAGGTCTTCTCCACTGGTCAAGTTCAAGCCAAAAATATGCCTTTCTAAGCATCAGTGCGCCTGAGGCCCTTGCAAGCATGGTCACAAGCCCTGCCTTTATGGCTGAAATAAGAACGTCTCTAGGTACAACAACTTGGCAAAATTTCATGAAATAACCTTTCTCTTTTTATATTCTGCCATCTGCCTCACTAGCTTTCTCCAGCATTACCTCAGCCTCATAGCTCAGCATTTCTAACACCAAACTGCTTCAAAGAGAGTGAGGTAACCACAACAGAGGAGCAAAGGCAGCCTTAGATGTTTCTGGAGATACTTAGGTGTGTGACAGAGAAAGTTAACATCCAGGAATGGGCAGCGTGAATGTGCACTGTCTCTACAAGAGACCAAACCCCACTGGCTTCTCAAGCAAGGCTTACAGAACACACCCCACACTTCTGCCTGAAGTCTTAGACTGTGTTTTGACATCCACTGAAGGGCCCAAGGGGCCCCTTGGTTCACGTGGCCCATATGACATGCTCTGGGATATCAGCCAGTTCAATGACCCAGGGACCACACATGCGTGTTCCAAGCATTTCCTTTTGAGTCTTAAAAACTATCTCTTGCTCCCCACTCCCAACATTTTGCCATCAGCATCATGTGCTGGATAATTTACAAAATAAACTAGAAGGTGTGAGTCATGCTTAGTTTAGAGCGCCTGCAGTTTTTGAATCCTGAACTGAAGGACAGGAGGCAGAGGAAAGTCAGAAGGGACACGGGAAAACACAGTTTCATCAGCTAAAAATCACTTTTTAAGGCTTACAGCGCTGACAAATTAAGTGGCAAGCAGCAAGTGCAGCCTGTTACAAGCCAGCAGTCTCAGGAAGATGGTGAGTTATGAAGATCCCTGCAGATTAAAAAGCAAGCTGGGACCTCATAGACACTCTTACCAGCAGGGACCGGCCAGGCCATGCCAAGCCAGGTAAACTCTCCAAAATCTGCAGGTTGTTTCCTTGAAACAAAGCCAACATGACCAAGCAGCCACCCAGATGGAGGTGAGAGGCAGTTTCCAGAGGAAATGTGAAACTGGGAGGTTTCCTTCTCACCCCCAACAAAGCTGCTCTGTGGGGTATGTGGCCTGACCTCAGCACCTCTCACTTCTGTCCTGCCTCTCCCATGACACCAGGAGATTCCTGAGCTCCTGCTACTACACACGGACACCAGTGAAGGCTGGCCAGGACACATCTCAGCTGCTGAAGCAGCAGTTACACAAACAGCATTCCTAGGACCTTGTTCACCAGGCATCATCGATGTCAAGGACATTAGAAAACTTGCGCGGGGAAAAGGTGGCTCCCAGGCAGAGGGCAGGGCTGGGCAGCCCGGGGAAGGGGCATCTGGAAGCACCAGAGCATCTCATGTAGCTGGGAGTTACAAGGCAGCACAAAGAGACTAGTCAGCCCCATGGGGAACCAAACTGAGGGGTCTCAGCCTAACTCTTAGCAGTATAAACATGCAAAATAAAAAAGTATTGCCAAAGAACTATGTTGGGTTTTTTTATTGGCGGTCTTGGACTGGAAACTAAGAAGAGCTTGGGATCTGTGAAGGAGGTTATCATCTCTGCTCTAAGCTAATGCTTTGAGGTCAAGGCCATGAGAGGTTTGTGCTCTGTTTGCACTGTTCTCCAACAACAAGCTCTCACCTGCCCAACAATGCTTTAAAAAGGAAGACTATGTATATTTTGGAACCAAATCCTCAGAACTTGAGTCTATTTTTTAATCTTCCCTGAAACAGAGATCATCAGCATTCACAAAATGCCTTCTCTGAGGCTACTAGTTTAGCATTCTCACTTCTGTGAACGTGCCTGCAAACTGTATTATAGAGCAGTCCTCAAGCTGAGAGAGCATCTGCTGAACACTCCAAAGCAGGGGGCGATGAGCTTGCACAGTATAAACAGGAAGCTGGAGATATCCAGGATCACAAAAAAATAGCACTACAAGGGAGTTTAAAAGGTAATCCTAGAGTATGCTCCAGCCACAAAATTTGATAAAATTTATCATTTTGCCTTTATTACAGAAGACTGCCATCTTTTCCATCATTGGATAATTGTACTCTACATGACTTCATTTGCAGTCTTTCTAAATAACAACAACTGTTCTTATCCCCCAAGCTTAAAGCACAACCCAGGAGCCAAGAGTTAAAGACCACATCTTTGACTTCCAGAAGAAAATTTTGAGTTGAAGCACTTCAAAGCTGGACATACCTGACAATGGCAATGAGCCTTAAGGAGCACCAGCAGCCATGCTTTGAAAATTCCACCTTTTCAGCCAGGCCCAGCTGGGGCCCCAGATATGAAGCACTCTAAGTGACAAGAGCTTTACAAAACCTCTCACTCCTATAAACAACATTGCTGCTACAGCTGCTGCCTCCTGTTCCAGAAATTTTGCACATTAAGGGGCTGAATACACACAGTATTTTGCCACTCTAGATCAGAAAGCAGATATGTAAGTCACAATATGGGAGCCGTTACCTGCCAGGCTCAGAACACTATTATCTCCGTAGCTTCTTCCTGTGTGCCACAGTGTCCATCAGCCCATACAGGATTGCCCACACCCAAAAGGTCACCAGTGAGCTCAGCCATCACACTGTAGACTCATCAGTAACATCCAGGTGGACAGGTATAAAGACCTCAAGGTAGATGTATTAGTCAGGAATGGTTTGGCTAGCTTGACACTACAGCCGAGTAGTAGACCCCAGGCAGCCAAACACACACTTCACTCACAATATTTGAGACGTAACCAGGTCTGGGTGTGAAGGAAGTTAATCATCAACGAGAACAAAAGTTGCTCCTGTCGTCATCCTCTCCAGCATCTGACACAGCTTCAGTTGACTCAGCTAACACCACATGTGCAAAATGAACAACCAAGAATAAAGACAGGGAGAAGTCTTTCTGGCAGTCAACTTTCACCACTGCCTCCAAACCATGGATCACAGCAAAACAAACAACACTGCCTCCAACAGCTGTGTTTTACCCTCACTTTGCCCAAAGGCAAACCACCACACAGCTCAGTGGAGAGTGTGGCAGGAGTTACTTTCACCAGGAGAGGCCAAAATCCCTGGCTCACGCAGATGTCCCCACAAGCACTACTGTAGTTGTAAAACATGACTTCAGCAGTGCCCCATGGATCATATGACACTGCCCTTCTCTGAGGGGTGTCGTCTTTTTTTGTTTGTTTCTTTTGCAGACAGGATATCATGACAGTTTTAGTTTTGTGGCCAACACCACTCATTTAAACTAGTGTAAGGGAGGGGGAAAAGAAAAACAGTCCCCCTTCATGCACAACTCAAAACAGCCACCCACTCAGAAAACCGCTCACGCATGGAGTTTGCATCTCAAGAGATTCGCACTATATATGCTGCCTTCCCCCACACACATCTCAACTGTGATCACCATCTTTTGCTTTGATCTGTTTATTTCAGCTTTTATTTCAGCATTTTAGGCAATTTTATACTACACAAAACTCTTGGTAGGACACGCTGAATTTCCTAGATAGGCAAAACTTATGTTCTCTGCTAAATGCAAGCCTAAAACCCTTGCTCCGTTCAGTAGTTTCTCAGCAGAGAGTTGGCAGGTCCACTTTGTGGTTCAGGGTGCCTTTCATAAGCCATGGCACCCTGAATCTCAGATGCTTCACTAGCATTTCTATGCCCTCAGTTTCAGGCTGCGGTGAATAAGCTCACACAGCAGCTCCAGAGAGGCAGGCAGGCAGGCAGACGGGAGCGGAGATAATTCAAAGTGTCAGCTTTCCCAGGCTTCTCCTCAGCTTAATCCTAAAAGATAATGTAGCAAAACACAAGGGGGACAGGATTCAGAAAGGGAGCTCTCAGTGCCCCTCTGGTGCAAGTTCATGCAGTGACTCGGTTTGGAGACTGTTTACGCAAGGCTGACTGTGCACACCCACGCAGAAGGTGCCAAGTGCCAAAAAAAGGTTCTAGTTCCTCTCAAAACCCCAGAGTGTGGTTTTACACCACAAGGACCCGCAGTCATATGGAGCAAAAAGCATCTCTGGAGAGAACAAGTAGCAGAAAGACTCCCTCAGAGATGCCACTTTCTTCTCAGCCTTCAGGTGAATACAGCCAAGCTTGAGACTGCTCCGGTGCTTGTAGCTAAACCACAGTTGCAGCTGGGAGGATGGACCACAGCATTAGCACACAGGAGAACAGGTTAGTTTCTATTCACCCAGATCAGATACAGCAAGAAGCAAAGCTCAAGCAGGGTGGGCCTCAGGGCAGCCTCCCAGGCTTGCTGGAAGCCTAGCCAGCTGCTGCATTCGAGGCTGGAGGCGTCTGAACTGATCCTGCAATCGGCTCCGATTCTTGCACAGAATCCTATCAGCTTCCATTTTCCTAGAAAGGTGGCTGCGAGGACTCCCGTCTGCCACTCATTCAGCTGCTGCCAGTGCTGCGAATCTGCTCCGCGAGAAAAACCTTCCTCTACCGAACCAAACAAGGATGCTCTGCTTTGTTTCAAATCCCCTCTTCTCAGCTCCACCAGCTCCTCGGGGGTACTCTCTCCTCTCCCACATTTAAGTTTTTCAAGTTTATTAGTCAGCTCTGGAGAACACAAAGTACCAAAGCTGGCCCCAGATCAGTCAGCACAATCCATCTAGTAACAGTCACCAGTCAGTAGAGTTACAGCTACACACGTTGCCTTTCCTGTCACAGCCTTGTGTTGGCACACTGCCCTTAGAACAACTACAGATTTAAAACAGCAGCATAAGTTTCTGATCTCTGGGGCTGGGCGGCAGAACTTCCAGCATCAAACTGTTTTGTGGCAGCTGTACCCACAGCTCACGTGTGTTGCCAAGCACAAGGAAGAAGCAGGCTGGCAGCCTTTAACATGCCTCGTCTCTGAGAGCATAAAATAAGATGCAAGTCAGTCAGAAGTAAAGTTTTTGCTTTGGGGGCTAAATCATCCTAAGGTTATATTGTATACTCATAACTTGAAACTAGAAAAAAGAAAACAAAAATCAGGGCCTAATAAGTTCACCTGTTACATAGCCAGAGCTGATGCTCGAGCAATGCCAACAGTCTGGAGTACCAGGTAACTGAGCACGGCAATCGGAGCTGCAGGCAAACCTGCCTTTTCCACCTTGTAGTGTCAGGATGTGAGGAATGCGGGCAGGGCTGTGTAGCCCTAGCCAAGGAGTCCAGCGCTGCAAACAAGCTCAGGAGAGCCCAGCCTCCTCCCAAGACCAACTTCCTTCAGAAACCTGGCGCCGACCGAACCGCCTGCAGGAGAGCACAGCCCTGTGAACAGCAGCACTCTCTGTGTGCCACCAAAACAGGCAACGCCCTGCTAGCTTGGAGAATTCCCAGGTCTTTCCCTGCTGTCCTCCACCGCTTCACCCCAGCCCCCCGCACCACTACCAAAGGCGCCAGGAGGCTCTGGTGAATTTAAGACATAAATCCTCCCTGTCCCACCAGCCAGCACATCAATAATTAAACTAACTTCAGAACAGAGGGAGGAAAAAAAAATTTCTACCCACCAGGATCTCACAAGTATGGTTTGGCATATCCGTAACAGACATATACAATAAGCTCAGATGCTTTTGCAGTGCAAAGCTGTTCTGATGAGCAGACAGGGGAGAAGTTTTCCATCCACACCAGGGAATGCTTCCCTGAGCCAGGCTAATGCTTCCCCAGCTCACCTACCAGGTCAGTGGCGACAGTCCCTCTGCAAGGAACATTCCCTGCCAGGGCATGCTCCAGTCTCTTGGTCTGTCTGGTTGTAAAGGGCCAAAGCTACATGTACTGAGTCATTTGGAGAGGTTTCTGCAGAAAGAAAAAAATACACCCCTCACTGACAGGAAATATTCCCGTTTTCATAAACTTCCTTCCTCCCTTTTGTCCCATTACTTCTCTGTCAGCCCTGTCAGTGTCCTTAAGGTATGCCAGTCTCTCAGTGCCTTCAAGCATTTGCTCATTTATGTCCTCTTCCCCTTTGCCATCACTTAATGAACACCACATATTGAGTCCACATAGCATTTCCTCTTAAGCCAATTCCTCCAGCCATGGAGTTCAGGTCCAGCAGGGCTGGGAAGATAGCAAATCTTACCCACATGCACACAGGAACTCAAAGGTTTACTGCACACACCTTTTTACACCTCGTTTGAAAAGAGAAGTGAAGAAGAGTGACTCACTTGCAAACCCACTTCAACTTTCTGTCCTGAATAGCACTCACCACAGGCAGAGCTGTCTGCCAGACAGCTCCGTGTCAGAGTGCACGGACCAAACTGCTACCAGCCCCAGCCTGAGTCAAAAACATCTCACTATTATTATTTGGCTGACGGAGCATCGTGGCGGTAGCACCGTGGGGTGGTGTGCAATTAAAATAATCATCAGTTGAGCTTCCAGAGCCTCACACAAAATCCTTGGGCAGGGGCAGAAGGGCTGTGCCGAGCTTCTAAGCAGGCTTTCATCCACACCTTTCTCTCCAGGGAAAGTAACACTCCTGGCAAGCTTAATTCACAAGGTGCCCAAGGTTACAGGGTAGATTTTATGAGCGCTCAGGCATAACTGGTCTCCTTTGCTCAACGCAAAGTTTACAACAGCCCTGCCTTGCAACTCTTAGACATATAATGTGATGCTGCACTCCCCTTTTTCAACTTCTCAATCACTTATCAGAGCCAGAATCATACTATAACAGTACATGAAGAAACAGAGCAGATTAAAGCCTAGTTTAATCATGCCTTCCTTCATGGGTCATTTCAAGTGTCCTTGATTATGGATCTCTGTGGGATCCCTCTTTCCAGCCCTGCTAAAGTCTCTCCCAGCCACCATACAATGCCAAGGCCATACAGCACTCACTCAACGAGCTATGTGGTATCTTTATGTACTGAGAAAGAAAACAGTGGGAAAGCTCCAATTTTTATTTTTAAAAAGGAAGTACAAATGAAGCATCAAGGGACTTCCACAGGGTCCCATCGTGTGTCCTGTGCAGCAGCTAGCACTGTAATGTGAACATGGAGTATTCCATACACACAGCAGCCTCCAGGGACATGGCAGCCCTGCTTTCCCAGTGAAGATGCTCAGCAAATGCCCTTTGCTCCCTGCAGTGCAAGCCACCAGCAGCAGCGCAGCAAGTATCTTTATCACTTTTTTGGAGAAAGACAAACGGACAAGCCAGCAGCAAGTGCCATGCCAGAAACTAGACCTAAGCTTCCCGAGTTTTAAGGCAGTTTCACCCAAAGATCAGCCTCCTTCCTCAGTCCTTCAGCCTTCAAACCAGCACTATGCAGAGGAGCAGTGACGAGCAAAGGGGAAGCCAGCCAGCTGGGGACACTCTGGGAAGGGGACAAGGAAGCAGGGAGGGAACATGTCACTTCGTCTTATAAATCACAACACTCACGTGAACTGGATGTCTCTGCAAGAAAAAGAAAGCTTATTCCAGCAAAACAGAGATGTTTCAGACAACCCCAAGGCGTGTCCCATTGCTTATCCCAGCTGGGTTTTCCTTGTTCACAGAGAGAGCCCAACTGGCCTCTCCTGCTCCTTGCAGCAGCCATCTCCAACTCCTGCCTGGCACACGCACATCCTCTGACAGTGCTCATGGCCACAGGAAATTAAAGTGTAAACAGAGGCCTGTGGTCACAGCAAACACAATGCTGTCGGCAACACAGCCCTCAGCTGGGATCTTTACTTGGAGAGCAGCAATGGGTGATGGCCAGCGTTCCTCCTATCGCAAATGGGGGAAGCCAACAACCCCCCCTCCCTCAGGAATCAGGGTAAAACGGATTGTGCCCCCTCTTATCCCAGCCCAAAAACTTGCCAGTAACTAAGAAAACTTCTCTGCAGAAGGCATCAGCATGAGCCTGGAATCTCCTCTCTGCCGACGACTGCTTTTTGAGAAATGTTTTGCCTCAGTACAACCTCCACGGCAGCTCGCAAAGGACAGTGCTAAGGATTTAAGGGATGGGAGGAGGCAGACCTGCTTGCTCAGTTTCATTTTGGAGCCAAGAGCATGAAATACGCTAATCCTGCCCATCTCCTCTGCCAAGCACTGCAGACCCAGAACAACTGAATGCATAATAAAACTTTCACCCAGCTTTAACCAGAAGTGAAATAAGTACCACAGCCTCAGCTACTTAATTCATGCATGCTGGAAAACCAGACCTCCTATTACTCAGAAGGGCTGGACATGAACCAGCGACATAGAAAGAAAAGCCTGCATCTATGTCCCATCACCCTCCAGCTCCTCGCTGCCCCCAAGCCATCCAGCTTGCCTGAATTTTTCAGAGCCCTTCTCTGAGAAGTCACAAAGCAGCAAGCTGTGACACTGTGTGGGAAAAAAATCTCAGTTGGAGCCAAAGGGCATGATGCAGGTGGCTTCACAGTGACCTGGCTGACCCTCAGCTGCTCCCAACATTGTTGTCCTCATTATATTAATCCAGTTAAAGGCCAACCCTTCCTTCACATGAGTACAGCTGACATCTTATCCCTCAGCACCAGCCCCTGAAAAAATCCAAAGCAGAATCCCTCCTCTCCAGGCATCATGCCAGCCACCAACACTTTCTGAATGCGTTTCCACTTTTGACAGACAGTAAGTTCCTCTCCTCCACCACTGTGTTGCTGAGCACACATGGGCACTAAAAGCCCTGAAATAAGCAAATAACATCATTCAGCCTGTTCCAGGAGAGTGTGAGACACTGCAGCTCAGAGCTGATCCCTTCCCCTGTCCCTTGGGGAGTCAGTAGCTAGGAGGTTTTTATTGCATGCGTCTCAGCAAAGGTCACATTAAGCTACAGAGGTCAGAGGGAAGGTGCTGTGGTTGGAAGGAAGAGGAAGACCAATGCTTACAGCAGAGTTTTATTCAATTTATGGCAAAAGAGAGCCAGCCAGGCTGCCTGTCCCAGGGAACACCTTGCCGAGACGGAAAATAAAGATTCAAGCCCTTCCTGTTTCCCCAAGGCCACAGACAGGGGTGTATCTTTTGCTACCACATTTGGGAAAGTGGTCTCTCTGGCAGCAGACCACAACTAGCAGCATTTGAATGCATAGCTCAGAAGCTTCAGAAAGTCAAAACAGACACTTAATGAAGAGTAGAAACCATAGTGTGAGCATTGTTGCTGTGCCTCTCCAAAGCACAAGTGGCACAATCAGCCTTTGTCAAGACTAGAGCTCAAGAGACAGCAGCATGGCAGGGTTGGCTCCAACAATTAGCACAGATGTATTGCCCTTATACGTCTTTATAGTACTACTAAAAATAAGATTAAACAAAAACACTTAAGCCACTGCAATTTTCCACAGTTCCAAAGAGCTGTACACTGCTGGAGCAGAGCACAGGGTCCCTCTTCCCCCCCATGCCTCCCTTTTTTCTCCTCAAAGAGGACTCAGAGAGGCACAAAGATCAGGAGTCCCTGGCGAGGAAGCCCGTAACTGGGTTCTACCTGCCGTCACTAACAACTGACAGCTTTCAGAGTCTGCACTGGACGAGGGACCGAGCATCAGCCATAGCATGCAGGCATCCCCTTCACAAAACCGTTGTGACAGACCTCATCCCTTTGGCAAAGGCAGCAGACGGAACCACAGGCACATCCTCCAGAGAGGTGCAAGGTCTGCACAGGTCCAAAACACCTCCCCAGGAACGTGCTCCGTGCAGCTTCCAGGCAGGGATGCTCCCAGGTCCAAGAGGCAATACCCAGAGCTTGCAGATAACACAGGGAGCTGCACTGAAGAGCTCATTTAAAACTGGTAGCCAGGGAGAAGATGTAGCCCTCCCTAATTTTATCTGAAAAAAAAAAAAAAAAAAGGCATCAGATCACAAGAGATGAGACACAAATGGTTAGAAATCAAGCAGAGCCCAAGCCAGTTTCTTTTATTTGCTTTATAAGTAACTAATTAAAGTAATATTTCCAGGATGCTTTTGTTCCTAAAAGGCTCACAAATGAGACCTCAAGTAAGAGAGATCTACACACACAGAGCTGAGCAATCCCCTGGGGTGGGTCAAAAGAGCACACAGCAAAAGCTGCTTTGTGAAAAGAGAAAATGTCACAGACACTTGAGAGGCAAATAGAAACACAGGGAGAGAAACTCGGCACAGAGATTGCAACTAACACCAAAACCTTCAGCAAATAACTTACAAGAGCTTTACTGACCACAGTGGTCAAAACACCCACTTTACTGCCCATGGAAAAATGGCTCTGTAACACCAGGCTGCAGCACCAAGTTCTAGTTTATATTAGAAAGAGAGTTTATTTTACACCAGTAACCCCCTGCTCACAAAATAAAATGGACAGGCTAAAGCAGTTTTCACTGCCAAAATGCCATCTGTATCAGGCCTTCAGCTAACATAAATGCTTTTAAAGATAAAAAAGAAAGTAAGCACAAGAAGCAAGACTTCCTGCAGCACCTAGCTACAGTTATCAGATATTTTTTTCTGCCACCATTGCACAGAAATGACCTTGCTTGTAGAACAGTTTCTGAGACCGCACCATAAGAGGAGGATGACACTGCCTCACAGCAGCCCCTGTGGCAAGGGAGAACCTGGACACAGCACCTCTTCTCCCCAGGGACAGCTGGTGAAGAACAAAGTACTCAAACCAAAACAGTGTTTTTCATTGTTAATGAATGACTAGGCTGACCTTTACCCTGAAATGAAGAAAGGGAATGTTTTTCCAGAAGGAACAACAGTGATTTCTGTATCAGGAACAATCAATATTTCCCTAGGTATGGAAGGCAATGCATTTCTTTCCTTCCTTGGCATTAACCCCAAGCATGAAAAGATCTAATCCAAAACATAGCTCAGTTTCAACACTTAGCACAACAAAAACAAATGATGTCACTAAACTAAAAGCCTGAAACATGCCAGAGGCCTCGCAGAACATGGCTCAGGCCTCACATACTTTGCATGCTGGAGCTGCCCTGGGATGCTGCTTTAATCCAATCGCTATCAGGTAACAACAGAGCGTCATACCAGGACACTCTTGAAACTTAATCCATGGTAACTGTAGGTGCAAATTTACCAAGGACTGGTTGAGCTTCATTAGAACCCCATAAACATACTTTCATTCAGTATGTAGGTGACCGTAGTCCAGTTAGTTCACTTCAAAAACAAATCAAAATTCTGAATAAGAGCATCTACACAGGGATTTAATTCACTTTAATCAACCCACTGGAAAGGTTAATTGGATTAATGTTCTGAAGTAACCATGTCTGGACAGACTCTAAGGACTAGATCTTAGCCATGCTAAAATGACCAATAACAATTTTGCTAATGACTTAATGGGACCAACGTTAACCCCTAGAATTTCAGCACATGGGTATTACTTTTCTTCTAGTAGCAATAAGAAATGAAACATGAAAGGATGACAAGACATTTAAAGGAACATCCAGCTCCCTGTGTGGACTCTTCTACTCTTGCATAGCTGAATCATCCAATTCATGCCTGCTATTTTGCAAGAATTTAAATTTAAAAAAAAGAAAAATAAATGGCCAGTGGCAAAGAAAACAAGTTTAAGGAACTATGGTTGCATTTAGACAGGCATGCAGTATTCTAATTACTACAGCGTAAATCTGAAACAACTTGATTTCGACAGATCTTCTACAGATTTATATCAGTGTCAGAAAGAAGAGACTCTACCTTGTACAAAGCTTTTCAAACCCAAAGCAGCTCTAGGGCACCTTTAATTAAGCTTAAAGGCACACACGTTGAGCAGATATCTCTGCTAGGAGGGAAGCTGAGGCCAACCTGGCCCAACTGGAGGGGATTCCGTGTACTAAGCACAGGCTAAACTGGTGTCCAGAGGCAGCCACTACAGCTGGACACCGAGAAAGTGAGCAGGGACGCTTCCCCTGCACTTTTGGGGTGCCCAGGGATTCTGCAGGGCGGAGGAGGCTGCTCGGTGCTCCAAAGCTCGGCGCAAGGCAAAGCCCTCACAAAAAAACCCAAACCGTAGGCTCAATTATTTTTTAACCAGCTCAGTCCCCCTCACATCACCACATTTGTGGATATTCACGGTTCCGCTCCCATTTTCCCAATGCCCCGAGCGCAGCCTCCAAATCCAGAGGAACTGTGCCTGCATGTTAGTAGCCCGAAGGCTCCCCGGGCTATTTCACAGCAGGGCTCATCTCCCGTGGGAGCCCTCCCCGGCCCTCCCAGCCGGGACCGGAGGGGAGCCGAGCAGAAGCGCCAGGAGCGGCCCCGGCGCAGACAAAGGGCTGTCCCCCTCCCCCAGCTCCGCTCCTCGCCTTTTCCCGGGGAGAACCGGCGCTTC
>VXBO01004179.1:51771-64676 GCA_013400135.1 Rhinoptilus africanus
AGCCCTCTGCTGGGCTCGGAGAGGCGGCCGCGGCTAGGGGCCAAACCAAGGCTGCTGCTCCCCCGCCGGCCTGCCCTCCCTCCGACCCGCATAGCCGGAGACAACGCCGGGGGAAGCGGGGAGAGCTCCAGCACACCACGGCGGTGCGATTTTTTGTTTAAAAGAAGAGTTTCTCCCCATCCTTCTCCCAATTNGCAGCCCTTGGACGTGTTTGTTTATAGTTAATTTTACTCTTTTTTTGTTGTTTGCTTTTTTGGTTGTTTTGTGGTGGTTTTATTTTTTTGCGGGAGGGGGAGGCTGGAGGTCCCCTGCTGCCGCCTGAGCGGCTTTTCAAAGCGTCCGGACAGCACGGCTCCCCCGAGCCGGATCCCGGTGCCTCTACTCCTTACCCCCATCCCATCCCAGTGCCTCCGTGTGTCCCTGAGCCTCAAAAGGAGCCAACCGCCACAGCCACTGCACGGTGCACCTTGTCCTTCGGGGGCGGGGGGGGGAGCAAGGGGGGATGTGATGAGTTTGTCCATTGGGATGGGCACATGTCGAGGAGGGTAGTGCAGTCAAGAGATTTCTGGCCAAGGAGCACCTTGGAAGGCCTTTGAACCCCCAGCAGCACTCTGCCACATATGGTCGGCAGAGACAGGGAGGACTTAACAGCTGTAGTCCACCTTTGTTTTCCAGCAGAAAAGAAATAGCATGAGATGATGTCCTCTGGGCAAAGGGGAGGAGATAAGAGGAAGAGGATTTGGGGTTTAGGGATGTCTGAGCTTCTCTGGGCTGCACTCAGCGCAGCCAGTCACTCACGTCAACTGTTTAGTGTTTTGATCACAAATAAACATTCATCTCAGGAGTATGCAAGCAGCGGATGAAGTCGGTATTAGCACATTTGAAATGAGTGGCCTCCAGCTTCTATTCTAATGTTCCATGGCCTCTGTGGCACTGGTGGGTACAGGGAAGCAGAGGTGAAAGGTGGGGCTGAGCCCATCTCCTGCTCCCCCTCTCCCACAGGCTCCAGGGAGCTCTGTGCCCTGGCCAACTGGGATGGGACTGAAACTGACATCCGTTACGGGATGTCAGATCTCAGAAAAAATGGCACAGGAAATTATATCTCAATTTTATTAAAAAGTATAAACATTAAATAAACTGTCTGTGAAAAGGAAGTGATTTCCAGAGGGTTAGCCATGTGTTATTCCATAATTTTCCAGTCCTGTTTTCTGAAACTCAGGAACTGCCTGTCCTTAATCCTGCCCCTTTCAAATGATGCTTCATCATCCCTGCTGAGGCATGCACAGGCTTTTTCTTTAATCTATACATAACTGTGATTGACTTTACCTTTCCTTTATCCACTCAGTCATTTCCACAAAAAAAAAATAGTCCCTGAATTGTCTATATTTGCAATCCCTTCTCACTTACACTCATCTAACACATCCCTCCTGTGTGCTAACACCTGCTGAGACTTGATGAGCCTTCTGCCTAGAAGGCTGTTGTACCCTGCTACTGACGTAAGTAGTGCACAGGATGACCCCAGCTGCACAGGTACTTCATATGATCATACAGATGGGGATTAGTCACCAGGTTCTGTCCCTCCAAGGGGCAACTCACACAGACTATCTCCTGTTGCAGTCCTAGCTCTGCCCAGCTCCTCCCTCTAATCCCCCTGCCATTCACTCCAGCAATACAATGGACCTCTCACAAATAATCCTGGTGGTTACGTCCAGTTCCATGCTAAGGAGGGGTCTAAAAGTCCATTTCCAGTTTCCCCTAAATTTGTGTTTTCCTGAAGTCAGTATATCCCTCTGGACATCCTTCACCCTTTACTAATCAAACTTTTTGATTGCTGAACAAGTGCTTATTATTGGTCAAAAGTGAGGATGGAAGATGCCAAGCAACCAGAAAGATACAGGAGAAGCAGCACAGAACGTACTGATCTGACACAGGTCACAGCTTTCCAAACCTGAAATATGGTTTATCTCCTGCCTTCTCCAAGTATAAGGTATTCAATACAAAGCAGAAACTGAAAGCCTGAAGTATTCACACTTACACAGTAACTTTAATGCAACAGAGCCAACTAAGTCATAAAGGGTTAGGAGCCCTACATTTACGAACACAACTTTTAAGCTGTCCATCCCGGTGATTGTGCATATTATTCCACGCACACAGCTCTCCGCTCTGGTCTTCGGTAATCACATTAAGTGTGATTTTGAAGATTTTAAGATTTTAAGAGTTTGAATCACATTAAGTTGTCTGGCTAGGGCCAAAGCCAGCAACATAAATTAGTCATAATCTGCACTGCACTCAGGAGATATCATGTTGTACTGATGTGATTTTGGCTGCTGTTGAGAGAGCTGTGTGCCTCGCTATGCGTAGCTTCACTAAAGCAAGATCTGGTACCTGATGGTCAGAGTCAAAGCAGCGTAGTTCCTGAGGTTCCTGGGTTCAGGTTTCTACTACACAAGTTACTCAGCTTCTTGTGGCTCTCTTAATCGTGTGAATGTATTTGTTCTTCCAAGATCTGCTGAAGCTCGGTGATAGCAGTTGAACGGTGAGCTCTGCTAGGACCCAAGAAAACTTCAGGCAAACGGCGCAAGTGATATAATTTTCTTGGTGCTGGAAATAAGAACATCTCTAGCTGTCAGACCATAGAAAGGCTGGAACCGGTTCCTGTGAGAAGTAGCACGAGCAAAAACAGTGAAGAGCATTTGTCAACACTGTTCCCTAAGGCAAGGTCCTACACACCAAAGTGTTTTCTTTGCATTCTTGATATTAGACTTCCCCCTAATCCTAGCTTTTTTTGAGATGCATTCAGATGAAATCTCTGAGGTTGGAAGATGGCATTAATCACTTGAAGATTAGAGGATGTTTCAAAGGCAGCTAAAAAAAAAAAAACAAAAAAACCACAACCCACAAAAAAGACCACAGGGCACTGAGGATGAGAAGGAATTTAACAGGATCCAGGAACAAGATAGTGATGTAATGCTAGCACTGCAGCAGCATCACATCTTATACTCCCAAAGGGATCCTCATCATGATAGATCTCAAATCACCCTCCAGACTCCCACTTACGTCTAAAAGCCATACCTTTTGCGTGGAAGCAGAATGTGTTTGTCTGTACTGCTAGATTGACATTGGCTTTTCCTGTGCAAATTGTACAGGACCTAGCTTGACAAATGTTATATGTTGCAGTGGGTAGGTGAATCCAAATAAAGCTGGGAATATTAACCACTTTCTTTTATTTAAGATTAGATGACACTACAATCTTTTATGAAAGCAGGTTCTTAATTTCACAGGAGCATCTTGTTGGAAGACCAGCCCAACTCATTTCCCTGGACAAAAGCAACTGGGAAGGTGATGAAGAATTTGAGCTGAAGTGCACAGCACACACCTTTAACTCTTCTCTCGCAGAGTAACTTCCCTCAGGAGGGAATTTGCAGGGCTCCAGTCCAAGCGCCTGCTCAAAACAGAACTTGCTTCAAAACCTGATAGGTTGCTCGATGCCTTGCCCGGGTGAGTTTTGAAGATCTTCAAGGCTGGAGATCGCACAGTCTCCAAGCTCCTGTTCCATTCTTTGCTCACTGTGATTTTTTCTCCTTCTATCCAGGTGGACTTGCCCTTGCTGCAACCTGTGACCCCAGGCCTTTGTCCTCTCACCGTGTGCCTTGTTTGGCTCTGTGCTTTCCAGCATCTACTCTTCATGAAGCACCAGGCACACCATGATCAGTAAGGAACGGGATCCAGCAGACAGCTGTAGGCAGGGGCTCAGAGATGAGACTGCAGCTGGAACTCTGCCACTAGACAAGTCTTAAACCCCAGGGAGACCCAGGACTGGGCACTTCCCCTGCAGGCATCGAGGTATCTAATGCTGCCCCCAGACATGTCACTCCTGGGGTGTACCCAGATTGTCACCCTGGTGCACCACACACCACTTTCCCACCGCTCACAGCACTGCAAGCATTTCCGAGGGGATGTGCAAAGCAGAGGCTGGAACTGTTAAAAATAGATAAAAGCAACACAATCTGGACTGGCCCTCAGAAAAAAAGCCACAGTGAGCTTTTAGGGCAGGAGCTTCCAGGCAGAGCACTGGGACCAGGAGCTAGGAGTGCCTTATGCGGCTAAGCTCTTCCTGCAGACAGGGAGAGACAATTTTGTGCTTGCTTCTTAAATAAACTGGGCGTTTCTCCAAGTGTCTTGCTGTCATTTTAGGTCAATAGGATAACAACAACTGTGAAATAAATTAGTCCTCATCAAGATGTTCACTCTCAACAGCACAGTCTTTGTTAAAGTTTCCTTAATGATGGGGAGGCTAACTTCCAACTGATGAGGCTACTGTGGGAATAGACACAGAGGATAACAGTCCTACAGGCAGGAATGCATGCATTAGTTAATGGTCAATGCAAAGGGATGGAAAAAGTGGTTCTAGGTGTCTCATGATATCAGATGCTTCACAAACCCATGTCCAAAGCCTGTGGGTCAGCGATGGCTGATGCCAGGGACTGACTTTCCTTCTCACCTGAGCTGGGGACACATGCTTTTGTTTTTCTCCTCTTTGACCCACTTCAGTCATTAATCCCCCTGAATTTCTAAGCTAAGTTGCACTTTAAGAGAGGTTAGAAGTCCTATGCCAATAGGGGAGGATGAGAGGAAGCAAACATCACAGCATTGGCAAGGACCACCAAGAAGCAGGTGTGCAATTTCCATAGGTAGCTGAATGGTGCTTGTGGGAATTCAGGCTCCCTGAAGGACAAGGAGAGCAGGAGCCTGCAAGGATTAAGGTATTATGAAACATACAGGAGTAACAAATGGGGTGATTGCAAAGAATGAACAAAGAGGAAACGAAACTTGTGCTTACATGTAACATAATGAGGGGCTCTAGGAAAATCACGAGCTGTGCATTTACAGAACAAGGGCTTTTGTTGACTTTCAAGTTGGAGAGAGAACCCATGCAATTTGAAGTCAGGTATGATGCTGCTCACAGCTCAGTTACATGCACAGATCAGATGTTCATATGGGCTACCCTGGAAACTGCAAGGTGCAAGTTAGCTCTGCATCTCTGCCCACAATTTTACATACACATTTGCAAGGTTGTAATTTTGGTGGTATTTTTACCCCCAGGTGAAATAGTGTTAAGTTTCACATCAGCAAAAGAGACCAAAGGCCTTCCAAAAATCTCCTTTACCACTAAAAGTGAGAAGTAATACTAAAATTTTTCCACTGTCCTCTTCCCTTATCTGCTGTGCATCTTTCCTTTACTCTTACAGATCAGAAGAACAGAAACCTCCAGAACAGATATTTGTTACTCACTTAATGCTCCACAGGGCTGCCTGCAAGCCTGCACAATGGAGGCATGAGAAGTCTAATAAAAGTGACAGGTAGGGGTGAAGCATCTTGGTCAGCTCTCAGCTATTCACAGTCACTATTGCCTGGATGAAATTTCAACACATTGATGTTTTTAGAGGCAGTTTGGTGGGGGCTGAAGTCAGTGCAGTTCTCACCTAGCAGTGAGTTTGCCACATTCCACTCTGAAAAATTACTCAGTCTATTTAAACCCCATATCTTTTGATTTCTACCTGCCTATCCTTTTCTGGTTAAAAATAAATAAATAAATCCTAGGTTATCACTTCTGCCAGCCTTGTTTATTAAGCTTCAGTGTGGCAAGCAGGCCAAAAGCTGAAGGATGGATATGTCCTACAGCCTCCATTGGGTGCCTCATTTCTAGTCATGATTTTGTATATGCAAATTTACATCCACAAAGCATTGGTGTTCACTCAACAAAACACTATTTTGCATAAGCTATCAGAGTCTCAGCAGCCCTGGGTGCAAATGAAAAGCTAGGTAAGAAGACAGGCTCTCAGAAATGCAAGGATTATGCTTCTTTGTGCAAGTTTCCTCAAAACAAAACAGACCTGTGTACCCTGTAAGTCCTCCTTTGGGGGACCTGTAGTGAGAATTTTCAGTAAAATGGATAACATTTCTCGATAAACTAAAAGGCCAGATTATGAGAGTTGAGAGGAAGAAGGAAAAAGGGGAACAACAGGCAGGGTTGACCTACACAACACTAAAAGTGCCCCAACCAGCACTTTTAACAGGAAATCACCCAGCCTTGCCTATACGGCCATGTTACCAAAAGTAGTACATGTGCAAGCTACATTCTTACTGAGAGTGGCTAACTGAAGAAGGAGATGGTGTGCAAAATTCAGGGGAAACACTCAGAAACAGATGGATGCTCACACTCATTCCTACACAATGGTTGCTGATCATGCAGAGGTCCTTGGTGCAGGTCGCACTGAGCATCTTCAGCCCAACATCTGCAACAAGAAAAATCAAGAGGCAGCTCATTCCTCTGTGGTCACACTGGGAGCTGCCAAGTCCACATCAGTGTACAGCAGCCAGAGAATGGTGGATGCAGCATGGCCTGGAGGACATAGTGTTTGCTGACAGCAGCCTTGGAAGTTATCAGCTTGTAACCACATTTGTGAAAGGCAAGTCCCAGCTCTAGAATTCACCTCTTGTTGGCCATGTACTGTTTTATTAGCCCAGTTACCATTTCCAGAAGTGGCTGTTCTCTAATGTCCTGTAAATTAGGGAGAGGGCAGAGGATCTCCAGAAAACCAGGCAGACTCCTGCTTCAAAGGATTCTCAGCCTTCATACTTTCACTGCCTTTACTGGGGGACTAGCTTCTGTAGAGTGATGTTACTCTTCCCAAGACATCTCATAGCATCACTTACTCAGCACTCAGTGTCCCTACCAAGCGCATGGGTTCAGGGCTTGCAGAAGATGAGTTAGAACAGAGGGCGATCAAGCTCAGGGTAAATCTGATGGTATAAACAGGTCATTCCAGATCATGTCTCTTCAGGACACTGTCCTGGCCAGGGATCAGATTAGTCCCTACACAGCCACACCAATATTTACCATTCAGGAGCATCACTGGAAATTACTTTGAGACCAACAGGTCATAGCATATGTCAAAGCAGAAAAGGTTTCTGTACTTCACCATCTCACCAGGAACCTCATCCAAGTAACCCCAGCCAGTAGGAATGGGAGACTGAGTCTGGAGGAGGTGCTCCAGCTCAAGATTAAAAGGCAGAGTTGAGAACGGTACAACTGCTTCTGCTCCCTCCTTTCTCTCCATGGGCTGCCTCCTACCACATCCCATGCTTTCAAATTCCTGAATTACTTTTTCAGCCCCTCACTCCAGGATACTCTGGAGCTGGCTTGTTCTCCAAGAAGTTGAGTGATTTCCTGATAGCCCCCAGAGCGGATGTGAAAGCCAGGCAGGCAGCCCAGCTGCATCTCTTACCCTTCGCTGCCTTAACCACAAGTAACTCCTCCTCTTTCATACAATGCCCATCTGATCGGAGCTGGTGATGCTTCTGTGTGCTCCCTTGGTTGCTTGCAGTGAGGTGGCAACTTCGGCTGCTGTACACACTTGGACTTTTCCCTTTTAGCATCCAATTTTATGGCAGTAACAGACCAAGCAACAGCTGAGTCCAAAAGACAAGCACATAGAAGGGGAACAAATTGCATGAGTCAGACTAAAAGCTTAATAAATATTGACTGGTTTTAACAGTCCCCTAAGGAACAGAGAATCTCATTTTATAACTACCTCTCCCTCCCCATTATGCACTCCCTCCTTCCAGGGACCTGTGATGGTGGCTGCTCTCCTGGCTTACATGCACATTATTTTAATTCCATTCTGCAGCCAAGCTGCCCTGTCAGGGAGTTTGCACCACACATCAGAGTATCTATGTGCCTTCCAGTGGTACTTTAAGTAACAGGACCAGTGGGTTTTGTTCTCAAGCTCACCCCAAGGTATGAGTGACACAGGCAGAGGAGAAATTGGATATTAAATGTGTAAGGGATGAAGGCTGAAGAGGACAGGGTGGTTTTCAGTATCTGCTACTTTGATTGCTACCAGACAAAGCACAGCTGGAGAGACAGAGAACAGACAGATGCAAAAGGAATGAAGACAGAAGAGAAATGGCATCAGGTCTACAGTGTTGATACAGGCAAGAAAGAGAGGCACTATGGAAGAGAGAAGGGACTTGGCTACAGAAGATGGAAACAGTTTGTTGGGCACATGAGTTGACGGGAGGGATAGATGTGGATGGTGGGATGGGGGAGTGCATTGCAAGTCACTGGGCAGGATGAGGGAGCAAGATAATGCCTGCCTTTCTGACATTGTGTATATCCCCTTTCTTACATGCTAAAAGCTCACCAGCTCCCCACTTTGTTAGGTCTATTAGGCCCCTACTCTGCCTTTCCTTCTACAAGGCATGCCCCCTCCTCATTGCCAAATTTGTTATCATGCCCCATCCTTATTTTATTCTTATAAATACTCTAGGCAAGAGAACAGTGAGACACAAGTCTCTCCCTATGTTCCACACAATATAGAATCCTGTATCTGCCATCTGAGACTACCTGGTCACAGCCAAGTCTCATCCTTGGTGCAGAGGTTGCAGCTCAGTTAGTATGCCCTTCCTCTCAACCTTAAGTAAAGGCTGTCCCCTGACAGGTCCTCTCACAGCAGGTTATTTGCTTTGGGACCAAGCAACTCTGGTTAAATGGAGACCATAAGACCACAGCAAAGCCTGTGGATGCTGTTGAGGCTCACCTGAAATACATGATGCATGTGATGCTTTCATGTGTTCTCAGTAGGCTCTGGAAAAGAAAAAATATCCTCCCTCTCTCCAAACCCCAAATGTACAGCATACAAAGTGGTCTGGAAACCTGCCAATCCAAGCTGGCTCTGGAAAGTAGCTCTTTCATGTTCTGCTTTTAGCAGCTCAACACTGCCTCCTGCATTTTACAAGTCACCCAAAACCCACACTGAATGCCCCTTGTCTGAGGCTTACTCTGAAACAGAAGAGTTACTGCTTTCGGCTTAAACTAAGGGTAGATTATTTGTAGACTGCATCTCTTCTAGAGGCAGTCCTAGCTTCGTTAAAGCCGAGACCAAAGCCCAAAGTGACTTTAAAGAAATCAGGATTTTATATAACATACCCAAAAGCCTTTCCTGCTCCAAGACTTAATAATCCACTTGGCAGAGGGAGTCAGTGCACAGGAAGAAGTTGAATATTTTGAGGAAGATGATGTCCAAGAGCAGCAAGGGCCAGCAGCTCCCTAGGGAACAGGGAACCAAGTGCAGCGATGCCAGCAGGACCCATCCCAAGAGGTGCAAGCAGTGCAGGCCCAAAAACAGCAGCCAGGTTCAGTCAAGAGTCCCAGTGATCAGGGAAGCCTATGATGATGAAGCAGATCCAGCGTCAAGCTGGAAATCAATCCACTACTCAGAATTAGCCTTGATGGTATCAGGGTCAAACATAGCCCAGTGAACACCAGAAAAGTCTACACTGATGGAACGTGTCTGAGGTCAAACCAGGAAGTCACCTTGCAGGTCTGGGTCCAGATCAGTGGGGTCCATAGCCAAAGACAGAGCTGAGCTGCACACCAGCATCCCTCCAACCTATCTCAGGCAGAAACAGAGGTGGCCCAGGGCTGACCTTAAATGGGCATCCTTGGCCTATGGGCAGAGAGGGTGGGTGGAGGCTACAGCTGAGGCTGCTTTGGACTGTTATCACCCTCAGAGGCCTGACACGTGTAATCTCTCTCACACTCGAAGCTGGTGCAGCTGAGGTTAGTGGTATTTTGGCTGCTTGGACCAAATCTTCTCCATTCCTGCCCTCTGGACTGGTTGTCTTTGTCCACTCTTGTCAAATTTCCAGCTTGATTGTGTTTGATTACCTGAAGTCTGCATAGCTTTATGAAAAGAGAAAATTCTACGTGAAGAGGCTTAGACAGACTAGGACCATGGGAGGTAGAGATGGAGCTCTATGTGAGATCTACATATCCTCACTATCTTTGAGCTCTAGACACAAGTGCTTAGTGGGTGATGTAGAAGACATCGCTGAGTGAAGTAGTATGAAGAATATGGAGACTATTTTGTTTTTCTATTAAGACTAAAGTATGTAAGAACAATAAAATGTAATAGTATTCCCAGCACTTGGACAAATGGGTTAAAGCAAAGGAATTTTCCATGTTGGAACCTTACAGAAGCCCGGTACTGCAAATCAACCATCTCATAACTGCAACAGATGCGAGCAGTCCACTAGCCTCTGGCAGCATCTGTCAGGCATCTATCCACCCACCCACTGAGAGCATCCACCCTCTCACAGTATCCAGTAATCTTCCTTCTAGTATGTAAATGTAGAACAGTAGTCCCTCACCTTCACCTGTGCCCTCACTTGAAAGGACTGGCACACTCTACACGAGTTGCTTTGGGGGTTAAACAGTTGCAGTGACCCCGAATGAAAGTTCCTCTGCAGTGAAAGAGGAAATCCCAGGGATTAGCTCATCTTCCTAAAAAAGCCTGCTAATAGCCCATGATGTCTTACAGGCAAGAGTAGGAAAAAACAGTCAGAGATCTGTGGATTATGCATAAACTTAGAGGAGATGGGGAAACCCACCTTCCATCCCAATGCAAAGCCAATTTCACAGCACATCTCAAGACATACTGGTAGGAACATGGAAAGCAATTTAATATTGAGTAAAAATGGACCTTCCCTTCCCTTAAGAGTATGGTTTTGAGTCAGAGCTACTATTGTCCACCCAGGACTCCAGTGCAAGGTGCTGCTCATCAAGTTATGGTTTCTGCTTCATGGGGTTGCTTACTACTGACTAGTTCAAAACAGGCAGCTTAGGGAGACAGAGGTGGCTGGAAAACTGTTCCCAGTAGGACTGTCCTGGTTTGAGGTAAAACAGAACAAGGACATAGGTGTCCTTCAGTCCAAACAGAACTTTGTGAAGAAGGAAAGGGGAGTACTTCAGATGGCTGATCACTGGATCACAAGACGGACAGAAAAGACAAGTTTGATTTAGTTTTACGTATTATATCTGCAGGGAAAAAATCAGAATATTTCCTCAGTAGAGAAGTATCCCTTAATGGAAGAAACACATTCATTTGCGTAGCCACTTTTTACAAAAAATCCGAGCCTCTACCCCTCCATTTTTTAGTAAAAAGTAAATATTAAAAGGGATATTAAAAGGCTAGCCATTCTATAGCTATCCAAGGTGCACAACAGGTTGTAGGGAGAGCTGAGGACCAGAAGCCAAAAGCCCAAACATGGAAATACCATCTTTTAGTTAAGATGAAGTGCAGGTATCATCGGATGAAGCTATGTTGGGTAGTCAGGCATGATGTGGTGTGAAAAAAGCACACGAAGTGAGTCACCAGGAGTGTATGTACAAGTCAGAGCTTGGCCAAAGTGCGGTACAGATGATTCAGTTCTGCAGAAGAAGCAGAAGTGAAGAACAAAGTTTAGCGCTGCTACTGTTACAACAGTTTTCTTGGTAAGGCTGTAATAGAAAACTAGTAGCAGGTCCCTGATCAATAGTGATGGACAGACAGCAAATAGAAGCCAAACCAAGACGTGGTTGCGACCTGAGAAGAAATCAAATACATGCAGTGTGCCTCAATATTTTGCTCTAAACTAATAAAATATGTCTGTGCAGCCAGAGCCAGCATCTGACCTTCCACTTCTTTTTTTCCCCCAGAAAAAAACTGAAGACAGTTGCCCATCCTTGATGTATTCCATATCTGCTGCCAAATGTTCACTCCCCCTCTCAGACACAATCCCAAAATAGGGTGTGATGCCTTTTCCGTTGACAAAGCCATAAGTCACGGTGAGCTAGACACACTCAACATCCTCCAATCAGTTAAATGAAAAGAGTTCTTGCCCGCTGTTTCCCACCACTTCAGCACTCATTATGTCTCACAGTAATTAATATAGGCACCAGGAAGTGAGATGATATATTACAAAAACCCATTAACCTGATTCTGTCCAAACTGGTGACATACAGCAACTTGTAAGTTAGACAAATCTTCCTTGCTAATGTGGGAGTCCTCATGTCTGAACTCTGTTAACGCAGCAGCCCCCCCCCCAAATATTTTTAATGTATGTAGGTATGGAATGTATATCCGCGTGCGTGGATGGTGCATGCCTGTGGGAACATCAGAATTCATTAAATCAGCCTGATATGAGATATATTGAACAGGTTCCATCTGACGTCTGTTACTGGGTTGCTCTGTCCACTCCCAAAGGAGTGAATCATATTGACAGGTTGAATTATATCTCAAGAGATATTTTTCTCCCCTCCTCCAAAGGCCATTTGCAATCACGGCACATCCACTGCCTCTTAAAAGTGAGCTCATCTGGCACTGGGTTGCATTGAAGTCCTCCACTGTGCCTGAAGGAAGAATGCTTTTGGGTGGTGTGAACATGGAGAAGATGTGGTCTGTCCAGCTGTCCCTTGGAGTGCTAACCGTCTTGACCATGACTGGGTATCTCCCATCTACACATGGAGAGCCTTTTTTACTACAAGGTAAGCTGGAACACAGACTCAATGACACAGGTAAGTAGTTATCTTTTTGCTTTGCTTTGCTGCTTGTCATGGCCATGCAACACTTGCTTATCCATAAAAGAAAATAAAAAGAACCTTGAGCTATACTAAACAATCAATTAACATGGTACTACCCAGAGACCGGTTCTTATTAGCATGAGCTACAGCGGTCCTTCTGGTCTGCAGCTGGCCGTATGACACATTCTGCTGATCAGGAAAAATATCAGATCTGGTGAAATCTGGTAAGAGTAGGTCTTTCTCTCCCAGAAGAAAATTTCCAAGGAAAAACATTAAAATATCAGAGAGTAGCAACTCCAGTATGCACCATATGAGATTTGACAGCTCATAAATGTCAGGAGTAGGGTGTTGCTGAACATTTTTTATTCACAAAACTTCTTTTTATATGTTCTTCTCCCATAATTTAAATTAATCTTAGCTTGAATTTGTTCTGCAGGGTAATGTCAATCATTAATCTCCTTCCTTAAAGAGACTTGGCAGTTCCAAAAAAAAAAAAAAA
>VXBO01004179.1:64705-125996 GCA_013400135.1 Rhinoptilus africanus
AAAAAAAGAGCAGCTAAATATAGGCTTGAAAATAACATTGCTTTTAAAATGATTTTTCCTCTTATATCACCTATTTATTTTCGTAATGACAACCAAAACATTCCTGAGGCCACTCTATCTAAATAACTGCTTCTGTTTAGCTTTTACTAGGGTGTTTACAGGATGGTTTTTGTTTTTTTTTTTTTTTTTTGTAGCAAATCCCTTAAATGACTAAAAGTAGCTATTTTAAAATCATAACTGTCTTCCAGACTTAGGAATGAGGGTTACAGCACTCCACGCTAACTGTAAGTTTTACATAGCATGCAGCTCTGTTAATTCCCTCAGGTTTATTTCCAGAGATCGCAATCAGGATCAGTGGCTTCAGCGTGAGGCAGGGTTAAGACTGGACAAATTCTATGAGCATCACTTTGGCCAGAGCCCCTCTGCTTCTGCAGATTTATGTGACTTCAGCTAATGGAGCTGATTCCCACATACTCTTGAGCATCCTTAAAACTCATCTGGTACAATGTTTTGTCTCAAGCGTGTAAAAAATAATTGCATTCATCCTGTCACAGCTATGTAGGGCCAATGGCTATACAAGACCATTTTCTCCTTTCTCTCCTCCTCGAAGGTAGTAAGCATAAGCCCTAAAGATCCAGGAAGAAGTTAAAATAAGCCTTTCCGCATAATTTCTTAGAGGTTTTTTTTCCATGGATTCTGTCAGGATCTTCTAGGGCTTTGTAGGGTAAGAGTGTTCAGACTAAAGATTTTGGGGAATGGCTGTTCTCCCTGTAAAGTTTGCCTCCTATTCTGTCATTCTCAACATTGAATGCAATACTCATGTTTCAGATGATTCTGGAAATCTGTTCAGCAGAGATGGGTGGGTCTCAGAGCCTTCAGGGCTCTAAGTAGTTCCATCCCCTGTGTCTGTTGGTTTCTGCTGAACCCTTGACCTTCACAACCATTCATTTGAGGGCACAGCCACAACCACTAAAGCAAAACCACTGAGAAAGTTCCCTAAAGGGGCCTCATAGAGAGGTCCAGATTGCTTTAGGACAGCAGCTTGGGGAGGTTTTTCCTGGAAAACAGAAAAATTCTGCATGGCCTACAGCTACCATAAGAGGCTTCTTTGGGGATAAAGACGCTCGCTTTAAACTCCTCCACACTTTGGCTCTGTTCAGGAAGAATCTTTTAATACCACTGGCAATCAGACAGAGCAGCTCCAAGGCTAAGTGCGAGAATAGACTATGGGGTTGTAGGGCTTTTCAGCTGTGGTACCCATGCATCAGCCCTCATGAGGAGCAAGTTCCCACCTCTGTTGGCCCTGGGAAGGTGGCTGGTCTGAGTGGGGGGAATACTTGCAGTTTTGAGAGGAGGCTCTTGTGGGTTGCTGTCTAGCTTTGCAGAGGCATCAGCTACATCTGCCTTGCAGAAGAAGTCAGGACTCTCTAAATCAAGGTGATATCTCCGTCTCTCTGCAGCCAGCCATGTTGACGAGGTTGCAGTGAGACTGGCCAGCAGCCCGGAGCAGGCAGGGATGGCTCCCCCAACTGCACCCTTTCACTGCACATCCCTCACTGCCTGGACAGTTTGTTCTGTGCTCACACATCTTCCTCTTCCCCCAAACTCCTTCCACCCTGACAAAGTGCTGACAGGAGACATTTCCCTTCCACTTCGTAGCCTTTTAAATTATTGTTTTAATGTTGCGGGTTGGAGGGTGCACCCTTTTTGTCACTGGAGATTGAGAAAGGTGTGTTTTATGTGCTGCAGAGAACCGAGTGCTTCCAGAGAGAGAAGACACAAATCATGAGGACACACTGCTGACTCTGCTTCTTAATAAGAAACTTGCATGGCGGAGACCGGAAAATATTGGTATGAGAAGGGGATGGGAGATTTCAGCTTCTTGAATCTGTGTTTGCATGAATGCAAGGAACTTGCTCCTCGGGTTCTTCAGAAATACCAGCTGCTCAGAAAGTGGAAGCATCCAGTATGGTGCTTACACATGATTAAAGTCAGATGTTCTCCATCACGAGGGTCCTGGACCTGCTTTTGCAATGACATATAAAACTGCCCCAAACCACGTACCCTAGATCCTCAAATACTCAACACTGATCTGGAAAGGGAGCATGTTTGTGTGCATAACAGCAAGAAGAGGTGCTGCTGAGTGCCTGTGCCTCTGCTACCCCTGAGACGTTGTGCACTATGCCTGGGGCTTGGGTCAGCCTTGGTAGTTACCTCTCTACCCACATCCCGTACAGCCCCATGTGTCCCATGGGACAAGGGTGATGGGAGCTCCTGTATGTGCCAGAGCCTCTGCTACTGCTGGAAGGGGTTGAGACAACGGACTTTTCCCACCCAGCCAAGAGGAGGAGGCTTTTCCTGTCTATGTTCTGTGAACAGACACCAAATTTAAAGCCACTCGCACATGGCTAAACTCTGACCCACTGAAGATAAATTTAGGCTTTCCATGACACTACACATGGCCATCACAAGCGCCATGTGGATTACAGGAGCTATTACAGGCTATTCCCACGGCCACCACAGCCTGGGGAGGGTTTGGACCACATGTAGAGGTCTCAGAGCGGGAAGCTGCTCTTTCCTGTGAGAACAGCCAAGAATGGGGCTCCGCAAAAATTTTGTTATGAAAATCCATTCATCAAAATCAATAGTGGTCTTCTCCAGCCCCTTGTTAATACAGTGAGGTAGTGGTTAATAAATCCTGGGACAAATAAACACAAATAAAGCAAGTCCTTATACTAACAAAGGCATTCTTCTTGCAAAGGGGATGCATTCAAAAAATAACATTTTTACAATTGGTTTATGTGTTATTGCACTTATTACTCCTAGAGGAAAGGCTGCATTTTATGCCAGACAATTGAATATAATGAATCTCTGAGCAGAGCACAGACAGAAGATTTACAGCAGGCAGTTTCTCAAGCCTTCATCCATAAATTAACTTCCTTCCTCCTGCCTGAGATAATCGGTTCCAAATTTCGACTGCTGATCTTTTTCTATTCATAGCAGTCATTGTCCAAGCTAATGGCTTGTGGAAAGCTAAGCCAAAATTGGCACTTGAAACTCTGAAAGAGGTAAAAATGTGTAGAATAAAATAATAATAATAATAATCATCATCATCATCATCATCATCATCGTCGTCGTCATCGTCGTCATCATCATCATCTCTTAAGCAGCATTTTTCACTTTTATCTACACAGGCCTGGCTGCCTCTATCTTACCGGTATGTAAAGACATGCTTAAGAGGAATCTGCCTGAAGTCATTGCTGGCAGTGCCAGGAACAGAGCCCCCACCTCCTGACTCCCGACCCATCCCCACCCCTAGACCGTCTCTCAAACTGAGTCCTGATGCAATGGATTTGTTTAGGAACTGCTACTTTTTCTGTTGGATTAATATCTGTCAGAAAAATACTCAGGATTTTTCATCTGAATTGTTTTCTTCTTGAAGGAGAAACTGAGAAGGCAGGCAGCTCTTTCTTGGCACACTCCTGCTCGGTTTCAAACATTTTTTTTTTAAAAAAGCCCAAGTCTGGCAATGTGTCTGTGTGCTGCAGTCTTATCTGAAATCAAGAGGAATTATGTTCTAAATCCCCTTGGGGATGCAGACCAACGCCTGCTGCTATGTTTGGAGCAGACGAAGGAGGCAGCTCCAGGGCTGGTTTTTGGCTTTCTTCTGTGTCCCAGCAGAGGAGACATTCCTTAGCTCTTTTCTGGCTCTTCTGCTTATTTTAGTGCATTTTTTCCCAAACTGGCACTTAAAACCAGCTAATCACTTTGTGTTCCCCTCCTTGGAGAACTGCTGTAGTCCAGTCACTCAGCTTTGACCATGGTGCATTTTGCCATGGTGCTTTCCATTGTTTCATCTATCTTATTAAAAAAACCCAAAACTGTTTTTGATGTCAGTTTGAATTTGGAATAAGGTCTCCCAGTCCTCAAGAGGAGTGAGACTGAACCGCCCCCCCATCCCTTCCTGCAGCTTTCCTTATTGCTAGTCCAATTCAGCTGGAGGTTTTAGATCCCATTCATAGGCACCTAACTGTCCCCTTGTCCTGGACTGAGTATCTCAGGGCACTTCATTCATCCATCTGCAGAGTTTTTTGGCAATCTAGTACAGTACTGCTCAGCCTTGAGACCTCTAAGTCTGATCTATGAAGCTGGTCCCCAGGTCCCTGTGCTCTCCTAACATTTAGAAGTGTGGAATCGGTGCACTCACTGCTATGTTACTTTTCCTGTTGCTCCACTCTGCCAACCCTGGTTTGCTTACTTATAAAGCAATACTTGCTAGGCTAAATCTGTGTCTTCTGACTTCTGCCTACGTGAGTGATGTGAGGATAAACAAATCTTAAAGAAAGTAAGGGGCGTTCATACAAAAGGGCAGTGACAGAAAAGCCAGCATTAGAGATTTGCTGTTACCAAGATAAAAATCAAAAAGAAGCAGAGAGCTTCTCTGTGATACCTGAGCTGGTATCACACAGTATGTGACCTTGTTGGGCCAACTCTGCTAGAGCCTAGTGAACGCTAAAGAAGCCTCCCTTGTAATGGAGAATTGGGATAAAGTCCCATAGAATTCAGTAGAAAAAGCACTCTCTTCCGTCACAGTTTCTGCCACCATAGATTTGGAGAGCATTATCAGGAAATAAATGATAACTAGTTCTTTTTTTGTCAACGACTGAAGAGCTTAAATGAAGAAACTGTTTGGGATTTGAACTTTGGGAAGCAATGCAGATACTGATGTTATTCTCTCCCTTTCTGCAGACTGGGAGCTGGCAAAGAAGTTTGAAGAGCTTGAACAGGTGAGAGGAGTAAATGCAGAGACACATATATGCATACTGTTGCATGGATAGCTAAATAAGTGTGCATATTGTCTTTATGCCCTATTCTTCTGTCTTTACATCCTGCTACTCTTCATTCTGCTGCTACAATGTAAGCATGTATCGCACAAAGGGAAAAGCAGAACTTGGGCTAAATAGTTGTGCAAGCTGGAAAAAGATAAAAAGCAAGCAAGGCTATAGACTAGTACAATAAAGGCTAAGGCAGCTCTTGCCTCTGCCACCGGTGAAAGGCCAGCAAAGGCCAAGCCAGGAAAAAAAGATGCCAAAGGAAACTCCATGGAAGAAAAGGGAGGGAGAAGGGGAGGTCTTGCTGCCTTCCTAGGCATTGCAGCAGCTGGCTGCGTCTGATAATGGTCTGAAGTTAGAAGGATAGACACTGCACACACCATCTAGACTGATTTTTGTTTGGGCTCTTTACTAGAAAGGGAGGTGCTGCCCAGGGTCAGAGCCCTGCTGTGCTGTGCGGAGGGTACACGGACACGGACAGCAAGAGGAAGCCTCATCTTACATGGAGTTCACAGGAACAGGGAAAGGTGCACAGCAGCCTTGATATGGGTCCCACCGTGCTCCAAACCTTGCAGGCAGTGGAAACCTTTCTTCCCCTTTGGCAGGCCAGGCCCACCTATTTGCATGGATCCTGGTGGTCCTGCTGGGATCCACTTGGCACTTTTCACTTCAAACTGAAAATGCACAGTGTGGTATGCCAGATGGAAGGCTGCCAGCTCCTACCTTATCCCCTTGCTCCAGTGCTGAGGCTCTGGCTTCCTGGGAGCAATGCTGCCAGAGCAGAAGTATAAATGATGGCCTTAGAAGCTTCCAGTCTACCAGAAAAGAGTAGCTACAGATGGAGAAGAAATACTATGGACTTTCCATGTTGTAACATGGAAGTTACAAGTAACAAGTTATCAAGAGCTGGGGGGAAGGAAGGGTAGGGACAGCCCAGAGCAGTGGAGGATAGATGCTGTCTGCTGCAGTGGGTGGGTAACCAGAGACCTCCTGCCCCAGCACTGACTCAACTCTTACTGGTGCAATATCCTTCTACACAGCCTCTTCTCTGCAGGGGTTTGCATCCTGGGATGGAGGGGAAGAGCAGTAGCTGCCTACCCCCTGTGGTGTTGCCATAGAACAAGCAGCTTAGCGAAGGAGCGAGTGCTCCAAAGACAGATCCTCCCAGAATGATCCTGCTCCAGGGAAAATCCAGTCCTTCCCGGAGGTGCTGCCAGACAGGCTGCCTGTACCTCCTGCACGATGGGGCATTTGCTTACTGCTGTGTTTGTTTTTAAACAGCTGAAGAAGTTGAAGGATCAGCTCTCAACTGAGGAGGGGTCAGAGGTGGCCTATGCCTTGGAAAGTCTCTCTGAATCGCAGCCCAAAAAACGCGGTAAGTTTTGGGTTAGAGCCCTGCAGTCACTCTGTCCAGATCGCATCTCCAGGGCTTCTTTGTGCAACAAAGATAGCGACAGTAAACATGCCCCAAATATGCTGAAAACCAGGTTGGCAGCTTTTCTAGCAGTCCTGGCCCTCTCTTATTAATATCTGGCTGGTTTAGCAGCTGCTAAGAAGGACTGTGTACCCAGCCCTGCCTGCTGTCAGGGCAGATACACCGGGTCTGCTCACCAAGGACCTCACTGGTGGCAGTCAGCGTTGCATCCCCCTGTTCACAGCGGAACATGAGGTTATATGGGCAATGAGTGCCTGCCCTGGAGGAGGTTACTTCTGTATGAACATGTCCCTGCCATGGAGTCCTCACTTTGCTCTGGGCACAAAGCTAGTCCTGAAGGCATAATGAGGCATGTGGAGTGCGTGCATTCCCCTCTGCCAAGGTCACTGCCTCCCTACAGAGAAAAAAGGAGCATTTGTTTGTGCTGCTGAAAAGCAGCTAAAAAGTATGTGGAAATCAACCAAGAATGCAGGGAGCTAAGATCTGCTAGGTCCCCTAGTTGGTCTCCAAGCTTTGTCCAGTCTGTGTCCAGTGACTCAGGAGCATATTGCACCAGTGCTCCTGCAAGGCTGCCCCTGACAAGCACACGGACAATGCTGTTCATGCTGGCTTTCAGTGGGTTCCTCCGCAAAGCAGTGGCAGCTGTAAACCAGAAGTCACTGATGACAAATCTCACCTAAAACCAAAAAAAGCTCATTCTGCCCTTACCCCACACGCTCTGTGCATGTGCAAGCTGATAACCTGACAGACAGCCAAGAGAAAATCCCTTTGTGCAAGGCTTGCTTAAGTGCTGAGGTGATCCTTAGACAATCTGCAATTTATAAGCAACCCTGGAGGCTGTCATTAATTTGGCTCACTTAATTATGCCCCCACCAGTCTGGAAAGTTCAAACGTACATAAACCTACTTCCCTCTGCCAGGTTTAAATCAGATTCTGCCAGAAATTAAAGCAGAGAATCTTTGCCTTCATCTAAAGTCCTTCCAGTCTGGCAGGAGCTCGTTTCTCAGCATGAGTACTGCTGCTGATTCAGTAGAAGCTTCCTCCCAAGGTCCCGCTTTCAAAAACCAGGCAGAAATCTCTTCTCATACATGACAATAGGAGACCCACACAGGATTCAAAGAACAGGGAATGCTACCGTGTTTTTTTTTTTTTTCCAACACCAAAATGTGTATCCTTCCCCTATCTATTCTTCTTAGAAGATCCCACAGAAATCAGTGTTGTTTGGATGACAGCAGCAGAGCAATGGAGTGACTGGGTTTTTTTAAAAAAATGTAAGGACCAGATCTGGTCTCTCCAAGTCAGTATCCTGCTCTTCCAGTCAGCCACAGGTGAAAAACCCTGCACACATCTCTGAGGCAGCAAAACTGCTGGCCAGTAGACAGGAAAGAAAAAGATGATTCTTGACATTGCTGAAGTAAAGCAAAAGGAAAGACAAATCCTCACAAATCAAGCAACACAGAAACAACTTTTAGACCCCTTCTTTACACTGTAAGCAGCTAAAAGAAACACCTTCTGAAAGTGTTATATGAAGTCAAAGCTGGTTATTGAGATGTGCCCAGAAGCCACAATGCTAGCTTCACCCCCCAGCTCTCTCAAGACATGAGGCTTTTGAAACTCACTTCAGGGCTAGAGCGGAAATCTGGAAAAAGTCCCTTGGATGCTAACATCCTTCTCTTGTATCCCTTCCTAGCCTGCTTTTGGAAATACTGCATATGAAGGCTTGCCAGGACTGGAGGATGAAGATGAGCCCTTCCCCAAACTGCCTTGCTGGGTCTTAATGTATTAAGAGTTTGTTCTGTTCTCTCATTGTGCTGCTAACTCAGATGCCATCCTCCACCGTCACGCCACAGCCAAGTATTACAGGGACTGTGGCAGGAGCTCGTAGCCCACTACCACTCTCCAGCATTCCTCCCTTCAAGGTTTAACCTATCATGATCTTCTACTTGGAAGATGCTTCACAACTTTCCTTGCTGTCCTGTGTATGCTATTCAGTCTGTTGCCACCATACGTACTTCCCCTTCTCACCAGGCGCCCACAGGCACCAAACACTCAGTTCCCTGCAGCTTGGGCCTCTGGCCGCATCTGTAAACGTTGCTCATGGTGGTGTCTGGGTTTCCCATTGCCTCTTATGAGCAGGTCCCACTGTTGGGACAGGAAGACAGATTGGGTGTAATGGGAAGGGTGAAGGGCTGCCTGCCTCGGCTTGCTGAGCCAGGGCTGTTCCCCGTCATGTCCTGTCAGCGTACACAGTAGGTTTGGGGGAGGACAGGCATGGAAGTCTGGATCCTTTGGATATCACTCGAATAAAGGCTTTCTGCTGCACAGAAGCATGTGCTGTTTTCTTTCTCACCTCTTGCAGAGGCCCAAGGGGCAGACACATTTCCCTTGATGTAGGGTCTTGTTACCTAATGATTCATGTGAAGTTTACAATGGAAAAAAGGCTCCCACTAAACACCTAGCTATAACAACACGGGCCTGTTTGAACGTGTCTGAGGAAGAGGCACTTCCTTCTGACCAGAACCAGGAATGAGAGTTCGGTCTTCCTCATGGATATGTGTGGGCTGCTGTCCTCGTGGGACTGGGGCCGACCCACTGATTTATAGAATCATAGAATCGGTGAGGTTGGAAGGGACCTTTAAGATCATCAAGTCCAACCATTAACCTGCCCTGACAAAAACCACTTCTAAACCATGTCCCTAAGCACCTCATCTACCCTTTTCTTAAACACCTCCAGGGATGGATTTCTACCTACTCACCCAAGCAGATGTTTTAGAAGAGTTTTTTGACTTGTCTGGCTGCTCAGTGCAGATGCTAACTGGCTTTTTCTACTGCAGAATTATATCTGGGCCTGTCCGAAAGGAAGAGATCACAATCCATCAGTGGTTCCTATATATGTTCATCGTAAGTCATGTTGCCTACATTTATTTGCAAAAACAATGGACCATGTTCCCAAAAGTGTAAATTCAGAATAAATCTAAAGGCCACTGATGGTAACTTTGAGGTTTCCAGTGGTGTAAACGAGAGCAGAATCTGGTAGCCACTGTGAATGTGTGGGCTGATTTTGACTAGATTTCAACTGTCTTTCCAGCCCTGTTGAGCCACGCTATTTAACTGTAGCTTGCATACTACATATTCTTCAAAACTTTACCTCTCCCAAAGCTGTAATCACTATGTTACATTAATTGCCTTGGGCTCCAGCAAGATGTGCGCACACTTACCACAGCAGTACCTTGTATGTACTTCATTAACAGGAAATCTGTTCATCCTATTACAGGCCAAAGCTGGCATCTATGGAATAAAACCAGCTTTATTATATCAGTGAGGTCTAATGACATGCAAAATACAGTTTTCTATTAACATTAACTCTTTGTTATTTCCCTGGTAGTGATTCAGAACACATTTCCCATTTTCTGTTGCTTTTGTGGAACTGAAAAGGTACGTGGGAGCATAATTTCACATACCCTCTCAACAGCACCAAATTCAGGTAAAATTATAGCCTATTGCCAAGAGAAGGGTCTCTCTTTCTTCAAGATTTTGGTGCTGCAGCTGAAAGGGTGTATTACAAAAGCTGCGCTGAGTGCCCCAAGCTGGTGTTCAGCTCAGATTCTTTCAGCTTGCAGGAAATCCCAGCACAATGAAAGGCTGGAGCAGCAGGCTCCATCTGTCACCTGCTAGCTGTAGCCATGCCTTCCCAACCTGGTGTGACAACTCACCAGTGAGTCAGAAAAAGGAATATGGGGTCTGTGGCTGTTTAACAGTTTGCTCTGATCCTGAACACAGGAATTCCCTGGAGTGCAATGCACCATGCTGCTTAGCAGTGATTTTTAGCCCACATGGTGTGCTATATCCTATCAGCAGTTATTTAAGCACTTACGGTACACAAACTATCCCATTTCCTCACAGTCACTGTATGCTGCTATGTTAACTGCTTCTGCTGAATGTAATTCATTTATTAATTCAGAGCAAAGGCGGCGATGCTCTCTCTAGTTTCACCCTCAGCATGTCATTGAGGGGGTCCTGTCCTTTCTCCTAAACATGCAGAACAGAAACTCTTCTCTTCCTCAGGTGCCACCTCCACATCATGGCTGCTCACACCTCACCCATGCTTGGGCAGTGACTCCTGCTAAAGTCAACGACCCGCAGGCAATAATTAAAGGGTTTTCCCTCAGACATTCTAGTAGACCATGTTGATTTATTAGCAGAAAATCCTCACAGGCATCTGAGCGGACTTGCAAGCAGGCAGCACAGGGCAAATCTAGCGTGGAACGGATGCTGTAGTATATCCTCATTTCACATTTGTTGACTTTCACGCTATGCATGCTGACAGAAGCTATCCAATATCATCTGTGAAAACAAATTGTGGGCTTCAGCCTTTCAGACATCACCATATTTTAAAGAGCACCTGACAATTTATGGATTTTAAAGAGTGCTTTTTGAGCCACAGGAGGTCTCAGTGTGCTCTGCGGTGGATGGAGCAGAGGAACAGAAAGGCTGCCGCTTTCTCCCAAGTAATCCACACAGGCAATGAGGTGGGAGCCAAGAGCAGGAGTGAGGCTTCCAGCTCCCAGTCCCAAGCAATACCACCACAGCCACCTCTGTCCTGCTTTGCTTTCACATCACCCTTCAGATGGAGAGCATTTCTGCACACAACTACAGGCTTTAAACCCGGTCTTTATTTGGAAGCCCAGGCTAATAACTGCTAACTGTTACAATACTTTTATGATCCAGCAGTGCCTTTGCAAAGATGCTGTGTTAGCATTGGATTCCTCTGATCTGAGTCTCCCAAAACACATAAGGCAATGAATCTGTCCATGCCGCTTTTGATAGACAGCTGTATGAGTGACCAGGAGTACATCACTTCCATAATCTGCCCTTGCCCCATACATATGGCTGCCTTGCAAGCAGATTATCTTCAGACTGTCTGGATGAGTTCAGCGCAACGAGATAACTGTTTACCAAACCGCAGGGCAGGCTCGGGATACGTGGTGGCAGTGCACTGCAGAGGACAGGGTCTGGGCTTGTCTACGTTTGCTGATTTGCTTCTAGCATGGACAGAAAATCTTGTCTTGAGTCAGCCAGTCTAAATGCACCCACTCAATCCAGCTCTCAGAGCCTTCGCCTGCAAGCTTAAAGGCAGAAAATGAGCAGTGGGAAAAGCAGGGAGCAAAACCCCAGGATGACGATGGATTTACAGCTCTTCTTTCTATGACTTTCAAGATCTTGGTCTGGAAAGCATCTGCAGTGCTTCACCTCCATGCAAGCACTGACAATTCACCTACTGAAGTAGAAATGATCACCTAACCCAGCTAGAGTGTGCTCTGTTTGATGGGATTCACTGGTTTGTGCAGCTGCTGTCAGCAGCATTAGCCTATATCAGAGATGTCAAGAAAAGCAGTTTCTTGCAAAGCTTCTCTGGTTGGGCCAGTTCTGGTCTCAGGGCAGGGCTCTAAGGAAGAGGGAAAATAGAAAAGGTCCCTGCCATGGCTGAGCACTGCCCCTCTCAGACGTGTATTGGACGCTAACTGCCCTTCTGAAGGGGATCCTCATCTCCCACCATGGCCTGAACCAGGGCAATTGCTCCAAAGTCCTAATCCTTAGAGCAGCTTTAACTTCAAAGACTCACTGAATTCCCAACTCCTTTGCTGTAGCTACTGTGAAGCTGACTGTAGTTTTCACTCAATTTGCTAGCTGATGGCCAGGTGCTTTGTGCTTCACAGAAGATCAGGAAATTAACACTTCCTATCTTCAGCCTTACTGGCTGCCTAACACAGGGTGCTTGGCAAGAATCTTTTTTCTTTTTTTTCTTAGTCCTGCATAATCCCTTTCTCAGTGGATCTTCTGTGGTAATTCTAAGGTTGATTTATACCTAAGAATAGCAATCCGAGGAATTTAGCTGACATAGATCGAAGTCCAAGAAGGAGCATGTGAGGCTTAAAAAACATCAGCTAGGAATGTGAGCATTGAGATGTCAGCAAACAGCTCTTTTCAGCTATATTTTATAATCTTGAAAGAAGTGAAAAGCATGAAACAGGATTTAAGATAACCTGTTTTACTCTGAAATGAAGCAGAGAGGACATGTTTACGTTTTACCAAAGTGAGAAATTCTTGAACTTTAAGAGTTGGTTGTCTGGTTGTGCCCCATGCACTCATCAAGAGGCTAAAATAAGGCATAAGATGCAGATGGCTTAGGAAGTAGATGACTTCATATTTGGATGCTATCCTATGTTATGCATAGGGAGGAGTGAAATGTATTCGTCAGCTTAGAGGAGGAAACTAGAAGTCTCAACACATTTCAGCATCTGCCATATGATTAAAACATGTCTAAATATGGTGCAGAGATAAGGGAAAGACCATTAAAAACATCAGGACAGATACTAAGGTATTGTCATTGTTCTTATTCACACTAACTCCTAGTGAAATCAGTAGACATCTTCTCCTGAACAGCAGTCCAAATAAATTCTAGGTTTGTCCCGTAACTGTTAAATCCTCCCTTCCTCTATCACACAAACACCTTCTTGAAAGAAATGTGCAAAGCAAACTGTCTGCTTTTCATGGACTGCTGTTGGCATCTCTGGAAGTTTTATTTTCAGTCCAAGAAATCTAACAGTCCTTGCTAGGATAATGAACTTCTGCAAGTTTAAGAAATAAATGCCATGCAATTAAACTATATAGATATTTTCTCTTCCCTCCTATAAGTGGCACTGTGCACAACTGTGACAGCATTCTGATCTGATTAATTGAATTTGTTATTATTTGTAAATGCAACATTTGTAAAATGCAACGTGAAACAGATTTTTGCAGGACATCAGTTCCTTGTGTGTTGAATCATTAGTCAATGACAAGACATGCTGTGACGCATCTTCTGTATTCCTGAAATGTTTCCAATACAGCATCAATCATTTCAGAACAGAAGTACCTGTAAGCAGAAAACCAGTAAACATTAAATTTTCCCACATCAGAAATGCAAGGCTTGGACAAACACACTGTAAGGTGATCTATAGGAGATGGAAAATGTTAGAAATACTTGTTTTCTTGTAGCGGGCTTCTAATTTAGGGCATTCAAACCAATTGACAGTCACTATTCAAATTATAAGAAGCCGTCATTCCCCAAGCCACCATTTCCAAGCCTACTGGCATGACTTGAGTACCTCCATGTAACTGAGAACAGGGGGTTCTCCGAGCTTGCCCACACCCGGAATACTTTGGCTTACTTGCAGGAACTGCTAACCCTTGGTGTTGCCAAGACGGCTCACTCCAATTCGGTCGAGAGGAACTCCAAACCGCCTCTTAGGCAGCTCAACCGCTTTCCTGCATGAGTTAAAAAAGGAAAGAAGGAGGGAAAGAATTGGGGAAAGACATCATAGAAATAATCAAAATGTTACTACGTCTGTGATTCCTCCATTCATCCCACTAAAAACTTTATTTTTGAGGCAGAACAGCTGTGTAGGAGCAGCCAAAGATGCGAGTGTTTAAAAATAAGATGCTTCACTTGTCTTACAAAAGAGAAGGCAAGAGTTGCACCTGTTTTACAGACTGGCTGACATTGATCTACTATCCCTGTTTTTATTTGGCAGCAAACAACTCTCAGGTTAACTGCTATTCATAAAAGAAAGGAGATACACCGCATGTATAGAGAGGAATTGTTTCATGCGTAGCATCATATAGTTCAAGTGACCCATTAGCCTGGATCTTTTAAATCTCCAGGGCCAACTGAGGACAAGGTAAGCAAGGAGGTAGAAAGCGTTGCACAGCAATAGAGGGGACACATCAGAGGAGCCTAGCAGAATTTTCCTATGGGGTCTCCTGAAATGCACTGTTCTCAATATTTTATAGTAGCATATCTTTGATGAGACAGAAAATGGGAGGGTTTGTTGGGTTTTTTTTCCCCTCCATATGGTACATTTCCTGAAGATTTGATGAATGAGGGCATGAGGAAAGTGTAAAAGAAGTTCTATGCGGGAATATTTTGTTATGATTCTTTTTTTGGTAATGATTCTTTTCTTTTTGTTATGTTTCTTTTTAATATAAAAAAGTTTTCCCATCTTAATTCAGGATTTTTGAGCATTTTTTCAACCAGCAGAAGTTTTATTTTAATTAATTGTGAAATGGTGAGATTTTCTGCAGGTGAGACTAACCTCAACTTTTGCCCTTGGAAATACTTGTCAGAAAAATGTAGGTTCAAGAGAAACCCTGGAAAACAAACTCTGTTCTCTATCAGTCCTTGTCAAGGAAAATAAATAAGAAGTTTCGTTCTTTAAGTTTGCAAATGCAAAGTAACTACCAGGACAGCATGCTATGGTGCACTTGAGTCCAACTTTAATTGCTAGCATTCCCTTGCTCACACAGCCTGTGGCTTTGGAGGCTCTGCACACCCAACCCAGGACTATCTGTCTAGTCTATGGCCTCCTCTAAGCTGTCTCCTTCCCTCACACCTCTCGAACATGGGCCCAGAAGCATCGTTCCAGCATCAGCAGCCCATTTTATGCTACCTCTTTTCTAGCTACTTTTGGATGAGGTGAAGAAACAGGAATTGACAGTGTAGCACATATGTAGGGAGCACCACATAGGTCACGATGGAGCAGCTGCAGAACATAGCAAATGAAGGGGAGACATTTCTATAGCCCTCACTGTCCCTTCCTCAAACACCTATGTGTTCAGCACTGTTGCACTAAGCCACAGGGAAAGCAAAGGGCAAGAAAGCAAAAGGCTAATCCCTGATCCTCAGTCTGTCCCTCAAGGGTAGAACTTTTACCCCCCCATCCATGTGTGGGCACAAGCTGGTGGGGGCCAGGTGGGAACAGGCTGCTGGAGTCATACTGAGCCTGACTTGATATACAGGGGAATTAATTTTCCAGACTAGATTGGAGGTGGGTTCCTCATCATCGGTTGTAACACCGTCATGCTCTGTTGTTAAACAGAGAAGGAAATTGTAAGCTTATGCCAAGGAGAAAGGCTGAGCAGGCAGGTTGTGCAGTGGAGCTTCCCCTCTTGCGGCCATCCCAAGCCACAACAGGACAGTCACTGCTCCCTCCCATCTTCCAAACCAGACTGTGCCTATTTCAGCACTTACTGGGGACAAAGCGATGTTTTCTATTTAAAACAGCCTTTTCTAAGATTTCCAGAATCAGTTTCTTTTCATATGTCTGTGGATCTTTCTACATCTTCTGAAGACTCGTGTATTCTTGCACGCTTATCCCATGGTTTCAAAGCTTTATAAATTGATGTTGATTAACAAGATTAGTATCTGTTAAGTGAATTTGTATTTGAACTGCTCTTTTCCAAAAGTTTCTTTTGTGTTCCCAGGCACCACACACACTGTATTAATCCAGGGGGCTGAATCTATTTAACAGCTTTCACACTTCAAAAGTAATTTTCTGGTCTGTAGAGATAACCCTCTCAGCTAGTACGGGAACAGGTCATTATATACTGTGTGCATGACAGTGACGGGGTGCTCAGTCCTCTGCTTTTCTCCCCTAAATGCAGCAGCCTCTGCCTGTTTACACTGAAAAGCACAGCCTTTCTACTCCTTTGCGGCACTCTTCTGATCTGCGGTCCATGCTCATGGTAGCATCTGACTATCAGTGCAGCAATCAAGGCAGCTCAGATGGTTCTAACAGATGAGTCAATCATAGAATCATAGAATCATAGAATCACAGAATCATAGGGTTGGAAGGGACCTCGAAAGATCATCTAGTCCAACCCCCCTGCCAGAGCAGGGCCACCTAGAGCACATCACCCAGGACCGCGTCCAGGCGGGTTTTGAATGTCTCCAGTGAAGGAGACTCCACAACCTCTCTGGGCAGCCTGTTCCAGTGCTCTGTCACTCTCACAGTAAAAAAATTCCTCCTGATATCCCTCTTGAATCTCCTATGCTCCAATTTACATCCATAAACTCCAAAATTAATCAGCTCACCCTAAGTGCTAATCTCAACCTGTCCTGTTGAAGCTGGGAAAGGAGGAATTCTGTGCACTGTGTCACTCATTTGCATGAGCTCATTTTTCAGAGATAAGCTATTAGATAACTTAGACAATTTTCACCACAATTTCCCTTTTTCGTGCTTTTTTTTTCTTGTACTGCACATAGAATGAAACAAGACTTCCACCCAAAAAGCGTGAGACAAAGGAGGAATATCATGTACTTTTGCAAAAAAGGCACTGCAGATTCAAAAATAACCTTGTATTTCTTCCCCTGAAAAGGGAAAACATGCTAAAAAGCAAACAGAATGAGCTGATTCTGATCTCTTGAAGAAATATACAGAACAGAATAGCTCTAGTGAAGGCTTTAAGAATTTTGTGTTTTATCACTTTTGGCTGCAGTCAAAAAGTCCTAGGAGCAAACTGGGTGTATGAATGGAAAAACAACAAGAAAATGTTGCAAAACTCTGCCTGAAAAAAATACTTGTAACTTTGACTGGCTTTTGTGAATACTTTCCACTTCCAGATTAAGCTTTAAGCATGTTATTAAATACTTTGTGGCATTGGGGATTCCATCCAAAAGAAGACCTTTACCAGAAGAAGGGAACAAGACAGCTAAGCTCTTTCAGATACAGCAAACTGCCAATTGATTTGCCCCAAACTCACTGTTTCTCCCCAGCCATATCAAGTGTCATTGCTTAGCCCTGTTATAAACATGCTTATCCTCAAACCTGTACTGTGACAGTATTGCTGTACTGCTGTATTGATTAAACTCTGGCTTATCTTAAGTTGATCAAGATCTTGAAGCCCATTCTATTAACTGTCTGCCCCTTCTCACGATGTGTTCTTCATCTTGCTATTCAAGATCTGCACACCATGCCTCCTCTTCACTCCAGACTCGGGAACACCTAGCCACGCCCCTCTGCTTTTGAACCTCAGGCATATTTTTGCTTGAAATAATCTCATGATCAAAAAGGCAGTTTTAAACTGAATGTTAGTTCACACCAGTGGAAAGAAATGCACTAAAAAAATGTATATGCTTGAACTTCCTTTGTTAGCTGTATGGCACCGTAGGGATAAATGAACAAGTGCGTGTATTACTCATCACAGCTGAAGGATTACACCCAGAATGCAACCAGAATGGTTTCTGTAGAGATTCTGGTACCCTGACCAGAGGCACCTCACAACAACAGTAAATCTGCTGGTGGATAAAGCTAACCCATCTGTCTCCAGGACACCTACCAACAGCCATCTTCCAAATTTATTGCTGGTAGGAGCATCTAAGAATTTACCTCTGTTTTCCTTTAGCATCCACAGAGGTTGAAGAAATCCTATCAATTGGGGAGCCAAATCCTGGGAAACTTCTTTTCTTCTTGGTCTCGGTCACCTCATTTTCTAGAGACACCAGCTCATCAAGAAGGAACAGTTTTGCTGCCAGGTTGGTGACTGACTTCTCTTCGCTGGCAGTGGGATGTGCTCCCATGCCCGGAGCAGCAGAAGGCTCCAAAGGCTGCAAAAGAAAGGGGAGGGGTTTGCTTGTTGCTCAAGTTCCAGAAAAACCATTTGAACCAGTGTCACAGCAGCAGTCCTATAAATACATAATCACTAGGATACTAAACCTAGGCCAATGCTCTAAAACAAAGTTCCTTTTGTGAAATGTGGCCATTTTCCACTCACAGGAGTTTGCCATAAAAGGTTGGGATATTTTTTTGATAGAATTAAACTAATCTTCATTATTATTGCAAGAATTATCAAAATGTATTACATAATAAACCTTGGTTTTGTAGACCAGCCCACTACCCCTGTCTCAGCAGCGAGATTAGTATAAGTTGTAGAATGAGTTGAGTAATCTAATCCTTTTTAAAGATGCAGTCACCATTACCAGACTCCAATATCCATCCTGATAATTTTCAGAAAACTGGTTTTAATTTTTTAATGCTAATAAATAGTAATGAAAACTTACACAGAACTTTCTATACAAAGTTGACAAATTAATTAATTGTTATGCAAAAAATATCCCAAGATAAACCTACTCATCACTGACATTTAAAGAATTTATGCAGTAACACTATGTGGGGAGGAGGAAAGGAAAGAACAGTATGTTAGTTTAACACAGAATCTTGAACCTTAGTTACGACATTAGGCTTAACACCTTTTCAAAACCAAACTAGACTTCACTACCCAGAATAGCTGAGAATATTGGGGTCTATCAAGAGAGAAATGAAACAAATCAAAGTGAAATATTTGCTTTGCAAATAACAGAAAAATATAAGGTAGCAGCTAGTCTACGACAGCAGGTGTCAAGCTCAAATCATTCTCTCTTCAGATGAAATGTTTCCTATCTTGCTTCCTTTCATCTTTATGGAAATAGATACAAATTTCTAATCAAAACTTTTATTATATGCCTTAAAGCAGGCTTTCCTCTATCTGTAGAAGCACACCACTATCTTTCTTATTCATATACAGTAGGTTTAGTACAAATGTAAAGAAAGCCATTGCATGGATGATGTAATATGTCTACTGGGGTCCACATCATAGTTATGGCAATGGCATTTCCCACTACTGATGGGTGGCATAACTGGTGATGGAGTGTATAAAACTGTGATCTTTATGTAAGGAGGAGCACATGGCCACAATGATTACACAGATGATGTAGCACTGTTAATTCTTTTGTACAGAATCTCATATTGTCCTCTGACTTTACTTTTTATGAGCTTCAAGTGCACTGAAAAATCCTTTCTGTTCCCTTTCAGCATTATAAAACTCTCGTAGAGGTTTGCAAAAAAATTATGCCCTTAAAAAAGGCTGAACTCTCCTCTCTGGTTAGTGGGGATAAATACCTACAAAACCACTTGAAACTATAAGGTAAAAAATAGCCTCTGCTCTTGAACACTTTGTGCAGTCCCACTTACTTTGTCTAAAACGGGATACAATAGAATTGTAAAGATACAGGTAAAATGATAATCAGAAGTAGACAACAGTTTTCCTATGATGTACCACTAACCAAAGCACAACTTGACAGATAAACAAAGAGATGAGTGTGGGGTACAGTGGAGGGTTTATAAACTTACAAACAACAAAGAGGTGAATAAAGACCAGTAATTTTTTCCTCAAGAAAAAGAGCTTCCCAGTCCACTCAGTGAAGTCACCAGACGGTGGTTTTAAAATAAATATAAGGAGATACATTTAAACAGAGCACATCGTGTTTGCCAAAGGACGTCACCGATACCAAGATTTTAAATTGCTTCAAAGACAACTTCAGGCCCATCAACAGCTAAACCATACCCTATTCCAGCGCATGTCTCTGGATCAGGAAGTTTCTGAAGATGTATTTTTTTCACAAAAATCTGTCATTGATAGAGACAGGATACCAGATCCCTGTGGCATCAGAACAGCAGCTGCTGCAGCACTGCTATGGAGAGTCATGCCCCAAACCCTATTTTCTATAGCAAATACTATTTTGTATAATTAGGGCATGCTTACTTGAAGACAGAGAGCAAGGTAGAAGCACCAGTATTCTTCAGTATGCATTTAACTTTAAGCTGAACTTAAAAACCTACGTAAAGACCCTTCACCCAAACAGTACTACTTTGATAAAACTTTTATATTCCTGATATTTTTATGGCATGAAACCGTTACATAAATACCTTTCCTGCCAGACCTGCTTTACGTCAAGATGACATGAAAAAAGAAAATGCATTAGAAGTATTTTCAGGTGCAACATCTGCGTATCGTACTGGATGAAACATGAGACGCTTCTCCCATTTCATCCGCTGCTTTCCTGTGCAACCTTAGGCAAGTTACTTTGCTCCTTCCCTTTCCTGGTCTCTTCTGTCTCCTTTAATTTGTAACTTTTGTGCAGGTGGTCTTCTCTCAGGGATCCCCTTATGGCTTCTAAAAGCTGCTGACTTCTCATGCTATTATTTGTCTTTAAGAAGAACGAAACCTTCCCTTCAGTGTCAGAGGAGATTGCTTCCTCCCTCCATCACCTCCTTCCCCTCTTCAGGAATTTTTCTATCGAAAGTCACTGGACAATGTTTTAACACACAGAAAATCCCATGGTGCTTCAGGAGAGGTTGTCTGAATGTGAGTGAGACTTTCTTCTGTCTGTCCTCTCACAGACATGCAATTTGCATCACTCTCTTCACTGGGGAAGTTGTCCGGCTCCTGCTTTGTCCTCACAGAATCAATACTGACCATTCACCTTCCAACACAGTTTGGAGACCGTGGTGTCTTCCACACTCTATGGCCAAGAATAACCAGTGGAAAGCATGGTTATGTGACAACGACCAGAAACTTCCACCTACCTCTGACGCTGCCTCCGCGAGGAGCACTGAGCTAGAGTGCCAATGCAGCAGGGTAATCATAAGGGACAAAGGAACCACCGCAAGCTGGAACTGCAGCATCTGCAAAGAAGAACAATCTATTAATGGCTTCACAGGTGCACTCCCAAGTTCCTGGAGAAACTCTGTTCCAAAGGTCTTTAAGGAAGTGCAAGCCAAGGAGCATTCTGTTCCCATGGCTTTTAATATGCCTTATCTTACAGAGCCACTCCAAAACCCCCAGATAGTGCCAGTTGAGAGCCCTTCACCTCTGGGTGCAGAATCAGCTCCCTCCTCTTTGCTCCTTTACAGCCCTGCGAATCTTTTCATTCCTTTCTACACAATGGCCCAGTCCTTGCAGTGTCAGGAGTGATGAATGCAAACTTGCGTTAAAACCAGATGAACTAGACACTCGCTTGTAAGCACCTGGGTTGACCCTGACCTTCTCGCATGCTGGACAGGTGGCTGAAGCCATTACAGAAATCACACACCTCTCCAGCAACATTTTGAAAGCAAGGCTATGTTTCACCAGTTCTCAACATGAGTTAATGGTAGCCACAACTTCTAGGATTTTCTTGGGATCCTGGAATAAAGTTATCCAGCTCCCACACCTGCAAAAAACTGACACAGGAATCCATTGCTCAGACTGGTGGTGTTCCGACTACCTCCCACAGCTGTAGAACCGATGTTAGTGAGAACTAGGCTGGGACCTCTAGCGCCAAAGGTATCTGCTAATTTGCTGATTACTCCCTGTCTACAGGTCCTGCCCTAGATTATAGTTCAAGCCCGATTGTGCCATTCTTTGCTGACTCTCTGCTTGGCAAAAGCAGAAATAGAGAGGATGTATAAATACATCTTTTTAATGTATGATAGTTGTTTTATGTTCCGCATAGAAACTTTCCCATCAGATCAGGCAGAAAACACATGGTAAAAACCATTTGGCTTCGTACTTTTTCCCACACTGCAAAGGAGAAAAGCCAGAAGAGTGGAGTCCAGTTTTAAAATGTGAAGATATGACATTTGTAGTGTTGTTTCTTGAAACTCTGTTTTTTGCTTGGCTTTTTAAATACATTTTACATGTGCTGCTGTTATTTGGTTACCCCACTGTAGATTTTTTCCCTTTTTTTTTCTTCATATTTTCCATGAGGGATCAGCAACAAGGAAGAAAGCTGTTGGTTATTTTGTAGGAGTGAAGCAGATACAGTTAACTGGAATCAAAGCACAAAAACAAAGCAGTAAGACAGGTGGTACTACTGTCTCTCAGTCCGATGGCAACAGCCATTAACATCAGACAAGGGTCTGTGAGGGTGTTTTTAAAGCTGTAACCCTCTACAATGTATATTTTTGTATGTGGGTGTGCATTGAAATTTGAAGTAGTAGTCTACTACCTTCACAGGTAACCACATCCTGATTATCTGGATATAGACATAAAAATAAATGGCAAGGTTTAAACCACATGTTTATTATGATTTAAGGTCTGTGCTGGTATTCATTCAACCCAAAGACCAGAGAGCTAAAAATAGCAACTGGTACACTAATCAAAATAAACATTAAGGCACCTGCAACACAAAAGGCATTTGATTAACTGGTCAGAACTTGACGTCAGTGAAACTGGAAGCAAAGGAAATTGTAAGGACTTAAAGCTTGGCTCTAGTTCCCATGGAAATGAGTAGCTAAGAAGCAATGTCACTGGTTTAAAAGGGAGCAAAACTTAAGTCCAGCAAGATCCTGTTGTGCTGATTTTCACGCAGTACTGTAACCAAGGTGGGAAAAAGAAGCAGGTTTGGTCTAATGGAGCATCTTAGCTCTAGAAAAGCATTTGCAAAACTAAGAGTGCAATGAGGACTATGTAAACACACGTCTTCTGCCTGTCTGAGACTTTGCTTTCCACCTTCTGCCATGTCACAGGATCTTAGTTGTTACAACCAGTCGTTGCTTTTTCTCCTTGAGCTCATCTGTTGCAATTGGGTAAGCAGAGCCCTCCTGCCAAAAGAGTCTTTCCCAGACATGCACTGGTTATTGCTTCACCCCATACACGTTTTACCTTGCCCCATTCCAAGAGAGACCTACAGTGAAGCTTGGCAGTATTTGTTACTGAAGCATAACAACCAAAGCTCTAACAGCCACCTTCCTTCTTGAAAAACCTTGAATTTCCAGCTTTCTTCTGAAAAACCCTTCATCACAAATTTCACAGAGCTAGGTCAAGGGATGGGGGTATAATTCCATGTCTTTCATATCTCAGGGTCTGGTGTTATCTGACATAAAATATGGTTTACCCTTCACTAAATGTAACTGCAAGTCTGAGATTCAGACATACCTATGTGTTTTAGTGATATTTGAGCTTGAAATGTCTCAAAACTAAAATTCCTCATATAATTAGGTATCTTTGTTGCAGGTCCAATTAAAATAAAATTAAAGATAAAAGAGAGAACATTATTCTACCTTATCAAAGCAGGATAAACACTCAAAATTTTTTCTTAGGAATCTATACAGAGCCATTTTCCAAGAAAAGATCACAAGAAAGCAAAATTCTTTACCAAACAGAAACTGTTAAGTGACCGACATCAAACCAAAGGACCTTAAAGATGTTTTTCTTTAAAAGAAAAAAAAACCCCAAAACCCAAAATGACATCTTGAAGACAAGTGGGCTGAACAAACCCCAGACAGCGTGCAATTCATCACCAAGCTCCAAACCCATTGCCTGTCAAAAATGGTAACAGCTGTCATTGTTCTTGCCCATTTGAACTATCATATTTCACATTACTGTGGAGATTACTCCACAAGTATAAATCACAAGAGCTTTATTTTTCTTGCTGGCCTGTTAGCAAGAGAACTGAGGCAAGACATCATGCCTCTGTAATCTTTCACTTCAGCTGCCACTCTGTACCGATGACTCTGGTCAGCTTGTTGCAACAAAAACAGGGGACATGTCAGAGCTCACCTGCAAATGAGGACCTTGTTCTTGCAATGAACTCATCGCGGCTGAGCCTAGAAGCCCTTGGGGTTTTGTTCTGTATGCTTTGATGCTGACCTGATGCAGAGACAAGGCACGATTGTCCCATAGGCACTTGGAAGCTCCTGGTAGCACTTATTAGGACTCCAGTCCTTCTGCTATAGGAGCACTGGTATGGTACTGGTGATCCTCCATCATCTGTTAGCCATGAGGGTCTTTCATACCATGCAGATTCCAACCAGCTAGGGGAAATCATGGCTGTGTCTGCAAGACAGTTTCTGAGATATTTTGTTGCTGCTCCAAAGCCACACAATAAATTATTAACTGCTGCTACCTACCTTAATCAAAGGTACTTCTGAGTCCTGACATTGGCCTCACCAGCCTTGGATTGGACACTTGATGGGAATTTGCCATATTGCCAATAAAATTATGATGGATCTCACCAAATAAATAATTTATAAATAGCTCTGAGAATAAGTCTGCTCTTGCTGAAACAAGTTTTTCCACTTTTAAAAGTTGCAGCATGGATCCTCTGAGCATGTCCATTACCACAAAGCTGAAAATATACACATACCAGCAGTCTTGGTGATTTCTAAAACTCCTAAGGGACCCTGTATATCTCAAGCGTCATTGTCTAGTCATGTAAATATCACAGAAAAGGGAGAAAAATAAAAATAAATCCCACCCTTAGAAAAAAAAGCAGAGTCCAAAAATAGGTTAGAGTGGTGTTTTCGCTCTCATCCCACACATGAGATATGGAACACTTTTTCGATACTGCTTTCTAAAAAAATACTGAAACAAGACATTGAAGCACGGGACTTTGTGACAAAATGAAATGTAAGCAGTGTCACACTATGTTATTAACAATGTGTTTTCTGTAGCAGGTGTAGATTTTTAAACAATGCCATATATTTTATGAGATATATGGTACTGACACTGTCAACTTATACATTGTAAATTTCCCTCTATTTTCACCTTCCTGACTATGTAGATAAATCCAGGGAGGTAGGTTTTATCTGATGTAAACAGAGAGACCTTAAAATTCATGAACTTATGCAAGAGGTGTAAGACTAGTGATTTTGAGAAAGTAGGCATTTCTGTGTCCCAAATTAAACATTTTGTCTGAGAGTATCTCAAGGCCAAGGATGTTCCACTTTCTGAAATGAAGTTCCTTAAAGGTTTCTCAGGAGGGCACTTCAGATTAGTCATTGTTTTTCAAAGTTCTCGTTCAAATAATAGCGTTCACTGTAATGATATAATTTCCAGTGTTTGGTCCTAACATGTTTTCATATCATCACGATAGTCATCTTTGCTCGTATTTTACTGAAGTAACTATTGTAAATGTTGACTCAGCTATTGATAGCTGCACCTTTGGTAGAGGCAAATGCGGTCAGAGGATGCTCAAGTATACAACTGTTCCTACCATCTGTACTCAGATAAAACAGATTCAGAGATGGCTTAGTCCCTGCAGGGCTTGACTATAGTCTGCACTGTCCCTCTCCATGGAATGAGCAAAGTTTGCGGGAGCAGCACACGGATTGCATGGCTTGTATGAAGAAAGGCTGAAAAGATGGCACTCAAGTTCCCAGGCAGAGTACAGAAACCGTACAAATGAACACAGACCTACTGGGACACATTCTTTTAACAGACACAAGCATGAAGCAGGAAAAGATTGTCACAGGTGGACAAACACTTGTGGAAGACCAGTCAGTCACTGTCCTCATCTCTTCATTTGAATTAAGAGCATGAAACCAAATGGCCACGCAGAACAAATAAGGAAGCTTCTCTTTAGAATGGGCAGGAAGGAGACAAGTTGGACATCTTGCAAAACTTACTACACTGTGTAATAAAACAATTTTTAGTTACAGATTTTAGAAATTTAAAACCCCAAACTCACTTCAATGCCATAAAAGTAGGAAATCACGAAGCAGGAGACACAAACAGAAGTGATAAAACCCATCTAGCAGACTAAGAACTATTAAATTAGAAGGATGCTATGAAGTGCATGGAAAACAAAACATTATTAGACTATTCTTCTTTGCCAACAGACTCTCAACCCTACACTATTTATATATATATACTGATTGAACTTGACAACTTTTCTTAATGTTTCTAACAACTTTACATTTAGCTTTCTTCCTTCATCTTTATCATGAGAACTAAAAACTATTCATTGTTAGAGTGCCATCTTCAGCATTTAAAGTAAACATAAGAAACCTTTCTACCGATAAAAATCAAGAAATATATTGTGTTTTTCTATATTAGAAAAATCATCTCCTTTCCCAACAGCATTGGAGTGATAAGTGGAAGTTCTTCATAATTGGTATGAAGAGTGTATTATCAGAATATGTTATCAATATAAAAACATAGGCCATTTAAAGGCCAGTTAAAATAGCCTTCAAGATAAGTTCTTAAGAGACAAGAATGGCATTAGAATTTCTTAACGAGAGAATCGAACACTGATGCTGATTTACTGGATAAACACTTAAATTTTCTGATCAAGGATATTAACCGAAGAAGAAAAGTAAATTGCTTGGTGAAGATTCATGGCAAATGGAAATTAGGGAGTAATCTGTTTCTCTGGGATGACTCAGATGAAAAGGAAAGCTGCAATCACTTGCAATCTTTGGGAGGGTCTATCAAGACAGCTCTTACAACTGTTGAACGGTCCAAATTTTGAAATTTGCTGTTTCAGAAGCCCAGGGAAGTATACTTATCATCCACTCAAAGACTGAAAATGCAGCCCTAATCTGCTGAAATCAATGCAGCACGTATTTGTAAATACTGAAGAACACTTGGTCCAGCCAGATACATTTTGCAGCTTTCCCATTGTTAACACCATAGATTGCTTGGTTGTTTGGGTTTTTTTTCCCTGTTATTCCTCATGATATTCAAAGTATTTTGCAAGGAAAATAAGTTGAGCTGCATTTTGAATACAGGTGGGCAGAGAGAGATAAATGCAATAATTTGCCCCAGGCTTCCTGAGTGAATCAGTTGGTAGGGGCACAAAACGTCCCTGCCTCTCCACCTCTGCACTCCCCAGGAGAGGACAGTCATTCCAAACTGAAAAGCCATGTAAGGAAAGCTAAAGGCACTGTGATCTTGTACTTCAAAAATTAGCGGATTCTGAACTTCATTGTAGCCTCTGGACGTCTAAATCAAAGGTTATTCACATGTATTTACTTGTACAACTGTAGTCTGTGAGGCAAAAAGAAACATTGAAATAGTTTTGAACTCCGAATGGAGAAATTACAATGATTATCACTGAATTGGAGTCTGCCTTCATTTACAGTAGTACAAAGATGAAGTAATCAGATCACTGGATAATGATAACTACTCTGTTAGTGTAGTAATGTTTTTGCAGGGTTATTCTACTATTGCAGGAATGTGGCAGAATCTGGATCAACAGTTATCTAATATGGGATATAAATAAAACCCTTTTGCAGATCCATAAATTATTTTCCTAGACCATTTATCTTATGTTTTAAAATATATTATAGGCAGCAAACTTATCTACCATATATGACATTTAGTAATGCAAAGGAACTATTCTGTCATAGCTCTCCAGCTTATTTTAAGAAGCAATACGCATTTGAAAATAACATATACAGAGGAAACTCCATAACAATATAAACAGACTGCAGTTTACTGCAAAGCATGAAACTAACTAGTCACTGTTGTAGAATGTACTGACACACTTTGTTTAAATATCAGCTGATTAACTGAAGGAAAAAAGTTTCCATTTAATATTATTAGTTCAGTTTTAGTAGCAAAAATACTAGGTGATAGGCATCATATTATCTCAATCTCAAACTGGAAAAAGAAGCTGTGCTTTTCCCATCAGACATGGGCATGTGTATACCTTGTGCGTGCCTGTTAATGCAAAAAAAACTTGGAAAAAAAAATAAAAGGAAGAAAGCATAGAATGGAAGAAAGCATCTGTAAACCGAGCAGAAGACACAAAACATCCCCAACCCATCTCTGTCCTCACTCCTCTTACCTTGCATTGGATACTAGCAATTCCAACCTTAATGGTCCTGCTATGTTCTTCCCTCTAACTTATCCCTAATGTTCAGCTTTCTTTCAGAGTTTTTATAGTCTCTGCTGTAGGCTACAAACTCCAATCCCTGCCTTTGCTTTCTCTTACATCATTTCTAAAGATTTTCCACTGATCCTTGCCCTAAACCTTTCTCTGTCCTGCACTCTCACATGCATACTTGCCTCACATTTGTTATATTTATTGCTCTGATCAAGATGATTAGGTTATAATTAAAGGTCTGGGGGTTTGTGTTGGTTTTTTTTTTTTTTCTTTTTTTTTCTTTCAAGATTCAGACAGCCACAGGAGTGGAAAGATTTTCAGCAGCATCACCATTCCTCTAACCTGTCACTTTGCAAACTGTAGTACAGAAACTTGATGTCCTGAATTATTTTTTTTTTTGAACTGTATTTCTTTGGGACAACAGGAATAACTTTAGGAGGACTGCACTAACTTCAGGAAGAAATTAATTAATGCATTTTTAGTAGACCAACGCTATTGTAAGATAAGCATTAGAAAAGGAGTGTGTTTTGTAAAGCAAGTCACAAGAACTTAAGTCTTTCAGACGTGATTGTAAAGTGTGAGCTATGAAGCTGCCTATCTTTTCTTCCCTGGTAGTACCAGAAGACCTATTTCTTCCCCTGTTTGCCTCACTAGAATAAGCCTATCTTCTCTCTTGCCCTCTTTTTTTAATCTCAGTTTTTAATTGATTCACACAGCAATTGTAGACCCATTTGGGGATCTAAAATTCCAACCTGTGCAGACTCCTTAACAGTTAATTCACAGTGATTTTATTCTCTCAACAGACAGGCACAGTACTATCAAAATAGTATTCACTCCAACTTGCCAAAAGCTCTTCCTACAAGCAACAGACAGTAAAAGGAAATTTCAAAGGCAGCTTTGCAAGAAGTGGGAAAAAATTGCCGGCCAGGGAGCAAAAGCTTTGATTTCAACATCTGTCTTGATCAGATTGATTACAGAAAGACAAGAGTTTAATCATATTATCACAGAGCTCATTTCCCAGATGAAGATGGCCACAGAATTTTGCAGAGCTGCCTTAAAGTGCCAAATCAGGAAAGTTCATTGCAAAGCATGCTTTTGCCACACTCCTTGATTGAGGTATCAGAGTGGGGGGAAAAAAAAAGCCAATGGAGAATAAGAGGCTGGTTGTGATCATGAGCACAACACAAATGTACAGCTCCAGAGAGCAAGGAGAGGCACAGCAAATAATTCTATAGCATCTCTCAGTGCAGGCAGGTGTGGGAGTATGGCCTAGTGTAGTGTTGCAGAAATATGCATCAGCCATGTGAGCACCCACGTCAGGCTGGAGCACGTAGGATGGGACTGTTGTCCACTGCAGGGCAAAACAGGGCAGAGATGGCAGCTGTAGAGGTCCAAATGGGCTTTGTGGACACTACAACTGCAGCAGAACAAAAAAGGCAGAGCTAAACAAAGCCAGACTACTGAAACACAGCTGACAATTGTACCACTGAAGGAGAACTAGCCTATGCTCTATTTTACAGTGCTACCTCCATTTAAATGGAGGCTTCTTGCTAGAAGTCCAAGGACACAGCAGTACTTGACTGATCTGTATAAAACATGCGAGCAGGATCGCAGGAAAAAAAGAGAACTATGACCTAACCACAAGATATTATTAGTTTTCTGGGGTACTTCTGCCACATATGACCAGGAGGTGTTGCTGACCAGCTACTGCAGTTCCAGGTGGTCAGTTTCTTTCTCTTTTTTTTCCGTGTTGGAAAGACACAAGGTGGCACTAGCAGGCATTTACTCCTGTTGGGAGCTTTTTACAAGTCCTCCCTCAAGCTCTTTAAAGCAGGACCTCAGGACCTCTGTAGGGCTTCATTCCGCCACCGCATTTAGTGTTGATGAAGCTGGTAGGAGGCATGGCCTGTGCCACTGTGTCTAAGCTGATGACAGATAACTGAATGCTGGTAAAGTAGGCATTTCAGTATTTCACAATGCTGGTTGAAGCCTGGAGGATGGCCAAGACTCAGTCAACTGAAGCTTAGCACCTCACAAGAGTGAGTGGGATGGTGGGCTGCAGAAAAAGCAGGAGGAGGAATGCAGCCATATTGTCATCTCCTTTGGCTCTAAGAGGATGTCTAAAACTGGGTACTAAAATTTGCTTTTAGGCTGTCCAATGATTGGTGATCCTATAGCAAAGCTCCAGCCTTTTTTGTACTGCCTGGACCTACTGTAAGGTTGTAGCTCTTCCTTTCAGGTAAGTAATGCATGCTGCTTTTTCCATTTCAAAATGAATTTATTACTGTTCTCTTCCTACAAAATCATACAATCTAAAGGACTTCAGAAACGGATGCTGATAGACACAACTATCATCATCTCTGACTAGGTGTGAAAGACTAGTATCTGAATAATACGCCATCTTCATGGACTGCTACTGATGTTAGAATAGGACATATGTTACAAGCACACAGTGTTTTTTTATGGAAAAAAAAAAGAAAAAAGAATAGACTGTTAGAGTGTTAACATTTAATTTCTTGCTCTATATTGACTTAGATTTAGCAGGAACTTATAGACACCTTTTTGACACCTTCTAGAGATGGCTGATAAGGAAGCTTCCCAGATAATGAAAAAAATATATGGTCGTTACTTAGCTGGCAGAGCGCCCAAAGAACAAACATCCTCAACACTACCGTGGTTTAATTATACTTACAATATAACTACAATAGGGCAACCAAGAGTTTGGAAGGAATCTTTACTGTTTCAGCCATAAATGAATAAGCAAACATAATGTGATTCTCTCAACTATGAAGCCAAAACCAAAGAAATCAGAGGTAAGGATACAAGCCATGAAGCTCTTTTTGTCACCAACCAAGAGAAAGACAAGCTTGCCTCCCTGCTGCTCTCATGCTCTTGTAATTATTTTCTGTAATTCTTTCAATACTAGTTTGCAAATCAATTGAGCTGGCTCAATGTTTTCCTTAATTCCTTTAGTAGACAAGTTCTTATTCAGAGAGCAGTAGTTAGCAAGGGTTCACTTGTGTAAGTGTTGAGCAATCTTCCTCTTCATCAGCCTTGCCTCTGTAAACTATATTTTGGTTTGTCAGAGAGCGTCTTTAAAACCTTAGGAATAACACATGAGTATGGTGACACATGCTAGCTAGTTTTGCTGTATCACATTTTAATCGTTTTCTTCCACTAAAATATATACCAGTACTGTTAGATCACCGTGGTCTCAGTCACAGAAGTCAACCCCTTCTGTCTCTAAGTTGTCCCATGGCAACTCTACCTTCCAGCCTCTTCAAATTATGTCACCTTTTCCCCTGATCCCTGATTGCTCACACAAGATTGCATGTTTGTCATTTATAAATCAACAAGAATAGTGTGGGGTCCAGAAGGCATTGTGGACAAAGTAGTAGACCTCTCGTCAGGAATATTTGAGCTGGCATGGAGTAAAGGCACGTGACTTGATACATTCTGATTGCTATGATTATTCAGAGTTTCAGTGCATCATTAGAAATAGTTTAGTTCTGGGTTTAGCATGGGCAATAAAGACAACATCATAGCTAGAAAAAGTGGATTTTTGATTTTTTTAAAGTTTTGAAAGTCTTGCCCCCAAATTCTAAGAAATAATCTGAGAACTTTTTTCTTTTCAAACGAAAACTCAATTTTTAAATTTTTTTTTTATAAAGAGCTGATCTCCACAAGTCAGGTGCTCAGCTGATACTGATTCATATGGCTCTGAGATAAACAACTGAGATATTTCAAATTATGATGCCTTCAATCTATTTTTATTTCTTGAGACAATAAACTCTTCTGATAAAATTGGCCCAATTCTGACCCCAGTCTGAAAGTGGATTAGCATTCCACCAGATTAACTGACACCCAGCATTTTATAGCTCCATCACTGGTTCAGGGAGAACATCCAACATCACTTTGGTGCACGTATGCTCATATCTTGTCTAAAGAAGGGGAAACATTTTAAAATAACCACCACAAATTTTTAGTCAATATATATGGGAATTTCAGAAACCAAGCTGATTCCCACTATTTTCATATAGCTATAGAGAGCTAGAGAGCAGATGACTCACTGTAAGACAGAACTATGGAAAAGAGACCCTGCATTAACAATGTGCACACATTTTCCAATTAAAGGTACATTCTACCTTGGAAGGAAAAATTGTTATGTTAAAACAGTTATTTTTAAATCTGCAAGCTGTCAAAGTAGTTTTTGCTGTGTCAGTTCCATTTAAGAGGACTTCTTGCAGCTAGATAGCTTTTGAGAAGCAAAGCCCACAAAGTGAAGGTAGCATATAAAACTGAAGACAGTAACATTCTTCAGGAATGTTAGGCTTCCGACTAGCAGTTTCTATATAAGTACTTTTTAAAAGTTCTTTGTGCTCGAATTAAGTGCTTGTGATAGGAGCTGGGTCATGACATCTAAGAATCCATAAAAAGCACTTGCAAAACAAAGCAAAAATCCCAAACAAGGATGATTTATTGAAATGCAAGCTTGTTTTGTAACACTCATGCTATGATACAGAAGGAGGTGTTTGGAAATAAAAAGGACAGTTTATCTTTTGTGCCATGCCACTGGCTCCCAGCCCAAGATGGCTGTGATGACTGAAGACAGCCAAGAAGAATGACAGGGCCTTTTGACAGAATGGCCCAGAATGACAGGGACACAGTGGCCCACAGGCTAATGGATGAGAGGCAGTGAAACCACACGAAGAGGTCTCAAAGTACTAAGCAAATAGTAATAATTATGGGACAATATCAGCCTGGTCCTAATTCAAACTGGCAACACATAAATTAAAATCAGTGGATTATGTTTCCATTCCCTCTAGCTACGCTACTTAGAGTCAACACTAAATATAAAGATAACAAACTGAGAACCTGTCCCATCTTTCTGTGCCAAGAGGGAAGAGAGGGAGTGGTGCTGGTGTTTTCACACTGCCTCCCTTGTCAGAGACATGTATTCTGATGTCACCTGTCACTGAAATAAACTCTTTTTGACCCACGAACCCTTGTAGTATGCTACACAAAGCACGGAGCAGCAAAGTGTGCATCTTGGCTGCAGAGCACATATTTCAGCTCCAGAGTTAATCACAAATGTGGTAATGTAGCACAGCACTGAATGCACAGCAGCGACTTAAATTCAAAGACATGCTCACGAGAAGAAAAAAATGTGTCTGTCCTGAAACTCTGTCCTGACTTCACACTTCTTTTCACACAACTGATTACCATTTTCTGTGCAGAGCTGAGAAGTAAATTGGAATCTGGTTCACTGGCAGCAGGAGAAAGAATATAGAAGAATTAAAGAAAGCAGCTAAGCAGCAAAGTGATGTCAACGATCTGGGGTAAAAGGAGAAAGTGAGTGACATTCTTCAGACAGAAACCGGTGGTGTGGGAACTCACAACTTCACAGGATGCTGCAGGAAATGTTGCCACTAGTTTCTCACTCAAGATGCAGGCAGAGGAAGATTAAGTCACGTGAAAGGTGAGGCTGGGCAACTGTTTCTCCCTGGAAGCAATTCTTGCACTAAATGATGTTAATAAGAAAGGTACCATCCCCTCACTCCTGGTAAGCCCATCTCTGGCATGGTGGCTTGCACAGCAGGACCATTCTGTGCCGGAAGTCAACCAGAGCAAGCTGCTAGCATAAACATCAGAGTTTAGAGCAATTGATGCTGACCGACTTGATTTCCTTCCCTGTTTTGCTCTGGTTTAAATGTACTTATGGATTGGTTCCTGCAAGGGACAGCACAACCAAGTGCCGTTCTAGAAATGATCTCTGGTATTTCTAAGAATTAAAGATCTCATGACAGTTTGTAAATTCATCCTAATGCTTGGGCCAACTTCTGCTATATTACTTGGCCACGTTTCCTCTATCACTGCAACTGGACAGAATCTGTCCTTGGTAGACTCTGCATCTTTCTGCAACGAAGCTGTAATTTGCTAAAAAGCTGCAGCATTGCAACTGGATTAATCCAGGATAAGCCAGTAATCATCTTCAATTACAGCACAAACATTAATCAGTCAATCACCGCCCTCTAGAGGTGACCACACCGCGGGTAGATCTGCTTTGGGTTTGCTGCAAACGAATCACCTGCCAGACCAAGCACTTCTGTATGCAGCAGGAGGAAGGTATCTGCTGATTAGAGTAGATCCATGTACCGTTACAGGAACAAATTACTGAGCGCTGATCCATCACCTCGTCGATTATTCCTTCCCTCTCTTGCCTGAGAGGTCACCCAACTTACAGCATTTTGCATTCATGGTACTGCAGAGAGGAGCGAAACGGACAGATGGATAGATAGCTGTATGATGTAGCTGTAATAAAAAGCAGTAAAAATAACCCCGACTAAACTCTCTTTTCTTACAGCTTATTTTTCTCAAGCAATGGGCATAAAGTAAACCAGTGGCACAAATGCATGAATTAATTGTGTCCACACAAGTTGGATGTGTTGGTGTGACAAAAGCAACAAGCCTTTATGTATAAACACAACTATGCACACTCATTTCTTTCCCTTGACTGGAATAGCCAAGAAGTTTTAAAGGGAAGATTACAGAGAGTGACTAATAGCAAGTAACCCACTATAAAATCAAGTGATTAATATACTGTTTCTGGTGTGCAAAGACCTTGTCTGAATAGGTATTTATTTTAGGAGAAACTTTACAGTGCAGGGACTTAGTGCAAGATCCTGAAGGCAGGAATAGCTCATGGCCAGGTTTCCCCAGACACGTCCTCTTTTTTCCAGCTGGAAATTCTGTCTAGGTGGAATTCATCAATTTTTCACATTTTCTTCTGTCAGGCTGTCCAGGTGCGCTGGCTTGCCTGCATATGGAGGGATTCTCCAGGTATATACACACACACAGACCATCTGCATGTGTATAGCCCCATACCTGAACATTTATTTCCGTTGGCAACATTTAATCAAAATAGAGCAGACATCCAGGATCCCAGTCATTATTTTATTGCAAACATTACCCTGGGATTCAGGAGAGCTGTGTTTTGTTATAGAATTGCAGCACAGTGGAGGCTGGAAAGGGCCACTGGAGATTGGCTAGTCCAACAGCCCTGCTCAAAGCAGGGTCAACTAAAGCAGCTTGGTCAGGGCTTTGCCCACTCAAGTTTTGAATACCTCTGAGGATGGAGACCCCATAATCTCTTTAGGCAGCCTGGTCATTTTTCAGCCACTGCCACAGTTAAAAAAAAAATAATTGCTAATACTTAAACAGAATTTCCTGCATTCAGTGCCCATTGCCTCTTGTACTTTTGCTGGGCACTACTGAAAACAGTCTGGCTCCATCTTCTTTACTCCCCCATTAGGTACTTATACACATTGATAAGATCACCCCTGCTATTCAGTCCCAGCTCTCTCACCCTCTGCTCATATATGCCAGATGCTTCAAGATGTGGCCCTTCCAGTCCGTTCACACCTCTTGTTCTGGGGAGCTCATCACTCCAGACGCATGCACACATTAAGAGCCTGGGATGCTGTTTGTTGTGAGAGCACTACTGGCTCATGGTAAACTCGTCCACCAAGATCTTCAGGTCTCCTAAAAGCTACTTTCCTACGTAGGTGCATGGTGCTAGTCTCCGCTTCACTTCTGCCTTGACTAGATGACCTTGGATTCAGCTCTCTGGGCCTTACTGTCCAGAGTATTGATGGAGTACAATGTTCACTTCCACGTGGGCTTTTATAGAAGTCACTGTCCTGCTGCCCAAGTGTCTCATATTTTATTTAATTTACTCTCTCTGCTGCAGTGTCCTTCCTTCAGAAGCTTACACACACATACTCACACATTATTCTACTACACTACAGGTCTAGAAATGGAGACAGAACACTGAGCAATTTGCAGTATCCTATTGCCAGGGGCTATAAAGTCCTGTTCAGAACATTATGACATGGAAAATGCCCTTTCATTTTACCAGCTGTTTTCCTTCTGTGGCTGCTGTATCCTACTCTAGCCAAGAAGAAAGGAGGAATCCCTGATTTTGTTCCCATAGGTAGTGCAGGGCAGTGAACATTACCCAGTCCCTTCTGCATGGAACTGAACAATTTGTGCTTGATTAAAAATGAGAGACTGCCAGCTTAGAAAACTCAAGGTCCTAATGTTGCCTGCTTATTCTTACTGTATGTTTCCTTGTCCTTCTCTGCATCGTGCCAGCCACACGGCCAGATCCTTCCCCTCTGCAGGCCAAGGTTTGTCTTTGATGAGGATCTCTGCCCTGAGGCAAATCGGATTCCTTCATGGGTTTTTCTATCCTATTTGAAGTTATAATGTCCAAGCACTTTGGAAATAAACAATGATTCATATATTTTCACGACACATTCAGGGGCAAAGAAGTACAATTATCCCCTGCCAAATTTCAAAGCCTAGCTCTAAAAGTGCAGGTTTGTCACAGCTTCATAACATAACTCTTTCTCTAATCATACGCCGCAGAAAGCAGGCTTGTACCATGCGCAGCATTAAGTCACTTTAACTACAGGCATTGCTGCTGGCATACTAATGAAGCTGTATAAATCATTATTGATTCATGTGAGCAACATAATCTTCTGGGCTTCAGTTACTCACACCAAGCTGGGCTATGTCCAAAACCCACATACTGCCCTCCCTGAGACGCGGCTGCTCTCCAGAGCCTGCTCAGCGCCTCTCCCTACCTGTCCCCTTGTCTCTACCTCCACAGAGGACCTCCATATCTTACATAGGGACCTTAGAAGGAGGGACAAAACCACAGTCCTTGCACTTCGTTGGCCCATTTATCCCAGGTGCGAACCAACTGGATCACATGTGGGAGGAGGTGGGCGCTCTACCTCTGTAAGGGTAGGCATACTGGATTTGTGCTTACTTTACAATTAGACTTGGAACCCAGGAGCAAGAACGTAATATAGTTTCTTATGTAACCATATATTTATTTTGGTTACGTGCGGCTTCAAGACAAATCTAAAATGGTGCTGGACCGTGCTGCTGCCCTCAAAAGAAGTTTGTCAGCAGAGTAACAATAATGTTCTGCTTCTGAAAATGATGTGCTGGGCTTTATGGTCAGCTTTTAGGTTTGAATGCTTTTTTTTCCACTTTGATATTTAAGCCCTCCCCTCAAAGCAAATCCTTCGAGTGTATACATGGCTCTCCAAGCAATGGTCATGGGAGGACATAGACAAGTAAAAAAAGAAGATGCTGACGGCATCTGAAAATGATTTGCAATCTCTTAGCCGCATGAGCTCAGTTGCATTAACATAGTGATTTAAATACCGTGGATGGCTTTTCTGACGTTCTTTTAGAAATTTCTTATTGGAATGATTAGGCATCCAAAATATATTTAAAACCAACCAACCAACCAGTGGAATGAAACAGAGCAGATAATACTGACTAAGCACTCCGAGGCCCATCTTGCAGTCCCAAATAAAGCACGTTGCCACCAAGCACACAACTCCAGTGACCAGACAGGAGAGGATCTGGAACTGGGCTACTGTCACAGAAGATGGGACATGGCATCACAAGAGGATCCTTCATGGGCCTGAAGCATCTACACTCCCCAGAGGCCAGCCTCACCATAGGAAAGCCTAGTTGTCTTGGCGAAAAAATGACATTGTGAGGTTTTTGGTGCCTTGCACATCAGATGCGCTTAAAAAAAAAAGGAGTGGCTGACTTTTTTTGTAAATACTGTAATAAAATTACAAATAATAACAATACATGATAAACAACACAAAGAGCACTCTGAACACAAAAAAGAGGTGAGCTGCTAAGGCTGGCACTAAAAAAAGCAACAGACCCTGCACGCTGCCATGGATACCTTGGTTCTGCTCACCCACAAGGGCAGAAACCCTGCCCTTGGTGGTGCCATGCCGTGACTACACAGGGCTGGGGATGCCAGGCTGCTGAGCAGTACGGGACTGGTTGTACACAGATATTACTGGGCACGTAGTGATGCCACTGGTGTAAGTCCTACAAAATACTCGGAGACCTTCAATGCTGCCAGGAGCAGGGAGCGCCCATTTCATTGAGAGATGAATCTGGTTCTCACTAGACCAAATAGAGACCCAACAATGGGAAAACATCCACCTACCAGCCATTCCTGGTCTTCCCATCAAAGACAGAGTACTGGCTTCTATTCAGCCAGGTTATAAGTGGAAAAACTGCTCTCAAGTCAGCAGCCCTGATAGCAGAATGCGCTGTCGTTGCACTGAAGTCAGTGGAGCTGTTTATGATTTACAACAGCACAAAAGAAACCAAAGCCTGGCTGCACAGACTGAACGCAGAGAAAAATCAGACCCTTCTTCAAGGCATTTATCACACACAACCACTACCTGAAGCACCTCAATCCTGCCCTTCCTCCATCCCTTTTTTCCACGTAGTCCTGGTAAGTTCCTCAGATCAAAGGCTATCTTTTATTATTCAGTGATTTATTTCTTCTCCTCCATCTCAAGCAAGTCCCTTGCTCTGCTGCCACACAAACAACGCAACGTAACTAGCACCCCCGTCGGGAGCAAGCAGGGTTAACGAACAGCACTTGACACTGAACTGCAAACATCTCCCTTCGCCTGTTGTCCGCACAAGTTCTCGAGGCTTCAGGCAGCTGGACACACCAACTAGAGGCTCCCCAGGTTGCTTTATGGGGGGCTCTGGGAAATTCCCGGTGTCAGAAAAAGGAGTTTAAGTGTACAGCCAAATGTTTAGAAAGCAGAGAAACCTCAGGCCAGAGCTGACAGTGATTGATGACTGTAGGTGCTGCACGTATTCGCTGCTCCTCATGTTACCCAAATGTCAGGCTTTTAAAGTGATGTTATTAAAGCACCACAGGAGTGTAAAGATACGTGTAAACTGAGAGGATAATCACCATGCAAGCGGAGCACAAGCTGTTTGACTGCATTGAAATTATTTTACTTGGCATCCCTCTAATTTGTCACATGACTTGATACACTAAAAAAACCCAACACCGTATCATGTTTTTATACTCTGGGTCCACGACAGTTGCTTTTCCTGCAGCAGACAGTGATTTGTAAAGTGACTTTTCTTATTCCCAAACCACTCAACATTTTGCAAATTGGTTTCCACGAACTAGAAGTGGTTTAGAAATAACCTTGGCTTGGGGACTGGCTCTGTTATGGGGCTTTTGCTGCCATGACAGCTAGCTGGAAGAAGATAGTTATTTCTAAATTACTCTATTTTTACATTAATATGCTTTTTTAGAGCAAAACAGCAGTAGAAGCAGTATTATTTCCGTTGCTTGCTCTGAAACTGGACTGGTTCCTAGGAACCACAACTTTTTATCATCCGATCATAAGCATCCCTGGTCATTTCATATGGAAGTATATCCCTTGCCTCCCCAGTCCCAAGCCCTGAGCTCACTGTGGGGGTTCAGGGAGCAACCCCTTTTCTCCCCTGTGCTAGGAACTGTCAGCAGATATAGACCACATTTTACCACAGACAGCCTTGCATGGTCAAAACGCTACAGCCCAGTATCACAGAATCATAGAATGGTTTGGGGTTGGAAAGGACCTTAAAAACCATCTAGTTCCAACCCCCTTGCCACAGGTAGATGAAAGGGGAGAATCCATCCTGGGGCGGGCTCAAATCACCAATGTTTTGGTTAACAGCCAAACCTGCTGACCAATTGCACCACAGAGACTTCCTAGTTATAATTATCTTTGTAATAAAAAATAATTTTCCTTCCAAAAATAAAATTACCTTCCTAAAAACATTGATTCCAAGTAGCAGAGAGATCACATAGACCAAGGTGGCCTTTTTCACGACATTAGCAATGCTTCAAAAAGATCAGTCTAGGAGTTCTCATTTCACAGGCACCCATCAGCTGGCTATGAAATGGTGATCAGTACTGCTCACCATAGCTTGGGGCTAGATCCACAATGCAGAATTTCAAATTGCAATACTTGACTCACGTATCTAAGTCAGAAGCAGTGATACTCAAACGGTGTTCAAGCTCAGAGGGGTTGAAGAACGTCTTTGTGTGAAGCTCTATAATACAGATCGATCCAGAGCTGTCCTGTCCCTCTCCGGTTCTGTTCAGCCACATTCTGTTTTGAAGGGTACAGAAACCCTGAACAGAAACACCTGAAGGAAGGCCCCTTCAGCCACTACCATGGTCCCTTCGCTCCTCTCTTTACCTCTTGACTGCTCATTGCCTGCTACAATTAGAGCTTGACTTTGGAGCACACTAGAGATGGCAGCAACAGAGAAAGCTAGGAGGTGCCGCTCATCCTATACCCATCCAGGGTGCGACAACCCACTGTGTGCTGAGCACTTCCCCACCTGCAAACAGACCAGTTTAGATTGACAGTTGTGACACCTCTGGATTAAGGATTAGATCTCACATTTTCAAAGCTCTTGTTGAAGTAGCAGGGACCCAAATTCAGTGTCTTCTGAATGCTCTGAGGACCCAAGCACTAATATGTCTCGGTCATTTCACCAGGCTCTTCACATGTCAAGAGATCAAGTGTGCAATTTTAAGGTTTTCAGAGAAATCGCAAAAGTGATTTAATGGCTCACTTATAAAATTTAAAATGTTTATCATGAAAAGAGAAATCCAACAGCTTACTGGGGTGGGGGGAGCAGGAAGAGGGGAAGGGAAAAGGTAAATAAACCAGGAGAGGCACAAGGCCAAACTGTATTCCAAGCATACACAGTGGAAAATGCAGGCTGGTTCCAGCAGCCTGATAATCCAAATTCTCTTTCTACACACCGACCTCTTCTGAGAAAAGGAAAGAATTTAAAGGAGCATAAATGATAACTGTACACATTCTGGAAGCAAATATAAAAGCGCTGCCAGGAAAAATCACCCTTCTCATTACAGAGCCATTAACATGTTCCCTTCCCCTTCAACCTGGGCAGCAGAGCTCACACCTACTGAGGGAGGGGGAGAAAGGGAACACTCCTTGCCCTGCACTGCACAGCCAGTCCTCAGCACAGCAGAAGGATGGACGCTAAATCCGAGGGGCAAACATGGATTTCAGGATTGGCAGGACAGATGCACATGACTGGGAAAAGCCCCTGTAACACCCTGAATGTCAGCACCCAGGTAGGCACAGCAGCTTTCTGGAGAGCACGTGAAAAGGGCAAGCATCACAGCGTGGGAGTTCCCAGCCGAAAAAGTGCAGGTCACTTGCTTCTTCCCCTCCCACAATGAACAACAAGCACTGCTTTAGGGACTGCCCTCCAAAGAGCTAGGAACTAAGGAAATTGTCCTAAATGCTTCTTAAAAATCCCAAGCTTCACCCCTTTTGCATGATCCAGATAGCTGTGGTAGCAACAACAGATTCACCAAAACACCCGGAGCTAGATCCCCAGATATCATAAATCTGTGCAGGATTTATCTTCCCTTGTTCTTCACACAGCTATGTCACCACACATGTACCCTGCATTACACTTCTCCTTTCATGCTGTTCAATACTTCCCGTTAGCCCCAGAGAAATGAGCCATGTTCATTTTGCATACCCACTTGGTTTAGACACTTTTTCTGGCCAGCTTACACACTGATTAGGTTTGATTTGCACAGGTAAGCAGGACTGCAAAATCTGTCCCCAAAATTTGCAATGGAGGATTTTCTTGCTTACCTCAATTTTGTATTTGACCTATTTGCCATAGTCCTCGCAGGGTTGAGGTAGCGTCAATATCATGAGCAATGAACTAAATATTCTTTAGTGCTGATGAAAATCCTGAGAAACTCACTAAAAATCATGTGAAGGGGGTATATGGCTCAACAAAAATAATGGAACAAAAACCACTCACAGATGCAGGAGAAGATGTTGTCCAGGTGGTTAAGCTAGCCTGGTGTCTGTCACAAACACATCGCTTATCACCCATGCAAAAACCTTTTGCACTGCGGCTTTAGCCCATGACACTTATCTTACTGTCACTGGCTCATAAGTGATGACTTCATTGACTCATGCCAGCTTTTACTGGGTGAAAGCTTAACCACTGGATTTTACCTAGAAAACATGCTTGGAGGGATGTTCTGCAGGGCTACCTTGAGTACCACTGCTAGTGAGCTCCAGAGCAAACCCCGCCAGCAGGGTCAGAGGGCTGGCTGCAGAGGGGAGGCTCGGGGCAGGAAAACTGGGGCTGATCTTGCTGCATGGGGACAGGGTGATGGAAACACAAGCACAGAGTGAAGGATAAATTTGCAAAAATAAGTAAAAGGTTTCTTTTATCTCACAGGAAGATTTTGGAGTTACAGCTTCTCTGTCCTCGGTATCGTTTACTTTGGTGTAACTGAAATGAAGATGTGGTCCAGGAGAATTAGAGGACTCTGAGACGAGCTGAAATCAGAGGAAATATCATTTTACTCCACCAGATTTAGCAAGTTTCCAGTGGGGGAAGCACAAATACCCTGAAAGTCGAAACAAATCACTGTACAGAGCTGCACAGATTTTCACAGTGACTTTAAATCAACTAAACTTCACAGCAGCTGAGAATATGGCCAATAACATTGGCTGGAAGCCAAGCCAACCTATGGCAGGCTGGGATCCTGCCTTACAAGTCCTCTACAAGTCCTGAACAGAGTGCTAGATCCACCTGGGCCAAGTGTGACAGCTATGCTGCTGACAGGATGGGGTCTGTAGCCAAGCCTGTAGCCAAGCCAAAGATTTGGCTGCAGCTGCAAAAGAAACAATACACCGAGTTGGGCATTTAACCATCAGCCTTCTTTAGACAAGTGCATCTGGACTGTAGAGATTAGCTGGTGGGCTCTCACATTTCCTTGGGGAGCAAACATCTGCATTTAATGAGCATGCTTTGCTCAGATTTGTCTCTCAGAACATTAATCCAGCACAACAAAAAAATGAAAAGCCTAAGTCACCAGCCATGGGGCTGCTGAGACCAGGCCCTTTGGCTACTTCAGGGGGTTTACCAGGCGCATATAAATAAACATGAAAGACTCTAATACGGCAGCAGTTTAACAAAGTGCTAGAGTCCCTTCTGAAATGTTTATGAGGTGAAAATAAGCTAGCAACCTCTGCAAAACCAACTGACATTTCTCAATTTATGAGGCTTCCCATCTCACAACATCTATTATTTTACATGAGGATTTTAATTTAAAAACTGCCTTTCTGAGCTATGCTGAGATGGGAAGGCTGCTGGGATTCTGGGCTGACATTCCAGGAACCACAGTAGATTGCCTGATATTCACAGTCGAGTTTTCTAATAAGGCAGTGCACATTTCCAAAATTGGTGGAGTTATTTTAAGGTAGTGGTTCAGGAAGGCGCTTAGACTTGTTGTGCCTGTTCCTGAATCGACAGACATGCATTCCTGAAAACTTTCTCAAGACCCTGCTGCAAAGAGAGACTTTAATGGCAAAGACAGATCCAGAATCATTTACTGGAAGAGATTTTTACCACTTGATTTTCTCTTCTGTGTACTGGTGTCAATTAGAAAAAAAAAAATACTGAAATTGAAGGAGTTAGTCCTGGATAAAAGCAGATCAAAGCCTGAACTGAGTCATATAAAGCAGCTTCTGCCTTACAGCAGTGGTAATTTCCACTGATAATCCACACAAGAATAGAGGGAAACAACCAGGTGTACCACCCCTATCTGCGAAAGCTCCTTCATCTCCTTTTCAAATATCACATACTCAGGGACAGCTTTGAGACAGACCCATTACAAGTGCAGCCAGCCAGGTTGGTGCGTGCCATGAACAGTGTTTATACTGTCAGGCATTTCCAAAGAATCTCTTCTGTCCCTTACTTTGAGGCTCTGAAAGGCACATACCTTCATTGCACCCTCCCTCAGCTCCTCTCTGTGGGAATCGGATTTATTTTCTTGTTTTCTGCCTTGATTTCTCTTCCCTGAGCACTTTTAAAGTTAGATTTAGCACCTATGGAAGTTGCCACTGTAGGGGATTGACTTTCTTTTCATTGCCAGAGCTGTGCAAGATCCTTCACCCACTGCTGCTAAGTCTTTGACAAAGATGCTCATGAAGGTCAAAATGTTGATGTTCCCACATGTGCGGTTGAAAATCTGAGGAACCTCCTTTTATCTCCACATCTCTGGCTAAACAGATGGTCTAGGATTAAATGTCCCAGTGATAGCTGCTGAGAGCTGACAGTTGTCTCTTAGGAACTTCCGAGAATCCTATCTCTAACAAAGATATCCACTACCTTTACAGCTGGAAAGGTCAAACTGACTCAGCAAAGGAGCTATAATTCTGGGACAGATTTAACAAAGGATCAGAGAAGAGGAGGCTCGGTTATCATCGCTGGGGCAGAAGGTGGTGGGTGTGCTGCTGTACAGTCCCTCCTCCTCCATCCAGGTGTTGCTACTCCTGCCGGACAACCCTATGCAGGCAAGCCAAGTGCCCCATAAGCCACTGGGACCCTTTCGTGTAGAAATATCTGGAAAAAGGAATTGATCTGTGAGAAATTCCGACATTTTGAAATTGTTTTTCCTTCAAATACAAGAAACCAAAATTCCATGGGCCATGTGGAATAGATCTCTTGGAGAGGAACAGGGGGAAGGAATGGAGAAGATTAAGAAACTTTATTTTGAAAGAAAAAAAAAGAAAAAAATTCCTGCTGATATTCTTTTTGATGAACTTTGCCACTCATTAACTTCAGTGGGGACGAAACCAGACCTCAGAGAAGACCCACAAAATTCTGTAGCTCACTGGGAACGTGGGAGAGACGTATGAAAAAGAGGCAAACAGCTAACAATCAGTCAAGTTTGATAGTCAGAAGCACACTGATAAATAGGTTTTTTTCAAACTGGTCATACATTTCAAACAATTCACGTATATTCAGTATTTACAGACAGCTATATAACTCCTTAAGGGGTCCAGCAAAGCACGCAAGTATGGTTTTCAGTTTCAGAATATGTATCCCCACTGGAAATATTTACTCAAGCACGTACAGTTATTCACTTAATCGCTTTCCTGGACTAGTTTCTATTCATTCTTAACCCAGCAACATTATTTTTACATCTGATACAACACCCTACTGATTTTTAAGCAAGTCTCACTCTCAGTTTCACTCAGTGTTTGGTCTGCTGTTTCATTCTTTAGGAAAAATCTGCTGACCCTTGGTATCTAAAGTCAGCCCTTTAAATAAAGGAGAAACTTTAAAGGTGAAACTCAACATCCCCACTTTCCTTAATCGTCGTTGTTGAGCATCTGCTATGTTCTCTTTTACATGGCCCATGAAATTTTGGGATGCTTATGGGCATAGCAATACACATGTTCCTGACAATCCTGACTCCCACTTCCTCTTTTTTATCATATGGAGTGGCTAGAGCTGCTCAAAGAAAACTGATAAATTGCTAACTGGAGGAAAATAAGCTTTATGCAATGATCTAGAAAAGAAAGACAATAGTGAGAAAACAGTTTGCTATCAATAATCAGATATGCAAAGTATCAAGGAATGATTATGGAAAATTTCAGATGAAGGTGACAACATGGAGCATCTGGATAGAAAAAGGGCAGATGACATTCACTGTCAATAAATGCAAAATAACGCACACGGGAAGAAACAATCTTAAATACTTCTACTTTGCCTACATAGCAAGGGGCTCTGAGCTGATTGTTTCTATTCCAAAATGAGGACCAAGAGGGGTTTGGCAGAAGCTGGCCTTCAAAATTATTGCTTCCAATATAGCAGCTTGGGATCTTCAATTGCAAAAGACAGGAAATAGGCTCAAAAACCAGAAAGGACCTCTTTTCAGCCAGTGTATATTTAAACAGTGGAACTCCTCACCAAATTATATTCTAGATGCCAAAAGCTTACACAGATACAAAAACAAAGTCACCAAAGGAAAATCCCTTAAGGACTATTAAGTACAAAATATTGTGTCTGGTTCTAAAATCCCTCAGCCACAAATTGTTAGAGGCTGGGAGAATATTTGAAGGAAGTGTCAAATATGCTTGCAGTACTGGCCACTGTCAGAGTGAGTATCCTGAGCTAGACAGATGGCTGGTCTGACCTGGTATGACTGTTACTGCACTTTTATATCACATTTTCCTTTCCTAAAAAAATTTGCTAAAATCATCATAACATTTACATATACATACCATATTGTGTCCGACAGACAGAGTTATCACAGAAGAATTTATAAGCAACCAAAGATAGGTAAATGCTAATTGTCTATAACTTTAATAAGAGACAGAGCTATCATCCCTACCTTTAATTCCAACAATATATTTGGAGTTCAAGTAGACAGTACGTATCAGCAATTTAGTGTAATACACAATACAGTGATTATACAACTGTCCCTGAAGTGAGCTTTGTATATTCAAGAAATTCAGAGCTAATCTTAAAGTTCAAAGAAACTCCAACAAGCTGAGATACAAAAACATGTACATATTATGCATCCAGACATAGTGTGGTAACATTCGCAATGTTTCCTGCAGTGCAAAAGACTCTAGTGGTTTTAGAGATATTCTTTAGAGTTAAAATACAGAATCCTAGTAAACCTGGTAATATGCATCAGTTTAGTTGGATTTCTTGTGTGCACACATACATGCAATATCGTTGTTTGAGAGGTCGGCATCAATTAAATTTAACTGCTTCCCCTGTGGACTTAAATCAAGGCTGGATACTAAATTAATATATTACTATATATAGTCTGTTTATAAGTCATTCTTGTTTAGCAGTTGCACTTTTTCCACATAGTTTAGAATAGAAGCTGCCCTTGTTGTCTAGCAGAACCTTGCCCATGAAAGCATCAGAAGAAAGTAATTACATTTAACAGGCACCACCCTTGTTTAACGGTGTATAAATATCCCAGTGCCAGTCCTATGCTTGGCATACAAGGAAAGGTTAAATACATTAAACATTTGCAGCTCAACTAAACACTAGTGAAATGCTGGAGGGGATGGGATAACCATAGATAAGTACAGAAGAAGTGGAAACCCTAATGATGGGAGAACATTGTTTAGGATAATACCTAGTCATAGAACGATGCTTTAAAAATAAGCACAGGGAAAATTATGTTGGAAACATTTCTGAACGAGGAGACCTAATAGGCTGTAGAATAATCACCCAAGGGAGATCGAGGAAGTCCTTTTGACTGAGTCATTTCTTTCTGGATTGGGCAAAGTGTTAAGCACACCACTGGGAAAAAATGTGCTGGAAGATGGAAAGACTACCAGAAGCTACTGACTACTACTCAGAAGCCTAAGACATTTCTGTTCTCAACAGTAGAAGTTCTGTTTAAAACAAAACCAAAGTCATCAAAAGCCTTTTTAATTGTGCATGAAGAGATGAGTGACTTCTGTAGCCTCTTCCACCTCTTTCTCAAATTTAATACATCTATGTGTATTTATGACTCCTCCTTAAATTCCATTTCCAGAACAGAGTTTTCCCCTTGCATGTTCCCAGATCTGCAGTCACGTATTGCCTTTGCCCATCTGATGCTGTACGGCAAGAACAGATGCAGCTTTATCGGAAACTTGTCCTGATCAGGCTCTTGCCAAGCGTGACTAGTTTAATGTGACAGATTATAAAATGAAAGGAGAGTGAAAAGGAAGGAATAACAAGCGCCAGGGAAAGATTAGATTCTCCACACATTTCTGCATTTATTGACCTTTTCTTCTTTGATATATCATTAGTTACCCAGATTTACAGCTTGAGATGGCAGGCAAGCTGTCAGGTGCACTGTTTAGGTCATTGATGATGTTATGAACTCTACTAGAAAATTATTTCATTAAACAAAAGTATGTGACTTGACATTTGACATAGCAAATACTTAACTAACATTTTTAATTGGTCCTTGTACAATTCTTTTGTAACTATTGTGATCTTTTTAATAACTTCTTAGGGACTTAAAAATTAAAACATGTCTGAGAAAATTGCCTATGGGGTACCAACAGTCAGTATATAGCGTCCATGCTGAAAATTCATTATACACGAGTGCAGTTTGGCATCAGTGTACATAAATCTATAGCTCAATCTGCACAGAAGCAGTGTTTTATCCTGGATGGTTTTCTTTCAGCAAGCTCTACATCAAATTTTTAGTCATAAATTGGACTTAAGTTGCAATTTACTTGTTAATAAAATACCACCTCTTGGACTTGATCCGGAGAAAAAGTAAAGAACCCAAATACTGCTGGCCGGCAGAAACACAGTTCAACACACCAGACATCAGTCTGAGCAAAGCTCTGCTTTGAGTTCTGATCAGTTCATGAACAGTAGGAATTGATGCAATTGTCTACAATAGTTCAAGCAAGATTTCATAACCTTCAGACCTACATTTCTGAAGGCAAAAGCTATACTATACTTAAAATAATGGAGCAATGGAGGTCTGCATCTTTATTCTAAGGTCTGCACCCACGCTCTCACAGCGCATTCACTTTACTCATTACATGAGTTGAAACAATATAATGCCAATGATACACAAGATCCACACCACTGGAACTGGGGTAGGAGTTTGATCACAGTTCATAGCATGTTGGAGCTGTCAAAACATTTATCTTTTTAAAACATGGTCAGGCTACAGCAACTACAGAAACTTCCTCTTGCCACATGGTTAATGCTTTACAAACACAAGCACTTAGAGGAAAATTACTGTCATGCCTATTCATGGCATGTATCCATCACGCAGTGTTGTGACCTCGGTGCAAACAGGGAATAACATCATGAGAATCAATACAGCAAGTTTGACTGAGGTAAAGCTGATCTGAATGAGATCAGGCTGGAGTGGTTTATCTCCTTTCTGTCAGACAGACACAAAGACTTTGGCAGGCATCAAATCCAGTCTGATCCCTGATTGCACGGGAACAGGGACTCATCCCAAGATAAAGTGAGTTATGGAAGGCTGCCCCTCTTTGCACTGAGTTAGCAGCTCAGTGCAGCTACAGCTGTAGAGGAATCTTACCCATCAGGGCTGCAGAAGGGACACTCTGCATCAGCCACCCCGCTCTGGAAGAGATTGCTTGTTGGTGCCTTCTAAGCTCTAGCAAGAGGTGTGCAAGTGTCATTTAAAATCTTCAAAGAGTTAAATGCAACAACCAGCCACTAGCCCCGCACTCAAGTCTGTTCGGCTTTAATCTCTGCGGCTGTGTGGTCTGTCATCTGTTTTAGCAAAGCGAGAAGAGCTAAGCCCAAACTCTAGGACTCTAGTTGCTGATGACAGTTCCATGCTGCAAGACCTGACTGGCTTTGGCACATCCTGCCTTACTGCTGCTGAGTGATGAGGAAATATTTGCCTTGAGCTGGAGCACTCAGACACCTCCTCTGTGGTTAGGAGAGATGTAGCTTTCTCCATGGTAGGGTGGTGATTAGATTGAACCGTTACCTCCATTTTCCACCTTTGCCGCAGTAATTGCTTTTCCTTGTGGAAGGGACACTGGACAAACGAGCTAAGGATAGCTGGGAACAGCGAGGAGTTTTGAACACCATGTAACGTGAGCATGCTTGCTTTTGGAAAAAGGGGTGGCTCCGCATACGTGTGAGTGCAGGAAGTCTGCTATTCCACCCTGAGGCAAGAAATTAATTACTATGACTGTGCGCTCTCTTTGCCATGTATTCAGCTGGCAAGCCCTAGCCCATGGCCACTGTGTGGGGTCACCATCTGATTCTGGGCTAGTTTATACCCTATTCTTCACACTAGTGTTCCTGTACTCCATAGGAATGTAACTCGCAGGGCAGAATAGCCTCCTCTGCCTCCACAAAAGGACAGGGGCTTTAATGGGTAACATGGGTTTAACTTCTCTGTGCAAAAAACTGAAAGTGACAAGCCGATCTTCCTTGCATGACAGATGCAGAAGAGCAAGGTGCTCATCAGAAGCTACGCTCTGCTCCACCACCATGGCAGAGGAATGAAGATGGTTTGTTGCACCTGTTTGTTGGTCTGCGTTTGTCCACGGCCATGTGCACCTTGGGAAAGCTTTAGTACCTGAAGTGATGTACCAGTAAGGTAGGAAGCCCCATGTAATCAGGCTTGCAAGGACTCAGGAAATCCAAGGAAGATGGACTATGAGGTATCTTCTTATCCCTAGTTTCTGAGTTCCAGAGAAATACTGCACCTGAGCTGAGATGGACTGCAGTTCTAAGCAAAACACAGGATTAGATCATCACTCACTGTGATCCCAAATACAGCTCACAAAACTGCCATAACAGAGCTGTATAACAAGAACAGAAAGGCTCTCTCATGCCCCACAGCCTTACAGTCAAAGGATTTGGGCATAGTCAAGTTAACCCTACATTAAGCTGTTTACAATGGGATGACCTGATTCAGTTTAACCTTCCCTCCATCGCAGACTAAGCTGAGTTGGGCTACCTCCCTGCAGCCCCAGGCTTGGAGCACACTGGGCAGACAGCATGTGGGAACGTGTGGAATTTTGTAAGGCAAACACACGCCTGGGTACAGACAGACAACAATACACACAGGATGTGAGTGTTACATTAGAGGCATCGCCCATGTGGCGGAAAGCAAGCAGAAAGCCAGGGAAGTGTCTGAAACTGGCACACTGGCTGCCACCTCGTTCATGAGCAATGAAGGCATGACTTATGCTTCCTGGTTTACCAGAGCTTGAGCCTCACCAGTTCCAGGACTGGTTCCAGGCTGAAAAGCTGATGTGGCGACTTGCCTTTTCTACCTGACAAAGGGATAGTCTTTCCTCACTGATGATGATGATGGAGACAAGGCCACTGAAGGAAGGAAGGAAACATTACATTCCCTTTCTTCAGGGACAGAAGTAGTAAGTCTGAGTGACTAATCTGGATCCAGACGACAACATGGCATTTGAGTTTGGAGTTCTGCTAACTACAGAAACCCACAAGACAGAGGAACTGAGCTGCACTTACCTTTTTACGATATCGCATGTGCCTTCCAATGGATACCCCTCTTGCCATACCTATATGTTACAGACAGAAAAGACCTCTGATTTTAGGTTCCTGCTCCAACTCTGAATGCCACGTGACTTTGAATTTGCTCAGATCTTCAGCCCGTCTACTGGCTCTACTGAATAAGTCTACTGAAGCCTGACTCATCAACACTGTGTCTGTTACCTTCACAGAAGAAAGTTGATACATAGACCATAACGATGCCAGCAGCAGAAAAAGACATACTTTTTTATGTTTTGAACCAAGTTAAATAAATAAATAAATAATTTCAGAGGGAGTTACTACATATCTTTGTTGGCACAAATCCTTCATGTACAGCACTCCCAAGTGTTTAACTGAAGTTATACAAAGAAATGCTACAATCTCAGGATAAACTGGGGTTGATGTAAATGTAAAGGCTGAGAGAACGAGTTCAAGGAATGCTTAAAGCAACTAAAGGGAAAAGTAAATTGGAAGTTAAAGTTGGAATCTGCTATGGCAGGCAAATATCCCTATCATTGAAAAGGCTCACAGGATTTTTAGTAGACTAATAATTTTGATAACTTCCTCAAATTGTTATTATTTTTAATTGAAAAGAAAAGCAAGTTCCAAATTTTGGAAATAATGCAAAGTTTTCTGCAATGATTTAAAATACAATTTTCCTTCCTCTGTGAAAACAAACTTCTTATTTTCACATTAATCAGCTTTAAGATTTGAAAAATTGAACCCATCTCTTACTGTATTTAATTTTTATACACCACACAAAGAAAGAACCAAACTATACCCAACAAGTTATGTCTACGGAAACCTCACAACATTTGCTTGGATGTCAATAAGAAACAGCCTGTACATTACTGAAGGTGGAAAAAAAATTCTCAAGAATTAATAGACTTCTAGAGCATCAGACCATCAGATCCCAAGTTGATCTCCACAGGTAATATTTACATATTGCTAGGTCAGCATCCATTAACTTGTGTTAGGCTAAAGCAGAAGCATCCATTTTGAATACATAGACATAAAGAGAGAGAGTCCAGCACTTCCCTTGCTAGGAAACCAAGGAAGTTATAAGAAACTTACTTTGTGCATCTGCAATATCAATCTCACATAAGAGTCAATTATTAATGTGATTTACATGACTTGCACATTTGACTTTTTATATCCAGATAGTAAGAAAGAGCTCACTTTCCAGCGACCTGCAGGGGACGACAGGAACTTCAGTTTCTGGTTTTCAATGTTCCTTCCTTCTCTGTGAGAAGTCTGACCTAAAGACCTAACCAAGAGAGGATTTGTACTGGACTCTCAGTGACTTCAAATGGCCCATGGATGGAAAAACCTTCATCTCAATTAGCATTCTACCTTCTGAGGGTATCTCACTCCAGGCACATTACTGATGACGAGCAATGTTTTTGGGGCAAGAGGGAGAGGTCAGGAATGGGAGAGCACCAGTCAACAAATACATACTGTGGAAAATTCTCACCCTTTTTTGAAGCAGATGGGGAAAAGAGAGCAGGACACTTACAGAGAGAATTAATATAGTCAAGAGGGAGTGTGAACTGCCCTATGACTTAACCATCATCACCAGACAGCTGCCTGCTTATTTGGCGAAAGAGGGCTACTGCCAGCAGAGAGGGAAGAAGGTGTAGATGGCAGAAAATGCAGAGATACTAGGAAGCAGGAAGAGAGGGGACTTCTGAGTCTCAAGGCTGGGCAGAGGTAGTGGTTAACAGCTATGGTACCATGCTCCATAATTTTGTTAGCTTCTCTCATATCAGCACATTCGTGTCTCTTTCCCAGGCTAAAGTGTCCCAGTCTGTCCTGTCAGTCCTCATAAAGGAGACGCTCTGTTCATCTGGTCATCTTCAGTACTCTTCTCTAAGCTTATGGTCATTGTGAGCAGGGCCCATACTTGCTGGAGTAACAGGGTGCCTGCAGCCAGCCACTGAAGAGTCACACAACTGTTCTACTGTTTTAGTGCTGCTGTCAGGTACTTACGTGGGGAGGGTCTGAGGGAGACGTGGTATCCATAAGTATGCACTGTGAATGCACTGCAGGCACCATTAAGAATTCCAGCATGGAAACAGATGGAGCGCACTGCCCCACATGGTAGCTGAGGTATGCATACAAATGCCTTGGTTGCCTGTGGAGATCTTTGGAATAGATCTCCTTATTAAAGTGGCTGCAGCATGCTTCCTGAATGGGGATGGAAGAGAAGAATGTAACACCTCTCGCCACACACACACGCACAAGAAAACTCCTTCAATTATTAAAGCATTCTGTTAGAGGGAAGAAACTCCAAATGCAGGTAACATCAGGATTCCTTTCTAGACAGAGTTCAGGTTTGTTTAAGACTGGTTTTGCCTGGATATCACTGAACTTTCAAGAAATCTGCCAGAGCTGTAGAGGGAAAATATAACTTACAGTACCAGAGGAGTAATCATTCTCTGTATTGTCTTCCAGAAGCTGACGGGCTATGATTTTATTAGAACACTGCTGTTGCAAGACCACAGAATAATACGCTGACATTTTGAGCTGCATTTAAACCTGATATGTATTTTTAAAGCTATATTTATATTCCATCATAAACTGACACTGGACAGAACAAGTCACTGCTGCCACTGTGACTGCACTTGAACTTAATATGGAAAAGGCTCTGCTATGCGGAGTGTTGCAAAAAGCCCTTATTCTGTGTCAGGGTCTATCTAGGGTTTTGCAACAGTGCCAGTCTCTCTAGTTTCTCACCACCTCCCTCTAATTTAGACTACAAAGGAAGCTGTCAGTAGTGTTTCTGGGAGCTTCAGCTTCTTTCCTTTCTCCAGTTATAGGGACTAGTGAATTCTCTAGTTACAGAGAGAGGACACGCAACATTAGGGACTGTAGTGTGAGGAGAAACCCAGCCCTTATTCAGATGCCTTGTCAAAAAAGGAAGCTCCTGCTGCATTGCATAATGATGGTCAGATTCTCTATTAGCCTTGCATAGCAGTTCTCCAGCCCTGAGAGTATTTCAGTTACGTTTTCTTTGCTCTGTCTCATCCACCTTGTCTACAGCTGCCAGGGCAGTCTGGTGGTGTGGTACCCAATGGGAACTCACAGGGTCAGAACAGGAAGAAAGAACAGAAAAAAAGTTTTTTAGAAACGAAATTGTGCAGAACTAAGAAGACTTTCTATTTTTGGTATCGAAAAGACACAGAGACACACCTTTTTAATTTGCTCCGTATTTCAGGGTGCCCCCTATACGCTTCCTCACACATGGATTTCAGGGTGCATATTCTTAGAGATATTACTTATTCATCCTTTATTAAAAGCATGAGAACTAAGCCAGAAATCACTCTCGCTCTCCTAAGTTCTCTATGGATACACACCAAAAAATTGGTTGATGCCCAAAGCAGCCTGCACTGTTTCACGTATGTACTTAGGGGAACTTCACAGTCAGACTGGTATGAGTCCTCCTTCCCTTTGTGTGGAGTCAAGCAGGTACATGATCTCTTGCATCAGACACTGTCTTCTGGTGGTGCAACTGAACAATGAGATCCCAACTGACAACTAGGGTGCTGGGACATTACAGCAATTTAAGTACAAACAATAACTATATACTAGATGCTCAAGACAATGTAACAATTGTGTATACAATTAAAAAAAACCGAGCTAATCATCTTGTAAATCTTCCTATGCCTTGTTGATTAGGCATTCCTCCTGAAATGATAAAGTATATGTTCCTAATTGAGACATAAAAGTAATATAAAATACAATATCATGGCCACTTTCATTATATGCAGAAAGGAACAACACAAACTTAGAAGAGGGCTGAAAATCAGATCCAAGCAGTATTTCTAAAGAAATTAGAGATGCCCTCTGGATTGCTGTCATTCCTATTAATATTTTCTGACATTCATATTTCAGTACTCCCAACAATTTCGGACAGGGAACAGGATTTCACTGAACAATGTGTACGCACACCTATCAAAGCAAGATGGACATCCATCTTATCCTCTTGACAGAGTATTTATTGCTGCTAATTGCTTCCTCCCTTTACCTGCAAAATAAGACAAATAATCATACTATCCATCACAAAGCCAAAAAGAAGACAAGAAAAAAGCTTTAAAAAAATAAGTGTCTTATAGCATAAGCCTGGAAAAGGAAGAAATCTCACAAGGAGAAAAGAACCATACAGCAGATACATGAGCTAACAGAAGAGTAGAATAAATGTGGTGTGTTCCAAAAAACCCCAATCTAATACTTCAGAAAAGAGCAATATCCTCTTCATGGCTCACTGGTACTCCCTAAGGAATTTTGGAAAACATTCTAGTAACACATGCTTTGGCTGATAGTATCATCGGGTTGCTGGGATTTGATTTGATGTTTTCATTCTTTTTTCTTTTTGGTTTCTTGTTGTTTTGATTTGTGAGAATGAACACTTGTCTCAAAAACAGGATCTTGGTTACTGAGGAATCTGTTTATTTCAGGCCCTTTTTCCTAACTTGGTATCAGTTGGAATCACTCACTGCTCTTGGTATTTTACGGACCTAATTTTAGGCCCTGGTTTTTCAGATGTTGGCCAGAGGCCCCACTAGTGCCTCTACGTAGCAAAAGCATATTAAAAGATTTGCTTTTATCTCTTGTGAGGATCCAAAACTTCTGAAGACACGTGGATTTTTTTCCCGTTGAGTTCAATAGCTCTAGGTCTGGCCTTTCACTTGTGACACCGGTTGGTTTGAACATCTGTGAAGGACACAAGATGGACATATGACCCTGGATTCGATTCACTTCACTTGGGGCACTGGTGAAGTGAAGAGCTGTCTCTGGTTAGCTGCAATAAATCTAGTGTCTGTGGCTGCATAAGCTGGGACAAGGCAATTCCATTGCCATCAGGACCCAGCATCCCAGGACCTACACAATGCAAAGAGCCAACACAACACAGAGGAAAGACAAGAGAGTGTCTTTCCCCATCCTCTCCTGATAGACTTGGCATGAAGTTCATGCGAGTTCTTTGCATGCCGATTGAGCTCCGTACCACCACTGGTACAACTGTAGTGAAAAACTTCCTAGGGATTACCTTTGCATAAAAGTGTCTGCTTTTTGACAACAACAAAACTTGCCCATAATAAGCAGACACCATCTCAGATATCAGTGGCAAGTCCTACTCCTAGGAAAAAGACATTAGGGCTGGCTTCTCATCTGAAAGCCAGATCTTTAAACAACCATATCTCCCCAAAGCACTGATACTCTGATAGGACTTTACTGTTTCATCCTCCACATTGTCTCTCAATCCACACAGCAGCACTGGTCACAGACCCCCAGGGCATAGCTATGCCTTCTCCTCTCACCAGAGCATTTCACAAGCTGGAAGATCTCAGGAGGCAAGTTGTGAGTCTCTCAGGGCTTTCCCCATGCACTAGCAGCACTCACTGGTGAGGGGGTGGCCTTGGTTTGTGTTTGCCACACAGAAGCTGAGGACTGTTGACAAGCACAACCACCTGCTCAGGGGTGCTCACTCAGAGGCATGCTAAATATAGGATTACATTAAGGCAGGAAGAAAAGACACATTTGGAATGCAAGTGTGTTGTAACTAATTTACCTGCTGCTATTTTCCTTTGTAATTGCCAACCATCATGCCTCCGAGATACCGTCTGTCAGGTGGTTCATATGCCATAACTACTTCTCCCCCCTCCGCCCCAAACAAAAGGCATATGGACCACTGATAACTAGCAAGTGCTGAGAAGGAAAATACCAAAGGCCCCACTTATAACCAGAGGGGAAGGGGTGGTAGCGAGGATTATTTGCACAGAATTCAGCTTGGGTTTTCAAACCAGTATTTATAGGCTTGGAAAGAGCCAAGAACAAAAACTTTAAAATAGTTATTAGGGGTTTTATGGAAACTGGATGAATGGATGGTTTCAAAGGGAAGCCAAATAAATATTAAAAAGATAATTTAAGCCTGGCAGGAGACCTTAGGATCTTGAAATAATAAAGCTAAAAAAATAAGAAAATAAAGCTTTTGAAAACTGACACAAAGCCTCTGGAATCCAGAACAAACCCCTCTATCTTAACAGTAGAGACGCTGTTCTTGAATCAAGGGACAACAATTGTTACCGTACTAGCCTCTTATTAATTATTATTAACACAAACTTTGCTGTCCTATGCATTGCACACTGACCACAGCAATACAGTCAGATAAACAATCCACTAAGCACAAAGACGGCATTTGAGAAGCTGGAATCATCCAAGAATAACACCAAGTTATATCCACCAAGTGGCTTCTCACACTTTGCTTTATCTAGTAAGCCACGCATATGCATTTAAGTCCTTAGATGGTCACAACGGTGCCTGTACTAACCACAGGAATATCCCTGTAGTGGTAACCCCATCTTATTTGGAGCTGTGTCTGCAGAGCTTCTGTAGCTGGACACCTCTCAAAACCAACCTACGATCCATGGGGGACATGGAAAGCTCCTTGCTTTCATCCCTTTTCTATAAAAATCAGACATCGATTCAAAAGCAGTGACTGTGGCTTCTTCGTACCTGGATGCGTACAGTTTAAATGATGCCATGGTCTTTTTATAAACACAACTGTTGGGAATGAGCAGAGAGACTCACAGACAGAGTTGATAATCCTTATGATACAAACAGGTTTTATGCCAGCAAAAGTGCATCTCTAGTGGAGTTTCAAAAGCCTCTTAGAAAACCAGCAGTCAATGCAAAGTGAGTTTTCTTCATTTAATTAACTTAATAATTGAGACATCCTCAGTCTATTATGCATTGACAAATAGGGGAAACTGAGGCAGAGAACAGTGAAAAAATTGGCCAAAAAGTGGGAACAGCAGGAATCAACCCAGAATATCTGACTCATGCGCTTGTGTTCATTTGGCTAATGCTCCTTTCATGTAAGCCAAATCCTGGTTCTGGTCTCATTGAAGCCAACGGTAAAACTTCCATATATGTGAATGGAGCAAACATTTGAGACTTCAGTCTGTCATCTGCACTTTATAGGTTTATGCCTTTATAGATGGGGCAGATATTTCATTCTGCTCTGTGGTTCAGCCAGCTGGACAGTACTATGTATATTTAGAAAAATAAATAGCAATTTAAAACAAAAAAAACTCTTCCATATGGAAGATTTTAGTATTTTTAATAGCAAAATTACTCTTCTTCATTTATGGCACTTCCACAGGGAGATCAGTTGCTTGTAACCATTATCAGCAACAAAGGCTGAACTCATTCTCTTAGAGGTCTGCTACAGCAGCCCAGCAGCTCCCCATGGCCATGGGAGACAACTCTTTGTCCCCATCCATACCACCCACAAAGGACTCCGCTGTGCTCAGTCATCTCTTCTGTCATATTCTGTCTGACAGACGAGCTGACAGCATCCCACAGCACACAGCAGCTAAGCAGGGCTCAGGTTAGGAGGCAGGGCAAGGTTTTCAGCAGCAAGACGGCAGATTAAAGACCTGCTCACCTTGCTCTCACGTGATGTTGAAGTGAGAAACACAAGGGAATTACTCTCTTCCTGCAAGACACAAACCTAATCCTGACCATTTGGTAGGAAGCTGGCTGACTTACAGTCTGTACACCAGGGTTCCCAGTGCACGTCTTTGCTGTCTGTTCCACGACCTGCTCTGAGGTTGACCCAGATGTGATGTGCCAGCACTATGTAACCTCTGAGGCAATGGTCTGGAAGCTATACCTCACTGAAGCAGAGAGCATGGCCTCTCTGCAGGAAGGGGTTATGGCTACTCACTCTCCTCCCTGCCCTGTGATATCCGAGTGCTGCTCACAAAGAATGAGACTGCAGCTTTGGCCATCTCCCCTTCATGGAGCAGAGAAATGGGTAACTCAGGCTGTAGCTATATTCCCTGAGACATAGCCTTACTTGGGATTTTGTCAGCCACTATGTGCTCTAAGACTTTTCTAAACTACCAGAGGGTGACTACTATTATCACTGAAAAGAAAGCAGCAAGAAAGTTTTAACGTTCATACAAGCAAAACATGAAAGAATTGAAGATCTAGTCCCATCTATACGTCACCTGCAATGAAGGAAAGAGGAACTGCATATTTGATAGAACTTAGCTCTTCTCCAGCGCCTTCACTCCATTGGCGCAGAAACACTGATGAGTTAGTCAGCGGTTAGCTGCACAGGGCTCTACCTTCCCAATGAATGCTCGACTATTTTATTACAGCATATACACCAGTAAGCACCAATACCACTTGGCCATGGAACATGGAGAATAAAGAGTTTATTGTGAGCAAGCCCTGACAGAGCGAAAAGCAATGTCCATTGTAATAATCCTGCATTGTGATGATAGTTTCTAAAACTTTCCTTTTTAGGGTAGAAGTTTGCTGTAAAACATCACTCCTCAGAGATGGTTTCTGTCTCCTTTCTTTTGAAAAGACTCCTTTGAATATCAGTCAGTTTTGGGAGGATGAGTAAGGCATGAGGCTTCACCCAGTGATAAGAATGCAATTGTTAAAAAACTGTGAGAAAACTATCATAAATAAGACAGTTTGGTTTTCTTAAAGTATATTAGCTGATACTTCTTAATTAGCTAGTTATAAACTGTCAGGTGATGTCTGATGTAGATTCAGTGTATCTACATCCACTGAATTAATCCAAAATAAATAGTACAAAAAAATTAGCTGTATCTGCTGTACTCTCAATAGCTTTCCAAAGAAGCTAAAGAGATAACTGCTGAACTGGACATACTCTTCCTGAATAAGGTATGCAGGGGAGGGCTGGCAAGCTGCTGCCAGGGAAGATCAGCTTTGGAATACTTCATTTGAAATCAATGCTAGAGAAGCCTAAGGGGAATTCTCTCCTTAACATGGGAGGGATAGGAAGTATGTTTTTGTCCTGTATCACCATTTTAATTTCTGCATGCTTCATTTGCCCCATCCTAAACTCTAATCAGCTAAGGTTATAATGAGCAGCCTTCAACTCAACCACTTTGGAGTGATCCTTCTTGAAACACAACAATTACAACAGCATCACATTTCACTGCGTTGGGCAGTCTTATGCCTCCCAAAGGGAAGGGAAGCATCTGTTACTCCCTTGGACAGTGCATTCTAGGCACCCTCTGGAAACCTAAAAGTGAGACCAAACTCAGTGTAACTGCTTGCCCCATCGAGTCTGGAAAGGATAGGGAGGCAGGGGCAAGACTGCTTTGTCTATAACGTATGCAAATGGAACTGAGAGGGAACAGATTCTTACAGCAGTCAAGACTCAATCACCAATAGATCACATCAGCGAACCTGTTGTACATGCCCTCTCCTGTTCTCATAGGTGAAGCTTTTGGTCCCCAAATTTAGATACAAACAGAAACAGCTCTCCCCATTACCTCTCTGCTCCTATGCAGAGAACATTGAAAGCAACCACAAGCAACTTCCCTTGGGTCAAACTAACTGTGTCATGATGTGAAGCTGAACATAGTCCAGGTTTTATTCCCCCCTTCAGAGAAACTGCCAGCTTTGTACGAGAACTCTGCAGGTGAGCAGGGGGGAGCTAGCACAAAGCAAGGTGAGGGACTTGCCACCTTAGGTGTTCTGCCACAAAAAGCACCATTTCATCCCACCAGTTCTCAGACCCCCAGAGTGAGGAGATGTAGGTGAGAGTACCCTTCCTCAGCCCCAGAGCAGATCGTTTCAGTAATTTAACAGTTCAGACTTCAACAAAACAGAGTGCATATGTGCAAACACTCACACAACAGTAACCTCCAAAGACTCCCAAACCCAAATGACATCAAGATTTTCTTTAATTATTGTATTTTTAAACCCTTGATTTTCTTGTGGTGGGGGCCTCAGAACCATTGGAGACCTTGGAGGGTGGAGGAGTGCCAAAGACAATTGTGGGCTGGGAATATTCGCCAGCTGGACTATGAGATTTATTTTTGGTTCTCAATTCTTTTTTTTTTTTTTCTGTTCTCCTTGCAGATCCTGCTTTCTGGCTTGCTGGGATCTGCAAATATCCAGCCTTATGAACTGCAAGCCTGGACTGTGCTGGGGTGGCAGCTCCTGCAACCGAGAGTGCTAACGCAACAGTGAGCCGCAGTTTGGTATATCAGGAAGCCTGCATTTTCACAAACTGCACTCACTAGCCACAATTCCTATTGAAGGACCAGTTTTTCTCCTGTTTACACTCATTCAGCTTTAACAGTTACTGCTGATGTATATGAGGAATACGGTTTGGAATCTGGGATTCATTTCCTATTCTAAAGAAAGAAAAGGGAAAAAAAGAAAGAAGAACACAATTTGAATCCAGCTATCTTGCAGACTGAAATTCTGCTCTGCATTTTTTTTCCTTTCAATGCTGCAGCCTCCTGTGATCTTTCTGCCTACTTCCAATCTTCAGATGAACTGCTGAGATACTGAAATTCAAACTACATGAATACACATCATACAAAACAATCACAAAGACTGTGTTGGTTCAGTATCTTCCTACCTATCCTTCAAAGCAAAATCCTCTGGTTGCCTAACACACTGAAGAATATCTTGAAAATACAACTGGAATTCTGCCCAGAAGTGAGTTAAGTGCTGCAGGAGCCTGAGGCTTCTGCCTACCGTGAAGATGTGCAAGACTGTCTTGAACTTAAGCCCCAGCTGAAGTGCCAGCACAAAGCACCAAGAACCACCCTTTGAAAACAGCTGAGAATATGTTGTGTGATATGAAGGGTGCTGATCTCCACCTGGCAAAGGCAGCACTATCTACCAGCTGCATACAGAAAGGGGAGTCAGGAGAATATTTTGGATCACACAGGCCTTCACCATTGAGAAGACTAGAGAACACAACCTTTTTATGTAATAATCCTGAGGCACCATCAGCAGCAGAGGTCTGAAAGGAATGGCTAAAGCAAGAGGAGGACATTACAGGTGCTAAGAGGTAGTAATCACACAAAGGCTCAGGAGAAACTGAAGCTGAAGGAGATGAGTTCCTAAATGGAATCTCATTAGCATGAGCTACCTCACAATGGAGTGAAAGGAAACAGCATCCCCACAGGGAAGCTTAGGAAGAGTGGGTTAGATGAATGGACAGTGAGGTGGATAGAGAACTGGTTC
>VXBO01004179.1:126132-145395 GCA_013400135.1 Rhinoptilus africanus
AGGGGACTGGAACACCTCTCTTGTGAAGAAAGGCTGAGGGAATTTGGTCTCTTTAGTCTGGAAAAAAGACAGCTGAGGGGGGACCTTATCAATGCCTATAAATACTTAAAGGGTGGGTGTCAGGAGGATGGGGCCAGGCTCTTTTCAGTGGTGCCCAGTGACAGAACAAGAGGTAATGGGCACAAACTTGAGTATAGGAATTTCCACCTAAACATGAGAAGGAACTTCTTTACCTTGAGGGTGGCAGAGCCCTGGCACAGGCTGCCCAGGGAGGTGGTGGAGTCTCCGTCTCTGGAGACATTCAAAACCCGCCCGGATGGGTTCCTGTGCAACCTGCTCTAAGGTGGCCCTGCTCTGGCAGGGGGTTGGACTAGATGATCTCCAGAGGTCCCTTCCAACCCTATGATTCTGCGATTCTATGACCTATGATATCAGAAGTTGCTTTCTAGCATCCTACCACTCAACATGAGAACTGAGCTCCAGAGAAGGTATCCCCTCATTTTTCCTTTCCCTCCACTCTACACAGCTTCAGGACACACAGTTTGATTTGCAGAAGTTTTTAGCTCACCCATCTGGGTCACACATCTATGGATTATTCCAGTAGAGGACTAAATACCCTAGGAAGAATCAGGGGGGTTGCACTGCATGCCTCTTCAGAGCAAAACACCTAATGGTAAGGCTAAGGCTTAAGCACACGATCAGGATTTGGACATGTAGGCTCCATCAGCAGCCAGCACACCCGATGTATAGCTGCTAGTTAGAAAGCAGACTTCCCTACCATCTTCTGTGAATTTTTCTCTTCATCCCGAGACCTGTTGTCAGAGGAAGGGAGTTCAGAGCTTCTTTCTCTCTAACAGCGAGTCAGTTTCACTCTGTTACATTAATGGGAATTGCAGGTGTGCTTCAGCCCAAATGTTAATTTCTTCAAACAGCAGAGAAAAGGCTACTTGCACTTGGGGAGGAAGAATACACATCCATTTGTGCAATCTTAGCTTTCAAGGGGAAATGTGCAGTGGAAAAAGGAGGAATGATAGGGGAAATTAAATTAAAAATGCAGGAAAAAGAATATTAGTAACAGAAGAGAACTTTTACCTGTGGTGCTGGCCAAAATGTTTTCAAGATGATCAGTGAGAATACACGGGTGTACAGGAAGCCCAGCAGATATCCAAATATGATGCTGAGTTACAGGGTTCTGGGGAAATTGTCCTGTTTTTACAGTCTAAGAGAACATAGCTGCTCAGCCCAGCTCTGACCTCAGTGGCTTTCTCGTCCCTTGTTTTTTCTGGGTTGGCAGGAGCTCATCACAGAGCCTGGCAGGACAGCCCTCCAGGCATTCCTGCGGTATCTCTCAGGTCTTCTGCCAAAAGGTCTGGGGCATGTTCAAAGGCACCGTCAGTGAAGAGGGGAAGCAGAGCAGCACTCTGAACGACATGGCATGAGTGTGGTCTGGTAAGATTTTCTTAGGTACTGTGTGACAAAGAACATGGGAGGTTGTTTCCACTTATAGTCCAACCCGTTTGCTCAGACCTACAAAACTGACCTCCTGGAGCCCAAACAGATCTCTACTAGCCTCAGAGAGGACAGTCACTCTGTACAGGCTGTCATCTCCAGAGCAGGCTGACTGAGAATTGCACATCTCCTATTTTTGTTTTCATCTTCTCATACTTCTTGCCCCATCCATGGCTGACTTCCTACTTTGGTCAAGGGAATGGTATTTATCATAGTGCCATAGAGAACGCAGGATGGAGAGACTCAATCTGGCAAAGGCCTTTTGATGCTAAGAGAGTTATTAATCATCAATGATTTACACCACAGGGATCTCAAACATGCTTCCACTCCTCCTGCCCCTGTAATGATGCTCTTCTATGCCCTCTCAGAGTCTTACCTTTACTTTGGCTCTGGCCCAATCCCTGTTCCTCAAACTCTTCACCACAGGGTCAGTCTTCTCATCCAGCCTGCTCTGCCCTTCTGTCCACTCTGCCTAGCTGGTCGCTCAAGAAGATTGATCAGAACACGTGGAAGGAGCTGTTGTCCCACCTGGCCACTGTACACATCAGTTCTCGCTCTGCCCCAGGTTCCTCTTGAGATCTGTCTTCCTTTGGTATCCTTTCCTGTCCCAGTAATCCCCCATCCCAAACACTGCCAGCCTGCACTCAAATAACTTCCAGAGCCTTTCTGCTGCGCACTGCAGCTCCATTTCCAGATATCGTTTACTACCAGTACTTTGTACAGTGGCATTAAAACATCCCTATCTCCACAGGTCACCTGCCTAATACATGTGGGCTGTACTTGCATTGGCAGAGTACAGCCATCCTATAACCACCAATGTTTGAACATCCAAGGCTGTGCTGCTTATATTTCAGTTCATTTAAAAAAGAGAATTTGCTAAAAGCCCAGCCACACATAAAATACTGCATAAAAATTCTTTTCCCCACTTCTTTTTCATTACTTCCCATAAGTGCGTTGGGTGGCAAAGTTTCTGATACGGACACCAACCCTTTGAATAAAACTTGGCAGGTTTCACACCACTCATTTCTCTCAGGCCAGCACAGGGCTGCATGACAGTAACAGCTTCCAGCCAGACCACTGACAGGAGGAAAATAATTCCTTCTGTTAGCAATGACCTTCCAAACTAGTGTGTTTGCAAAGCATACTAAGCACTAGCAGCTTTTCTTTACTGCATTGGTTTCCCAAAATCTTTGTCAGAATTTCAGTAATAGGTTCATTAGTCTTAAAGCAAAGAGATGATGAACATTATCCACCAAGAAGAAACTGTGAGGAACTGCAAAGAACTAAAAGAACACGGGAGTGGTGTGATATAAATGACAGATCATCTTGGGAAACAGTGGTGCTGCACAGCATTGCTCTTCCTTCTGTGCCGTTATAAACTGGGATGCCATCAGGCTCACTCTGATCTGGCATATGGACACTGCCCATCTTGGGACTCTGTTCACAGGATCTCTTCTAGAAGATCCCACTGTTTTATCACTTGGCTCTGCATAATCCAGCTCAGCGCATGCTGTTTGCTTTTCATAGAATCATAGAATCACAGAATCATAGGGTTGGAAGGGACCTTAGTAGATCATCTAGTCCAACCCCCCTGCCACAGCAGGGCCACCTTAGAGCAGGTTACACAGGAACGCATCCAGGCGGGTTTGGGATGTCTCCAGAGACGGAGACTCCCCCACCTCCCTGGGCAGCCTGTGCCAGGGCTCTGCCACCCTCAAGGTAAAGAAGTTCCTCCTCATGTTTAGGTGGAACTTCCTATGCTCAAGTTTGTGCCCATTACCCCTTGTCCTATCACTGGGCGCCACCGAAATGGGCACCACTTGTTTTATGCAAACAAGCCCTATTACTTTTATTCTCCATACTCGTCTCTACTAATCAGTACCATCTTTAGCATCACTCTTTCATATCAGAGAGAAAAATGCTCTGGCATGTTGAGGGCACATCCATGTGGGGCTACGCAGTCCCACAGTAGATGCCCCTGAATCTGGAGTAACACATCAGCACTCTGTTCCGCTTGGGCATTATCTGAAGTCACTGTTTTAAGATTTTTGTCAACTCCATGCCATTCCCCCCATCCCTAAGTGGCTATATTAGCAGAAAATAAATGTCTCTTGATCAAGATACTTGTTTATCATGCAAAACAGTAAAAGCACATGTTCACAGAAATTGTCATACATTCTCAAGTAAAGAGAGGAAACTGACTACAGTTTACTGTCAACAAAAACTGGTACAAATAGCACTGTAACAACAATTGCTCACACCACTGTATTGTAACCTCTTTAAGACCTAGATTGTTTAATATGTGTAATTTGTATGGCACCAACCACATTAGCCATGCTTCATTTCTTGCATATTTCATGTTTCATTCTCCCATATCTACATCCTACTGGAAAGTTTCAAAAGTATTATTTACCCATTTCTCTTATGTGATAGTAGCAAATGCAAATCACAACAAGCTCTGCTGTTTATCTCAAAATCCAAAAGAGACAGGAGTATGTCCAGAGTAAGAGGCCCCAAACTCAGGGGATTCAGCAGTAGCTAGACCATCTGTGCTATTCTCTTCTCATGGTCATGTTTAATGCTTTTCTGAAACTACACCTGCATGCCAAACTGGACAGATTCACATCATCGTGACTGGAGAGAAGTACAGTTTTAACACTCCTGTGCAATCTTCTCTGGCTTCCTTTTGCTATTTGTAGTATCACTAAGGAAACCAAATGGGAGACTGGTGATCTTTATTCAACATGTGCCTTTCCCAGACGTGATCTCAGCTAACTTATGTATCATTTAGCTCCATCCTTTTCTTTCCTATGCAAACACCCATGAAATGCATTGAAATGGAAGATAAGCACTGATAGCTGTGATTCCGAGTAGCTTTTTACATCCAGTACATGAAGAGCTACAGTGACCTCTAATGGCAGCCTGCCAAGCCTGGAACTACAGTGACCTTAAGCAACATGTGTTGTATATTTGTTATAAAGATAGTGAATCACACCGAGCACTCACAGTCTCACAGCACTTTACAACAGTAGGATGTAATTATCCCTCTGCCTCCATGTCCCGTGGGTATGATGTGACTCATCTAAGATCATGCACCTGGTCTGGAACAGCCAATAAATGTGTCATGGTTTGGGCCAGCTAGATGCTCTCCCTCACCTCTTGCTCCAAGGAGAAAGAAGAGAAATGGAGTTATGAGTTTAGAAAAACCTAAACTATTTTAATTAAGTGTTAATACTAAAAAAATTAAATAATGAAATAGATACAATATATACAGATATACACAAAACTGTATCAAGCTCCCAAGGAGACGCCACCAGCAGGCACGGGGTAAGTTCCAGACTGGACTCAGTGACAAATGGGAATTGTGACACAGTGACTGGGATCAAAAAGCAAATGAGCTGACAGGGTCCTCCTCAAATGTCAGTCATTGAAGAAAAAGAGCCACTGAACAAGCAGTCCATCAAAGAAGACCCCCTTGATCCCTGAGCTTTTATACTGAGCATGGTGGATGGGATGGGGCACCCCATTGGTCAGTTTAGGTCACCTGACCTGTCTCTGCCTCCCAACCAGGTCAGCTGACCCTGGTTCCCATGGCAACGAGTATGAACCAGGGCCCCTCACTGAACAGACCAAGCCATTCCACCCCTTATTCCATACCATTTGTATCATGCTCAGATCACTAATACTTCTTATCTCTCAAATATGTACAAATACATGTACATATATACACAGATCAGTCATTTACGATTTATATGCAAAAGTTCATTAAGTCCATTTAGTTCATAACTATAGGATTTCATCTATTATAGCAGACTCAGGATTGAGTATTCTCAACAAGGGTTACATTTCCTTGAGGTATACATTGAATTTCTTCATTCTCCAGCATCACCCACCAAGTCATCCACATCCTTTAGCAAAACCAGTCCCACAAACGGGTTTGCCTTTGCCCGAGTCAGGAAAAACCCAAACAGTTTTCCCTAGTATATCACTTTCATGCACCACAGGGACTTTATCCCCTTCTACAGTATGGAAAAGGTATGATTGAGCAGGACAAGCTCGATGGATGGATCCCCTGGTGTTAACTAGCAAATTCAGGGCTTCTGTGTCCCAATCCAATGCTTTCTCCAAGTGAACCTGTCAATAAAACACACTGGACTAGACACAAACACTCGATACAAACAAAGCCAATTCTGTCTTAAATCCAGGTTCTGCTCTACCCTTCCATGGCAGCTGGTGCTCTCTTTTCAAAGCATTCACCTTCATTTCTGAATAAAATGATCTCTGTGTACCCATGCTTGGTGTTGGTTAGTGGCTGTGGAAAGTCAGAGTTTTAGTTAAAGAAAATCAGAGAAAAAGAACAAAACTCTCTACTTTGGATCCAAACTTCTTCAGGAGCGACTCCAGCCTGGTCTTTAGCCTATGAGCCAACATGGGTATGGCATGAATTTTTCATGGCAATACCAACAGAGTACTCTGATCTTGACGTTTTATGCACTTATCCTCACAATTCAGCTGTTTTCTGGGGATATGTGACCTTCCCCAATTTAGAGGTGGAAAACAAAAGAAAGGATTCACACTCGAGGCCAAGCTGTGACCAGCCACACAGCTACAACTCATGTTCTGGATGCAGCTTGAAGTTCAACTGATTCACACAGGGGCAGGCAGGGCACAACCTTGCCTTATATTCAGGCTGGCCCTCCACTGCGTCTGGCTCCAGCAACATGGTGATTAATATGAACTCATCCTCAAAGTACATTTCATACTGAGAGACCAGAGGCACCAGTAGGCTACCATGCACCACCTCGTTTGGGTGAGCCACTTCTGTGAAAGCTCTTGCCTCTCAGCCAGTGCAAAGTGGTAAGAATTAGCTTAGTGCGCAATAAAGGAAGTTTCACTAAGGCAGCATGACTTTACAGAAAGAGAGAGCTGAGCACCTGCATCGAGACAATGACCGTAACTCAGATGACTTGCAGTAATTTGTTAAGCCACAGCAATGCAAGCATTTATCCAAATCCAAGCAGTTTTCCCATAACCACAAAAGAAACCCAAAGCACAACAGAGTGCAGCATTTTCCCAGAACCTGAAATACTAACACCACATTCCCCTTTCTCATTTGATAATGAAAAATAACATTCAGGTCTATCCTTTAATCATAAAACTATTTCTCTAATTGCTCCAACATGAGTTTATAAAGTATCATTCATTTAAACAGCTCCTGAAAGCATTGAATCTGTTCTAATGAAGATTAATAGAAGATTTGCATTAACAAACCTTGGAAAGGATGCTTTTTAGAAATTAACATCTTAACACAAGTAAATTTTCAGCTCCGCATAGCTCATTCCATGGTTGTTCACTACAGGATTTCTTAGACTTCAAAGGTAAACATATTGCAGGCCATGGTGTATAGGACTAGATGAGAACTCAATCTGACAGTTCCTCTGCAAGACAAAACTTCTGTCATTGGATTTTCCATTATATCAAAGTACTTGTGCAATATCTTGAAATAGAAATATAGAAGAGCTTCACACAATTGAGAGTCATTACAAACTTGAGTATAGGAAGTTCCACCTAAACATGAGAAGGAACTTCTTTACCTTGAGGGTGGCAGAACCCTGGCACAGGCTGCCCAGGGAGGTGGTGGAGTCTCCGTCTCTGGAGACATTCAAAACCCACCCGGATGGGTTCCTGTGTAACCTGCTCTAAGGTGGCCCTGCTCTGGCAGGGGGTTGGACTAGATGATCTACTAAGGTCCCTTCCAACCCTAGGATTCTGTGATTATTTCACCCTGTAGTATAAAGCTCCTCTGTGCAGGTAAGTCATCAATGGGAAGAAAGCAAGCCTGAGATTTCTGGTGACACTTGGGTTCATAATGCTCATTCTGTAGCATGTGCACATCTAAGCAGAGCTCAGACTTACAATCTCCTCCATCAAGCACTGACAGAACTGTGATTTATATCAGCCAGAACTCAGATTCTTTCATCTCAACACAAAGTTCTATAAGGCCATGAATTGTCCAGTGCCGTGAATCGTCTGTTGCCAGTATTTAGAGCATATTCTAAATGGTATGCAACACCTCATTATTTACGTATATTCCTTAATGTTTGCAGGAACTTAGCACCTAAAAGCTCCCAGTGAAATACAACCCTGCTATACGGAGCGCGCCTGCCCTTCCTATGAGCTAATGGCCTGCTCAAAGGTGCATTTTAGACAATGTTTTCTCAACCAAAATACAGCCATCGCTTTTGAATCTCCAAAAATTTGAGCTTGGACGTTTCGACAGATCTTGCAGAAAGTAAAAAGTGATGGTAGCATTCCCAGAAGTTGCTAGTTCCAGCATGAATCCATACTGCTCTCCATTTCACTCTAGCCCAGCAGATGGGTGTACAGTGCAGTCTGGTTTGAGGCAGTTCCCAGCCTTTGCAAGGAAGGCGCTGCAATACTAACAAAATAACATTCTTCAGGCAACATCAAAATACTCTTCAGCTGAAGACTCAGTCTTACTTTGACTGTATGCAAAGCTGGTAGGTCTTGTAGCAAACTGTTACCCTGAAGAGCAGGCAGCGAGTGGCTGGCAGGACAGAGTGGAATTAGTGTAAATTTCTACAGAATATGACTCTATATAGTTTTCTGTGCACCTAGGTATGGCATAATTTAATCCCCAGAAAGCTCTGCCACACAGTTTCAGCTAATGAACCCTACACATCACTGAGAAAGGACCTGTGACAGTAAAAGTGCAGGAACACTGGCTTCACAAAAGGGAAAAGCAAATTTAGTTCAACAGCAACAGAAGGCAATAGGGCGACTTGAACAAGTGCCTATTCGTATCCATCCATGGAAGCCAGCCTTAGAAGCCATAGGCATACAACCATTTTCACAACAGTGAGGTTGACTAAATGACCTTGGTAACTTTTGGTTTACATGTGAGTTGATGGCAACCTAACACTTTCAGGTGGTATTAAATACCTCATAGAATTGGGCCTATAGCCAGGTCACGGATCTGGCACATGGGAAATAATAAGCAGAATATCTCCTTGTTACCACAGCAACTTGAAAAACATAATGAAAACAGTGCATATCCCTGCAGAATTACTGAGGATGAACAGACACACACTTTTGAAATATTGAAACAAATATTATAACGATGCTCTTGAATTGCACAGTAAATACTACTTCATGCAGACGTGAATGTCAGAAAGCCAGATGTTGTCTATTGATACTGAAACTTGCTATAATCCCCTAAAATCTGTTGGATAACATACAGGGAACGGATTGTACCACAGCTTAAAGGACCAAGAACAGCACTGACAGTTACATAACTAAATATGGGGAAATACTGATTATATTTCGCAACTTATTCTTAATCAAGCTTTTGCTATTTTTTTAATAGACATGTTTATTTACTTCTGTGGACTGTGTGGTAGAGACCTCATCTCGCCGTCTTAGTAGGCTCGAATCAAAGATTAAGTCAAGAGAAAGAACTTCATTAACCTTGGTGAGTTTTGGCTCAAGGCTTCAGGCAAGACCACAGCTGAGCCAAGGGAGTCAATGAATCCCTTCTAGCTGAAGTCAAAAGAGGATCAGAGACAGTAGTTTGATAATCTCTTCGAATGCACTCTTAATGGTTCAGACTCACGGGACACTACCCCTGGTGGAAGACCAGAGTCTTCAGCTTCTACCTTCATATGAGATATTAATCAAACTCACATAGGATCTATTGAGTTTTCTAGTGTTGATATCCATCTTCTTTCACTCTTATTACAAGACATTCTAGAAGTAATCTGTTTATAGATAAAATTACTTTTCCTTCAACTAAAAATCCTTTTTATGCTTATTGAAACTTTATGATAAAACTTTCTTGGCTAGTAGTGTATATCTCCCTCTGATACCTTCCATGGGAAACCAAGGATTCAGACTCTTAGTTAAGAATGATTTTTATTTTTCCCTTTAGTCTTGCAGTACCAGCCCCAATCCCTGGAATTTAGAAATAATCAGAAAAGACTCTTTAACAAGGAATCATATTCCTCCGTTTAAAATGAAAAAGTATAATTACTTATAGAGAAAGCTTCTTAAAACTAGAGACGCATTTTATTAATATTAACACACTATCATAGTAGATTTTCCTGCGTTACAGAGGTACAAGAAAATATTTGAAGATTATAAACAAGAACAGGCTAAGTTTATACAACTCCATATTATTATGTAAGAAACAAAAAGCTCCTAATTTCTTGGTGTGAAGATGTTATTATCCACTCTCCAAACCCCCCTTATTCATGTTAATAGAGTTTCCATCAAGATAGATATGACTTTGTAATATAATGCCAAGACAGAAAGGTAGCTGAATGTCTTGAGATAGCAGCTGTGATGCAGAAAATCTGAAATTAATATGGACTCCATCAAGTTCCTCACAATGACTGCAAAGCAGAAACTATAAACTAACTCTTAGATATAAAAAAATGTAATCGTAGTAAAAAATAAAATAAGAACAAGAGTGTCTGTGGTCAAAACCAAAGTAACAATGGATAGTGCAAGACCCTCTTGGGTCTTGCTGAGTTACAGCCTTTTGTGTTGTCTCCACCCAGTCATGAGGCTAACTTTAATTATTTTCCGGATCAGATACAATAATGAATTTATTCTACCAAAAAATTACCCACTAAGACTATCTGATTTTTACGCCACAGTCAGGGTGAGAGCACATTCAGTTAGAAAGAAGATGGAGCCAAATCATTATCCAAAACATGAACCAAAGCTCTGGGAATTCATGGACTATTCATTAATATTTTCTTCCCCAATGGCTGAAATCATTGTTTACATTTCACTAACTTCATGTATTGCTATTATTAAAGGTAGATATTAGCCCAGATCCAGGATATGAATAATATTAAGCTGTGAAGAAGTTTGTGGCAGTACAGAGTTCTTAAATCTGTGGCTATCCTCAGTGACTGAAGAGTTTCAAATAAGCATAAAAAACTAATGATGGTAAATAACCTGTGACAAGTTCAGTTTCCAAGAAGAAAGCCCAGTATTTCAAGGCAATCCATTTATGAACTGCTTCATGGTAACTGTAAGAGAACCTGAGGGCATGGCATCATTAGGCTTATCACTACTCTTGGTTTCACAGAATCCAGGATTAAACAAATGCCAGGAGGAATCCCAGGAGGTCAACCCCATCCAGACAAACACATCCAGTGCTGCAGATCCCAGACCCTTCTTGGTTAACCCATACCTGGGCTTTGCAGTTGGACACCAGACAGCTATTTGCACACCACCCAGCTCAAGAAGGACACTCTTTGCTGTTTCACACTGGTGAATCCACTCCAGCCTCTCCAGATCCTTCACATAAACTAAGAAAAAGAGTACAGAGATCCTTGCTTTATGGGAAGAGGACCACTAAGAGATAAAGTGTGTCCAGTTCTGGGCTCCCCAGCTCAAGAAGGACAAGGAACTGCTGGAGAGGGCGCAGCATAGGGCTACAAAGATGACTGGGGGACTGGAACACCTCTCTTGTGAAGAAAGGCTGAGGGAATTTGGTCTCTTTAGTCTGGAAAAGAGACGTCTGAGGGGGGACCTTATCAGAACTTATAAATACTTAAAGGATGGGTGTCAGGAGGATGGGGCCAGGCTCTTTTCAGTGGTGCCCAGTGACAGGACAAGCGGTAATGGGCACAAACTTAAGCACAGGAACAAATCACTAGCAGAGCCCAGGAGACAAAACAGCAGTTCAGCTCTGTGCTGACCCGACAAATTCATATAGTTTTACCTTTCATCAAAATATCACGCAGTGGAACAGAACTTACAGAAGTGAGAAAGGTCTCCAGTGTCTCTGTTGCCTTGAGACAAGTGAATGCAGAAGGCTGGTAGATACAACCTGTGCCAGGCAGTGGGCAGGTGTAGTTAATATAAAAACGAACCCCAAAACATTCTTCCATATGGAGACAGGCCTGAGTATGCTCCTTCCTTGGAAAAGGTCAAGAATTGACATTAAACATTTCAGGAATAGAGATCAGAGTTTCTGCTTCCATTTGCTTATTTTCATGTTATTTTTTTTTCCTGGCTGATTTTCTTTTAGACTATAAACTTGCAAGGCAAGAACCAAATTAAGTCCAACTGAGGAATTCAGTTTATTAGGGGAAAAAAAACCCCAATGAATAAGATAGCCTCCCCACATTTACATTCTAGACAAAATGTTACTATGAACGAAGCAACAACTACGCAGTAATTCAGAATAAACTACGTTAGAGAGACACAGTAATGGTCACATAACCAGGTGGTAAAACAACAGAAAAAGAGCATTGTAGTGAGTCAGCTGAAAAAAACTCCTAATGTGTGGAGAGCGGAAACTGTGCAGTTAGGGGAAAATGCCTCCAAACATGCCTCTGGTCCCACATTAGATTAAATGGCAACAGAATTGTCATTTTTCCTTTTATCGATGCTGTCATTGAAAAGGCTTGTGGATCGAAGGGGAACTGACTAGTCAGATTTTTGAAACAAAATTAGGTTGAGGCAAATAGACCACAAAGATGGCAAAGAGTCAGTGAGGCTGAAAGAAAAAAAGGAAAAGGAATTCATTTTAGTAATAAAGGTTAGGAATGTTAATATAGATATGTATCTCCAAACTAATATGTATAATGATCTTTCATGTTGACAGAATCTATTTAAAGATGACTTCATGGCTACTAGCCAAAGGTTTGGAGAAGTGTTATTTGGCCCTGTAAGTCACTATTACGGAAACAAACCACACTCTCTTGGGTTATTTGGTGTACATGACAGCACAGATATGATTTTTGCAAGGCTGGCTTTGTCTTTCTGATTAACTCTACGCTCTCCAATCTAAAGTCGGTATCTGCCACTGCCAGTGCTCCTTCATTTTGGTCTAATCCCTCTCAGAATTTATGTTGGCAAGCAGCAAATTCTCATCTTGCTGCTTCCCTCATAAAGCATTTCTTTCCTCTGTTTTTCACCTATGAGCAAAGGGGGAAACCTGAACCTTTCATCTGCCTTAATCTTGCTGATCTGTTGAAGCCCCATCACTCCTAAGCACTAGCGGATCTAATAAGCAAACCAATGCCAACCCTCTGGTGTGATAGTAACCCTTCCCACATACATTTTCCAAGACTGATTTTTCCATTAGGTTCTTGATCCCTTTGGCATGACTTGTTCTGATTTACATAAAATGAAATGCAAAGCACACCGCCTCTTAAGGAAGAGAAAGATGTGCAGCAGAACCTTTGTGCAGCAGGTTCTTAATGAGCTTTAGGAAGGGCTTTCTAAACACTCAGAATCCATCTGAGCCCTTGTAAACACTCCTCTGTGACTTGCTTTTCAAATAAATGCTTGTGCTTTTTCGGTTAGGAAGATATAAGTCTGTGTCAGTTATCTATGCAGTCGTTGCAAACAGAGAAGAGGGCACATAAACACTGCCCCAGCCTGAGCCAGCAGCTGTGCTTCCCAAAAGGAGCACCAGGCAAACCACGGAGCGTGGTACAGAGGGCTTTGTGGGATACAGAAGCCTAAAGAAGGACAGACAGAGTGCAAAGGGATGTCACTTGGCCAAGATGTTGCTGGCATCTCATTTCTAGGAAAGACATGGTGTGTACACATGGGTTGCAGAATATCCTGAGGTTCTGCCATGTGCAGCGCAGGGAGAGGGGCTGGCACGGGAGGTGAGTAATGGGATACAGAACAATTTGTTCGAGAGTCCTGGTTTGTGTCCATTGCATCTCGTTAGGGACCTTCAGTGAAATTACTGCCTTGCTGACGTCAATGGCAAAACTCCCACTATTGTTAGCCTGGGCCAGGAATCCCTCACAAGTGTTTCTGGTGCATAAGAAAGACCTACTAACTGCACAGGTGGGTTCCCCCTCTGATTTGCAGCAGACAGCTCACTGTCATACCCAGTGTGACATAACCCTTTGCTAACTGCTGTATGTGTGAGAGGCTGAGGTGTGAGGCTAAACTACATGATGACGTACAAGAAGGGACAGACCCCGGTTAAGTGCGTATGCACAAAAAAATTGCACTGTTGTTGCAATTGTGGGGATGGGCTGTAGAGCTGGTAAGGGCAGAAAGCTGAACAAAGCCCAGTGCCAGCTGAAAGAAAAATCACACCAAAAGCAGCTTGTTTGAATAAACATTGAATGAGCATCAGAATTTCACTAAGCATATAGGAAAGATTGTTTTAAAAACAAAAAACCAAACCCAGTCAGCATTCTCTGCATTTCATGCACTTGGAAGAACCATCATCCAAACATTTCCCCAGTAAATGTGCCCCCCCCCTTCTGCTGAACAATGCTGACCCTCTAAAGCACCTAAGCATCTATGTGCCTTTGTCTGACTTTGTGCACTCCTGCGAACATCAAGGACACAGGTGCCAAAGTAACAAATCTGCATGGTCCTACGCTGTGCACTGCTACACTGATGGTTTTCTTTGCTCTCATGGAAGGGAGAGCTGCCCAGTGGAAAACTGGCTGATTCCTTGACAGATAAAGAAGTACCAAACCTAAATACCCATGCTTTAAGATCTTGAGACTTGGCTAACTTAAAAAGCACTACCAGAAAAAAAACCCCCAAACTATTAGACCAAGTCTCTCTTCCTTCTGTAGTGAGCAGCACAGGGATGCCACATGGAAACTGGGGCACGTAGCCGGTGGCAGAGCTAAGAGAGTTTCTACCAGCACCAGAAGTGTGGCAGCAGAGACGCACCAGGGTTTATTTGCCCGGGCACAGCACTGTGACGATCTGGCCGTTCATCTTTCAGACTTGGGCTGTATCTCCCCACATTGCTGTTCTGAGTGGCTGAAGACACTAATCTGGATGTTTCTGTTCTGTGAGCCATGGTAGAGTGTAGACATCTTCCTTTTAACAAGTGAGACTGACAAAGCAAAATCACTCCAGCAATTCTGAAAACAAACCTGTCCTGCTTCAGTTCCCCTCGCTGTAACATTAACAGCATTCATCTGCTACTATGTGTTTCAAAATCTAAGGTACCGACAAAAAAGCAGTATGAACGTTAACACCTGTTTGCAACACTTGAGCAGACTTACAGTAAGTCACTGTAACAACCTGAATATAATCACAGAACTAGAAGACAGTGGTTGCAAATAGCGTTGCACGTTCATCAACTAAGTACGCAATAAAGCATCTGCACCCAGTCCCAGACCTCATACGCCATCATTCCCCGGAGCTGGATGAAGTCAAAGTCTTAATTACCGTGTTAGATTAGAAGGTCTGCAGGTGCCTAACTTGCCAAGAAAGAATTATGCTTTGTGTTACTGAAACAAGTGACACGTTACAATAAACCATTGCCACACAGAGAAAAGGCCAATTAACTCACAGCTGTTGACTACTATTCCATTCTGAAGCAGGCTGTCTAGCAAGGAAGCAGGAAAATAGGGCTGGATATTTAACTAGTCCCCAGTTGGATGTACCTACAAAGTAAGACATCCAAAATGTTGTTTGCGGGGTTAAAGCTGCAGTGTCCTTCCCATGCCTAATGCTGACCATTGCTCTGCCTTAGCACACAATGGAATTATGCCCCTACCTCAGTATCCCTCATGTGAGATGTCTAATAATAAATTAAGCTTGTTATTGACAAAATAACAGCACAGGTATTAAGCTATTCCCTGATTTTTGTGCAAGATTTAACACTGACTGTGTATAAAGGCTGCACCCAAACTCAGTCCCCAAAACAAACCTGTGTGTTTATACTGCGTGCGATTCCTCACTGCGCGGAATTTTGCTTTAGCAGTTATATGGATGCAAAATGACAATCTGAGCACATAATTTCAGAAAGGTTGTTAAACTCTAATATAAAGTTTGATCCATAGTTTACGTAATTGCAAAAATAACATCTATTAAATGTAAGGCAAAATGAGTCCAGAAGTACGCTTTTCCTGTGGAAGATACAGAACAATGATTCAGGTTTGAGTACTGATCACTTTTTTTAAAAAAACCCCACAATTTAAACCTGTGTTTACCCTAGCCCACTCTCAGTGGACAGCTGAGCAGCGAAAGCTGCACAGGATTCTCTCCCCACCCCTTTCACACACACATATTCTTTACTGGGGAACTGCACAGCAAATTTCACTCCCTGGATTTCCACTTGCAGAGTTATAATCTGAGATCATGTTAGTAAAATATACAGAGCAATTAAACTCTAGACTTTGTGGGCTGCTCCAGGAACATTTCTTTCCTGACAGCTTCCGGTAAAGTAATTGAAAACTCAGGATAACTGTGTCTTGTATTGTCACACTTGAATGTGCCAGATTTAAGTATTACTGCATATGGCCCCATTGCTGGGGGATGGCAGGTCCTGGGGCACTGGATTTGGATTCTGATGGACAAGTGCACCTGAACTTGTTTGCTTGCAGCAAAGTCTCTACAACCTCTTTGGGATTATGCAGCTCCTGCACTCCTGATTCACAAATGACATCAATTGACAATATTTGGACCTTGGTACTCTGCTGCCATCAGAAGGAACACAGCAAGGGCAATCATCAGCAGCTGGTCAGAGCAGAGGGGTCTTCCCCCTCCATCATTCTCCCACTAAACAGTTATCTTATTCCACCACAGCTCTGCCACTCTAAAAGCCCTGGTGATGTGTTAAAATGTAGTCAAAAGTAACTGAAAAGAACAGGCAAAAATTAATGCAATAAGCATGTTTGATAAATAGCACACTAAGGTAAGAACAGCAGGAAAAAGGGTCTACATCAGTTAGACTTCCAGCTTCCAAAACCACTTATTCTGCCCTACTAGATTAAAGAATTACATTTTGTAGCACTCCAGGAAAAAAGCGTCAGTTTTCCAAAATTGTTACCATGTCCACTAGCACTCACATGTGCTATTTCAGTCATTTCTGTTGATACTTAATGATCCAGCATCACACAGACAGCTTCCAGGTAACATGCGTTTCTGTCTCCCTAACTGTCCACAAATTAAAATGGGGTCCCAGAACATAAGAAACCTGATCTGTGAGGAAATTCAGGTACGGATTTGGATTCAGGTCCAAACATCACATCTCGCTGAAAAAATAAAATAAAGTAATTTTTAAAAAATCACGCACACATTACACACAAAGATATCTGCACTCCCCTGGGGTTCTACACCACTGGCTACAATCTATTTTACCTTTAGCTGATAGTCTTCCTGGATTATGTATTTTCTATTCCTTTCTTTCTTTCCTCGCAATTCTTTCAAAGAAAATGGGATGTGTGTTACTGTGAAAACCTGGAAAAAGCCACAGGAGCATTTATACACTATATTAAGGACTCTCCCCACCTCCATGTGCTGCTGCAGGGGTCCAAGCCTGTGCCTTCATAGTTCTTGAAGAGGTTTCTCTCCCCAGGACTGCCAGGCTTGATCATTCTTCCTAAGGCCACGGAAAAGACAAAGGTTGTCCCCTTGAAACCCACTCGCTTCTGGAAATGACCTGAGGGCGGCTGTGGCTGGCGAGCTCCGTGCGGGGCGAGCCCAAGTCAAGCCGCAAGATGGGGCTCTCGGCGCAGGGACAGGGAAGCCACAGGGACAGCAAGAAGCTTTCCCAAGGGACACACCGGTGCTGATGACGAAACATAACACCGCTGAGGGTCACATCCCACCTGCACAGGCAGATTGCCCTGAGGTACCTTCAAAACTGCCTGAGGAAGCAAAGAGAAGGCATTGCTTTCTGCATGCCTACTGTGTGGTCTCGCTGCCAAAGAAATAAGAATCCAGGGTCAGAGCTGCAGCTGGGAGACCAGTAAACACCAGTTTTCCTGCTGAAGTTGTAACCAGGATGGCAAGATTCACCTAGGAGGGAGAGGTAGATGGGAGCTGGCTGCTGATGCTGAGACCTTCCAACTGAGTCCCTGGCAGGAGATGGGATGCTGAGCAGGCAGAGGTGTCCGAGGGGTGTGCTCTAGTCAGGGAGCCACAGCATAAAGCTGAGGGTGAACCTTGCCTGGGTGTGTTCTGAAAAAACACAGAGCGTCTGGCTTTAGAAACAGAAGAGCACATTCATCAGCAGAGAACCCTGCAGACAGAACGTCTGTCTGGGCCAGACGCAGAAGAGAGACATGGGGCTTGAGACCTACAAGGGGACCTGTGGCCCTTGCCCATCTGGGGAAAGAAGTCCGACCTAAAAGCTGCTGCTTTTTGCATAAAGGAGGGAGCAGGATATGCGTAATGCTCTTTCCTATTTTAAAAGGTTTTGAAATAGCATAAAGACGAAAAATAAAATGCTGTTAAACCCAGGCGGCTACAGATGCCCTTTCTTTGGCTGTCCTTGGGAGCTTGTGTACAAGACAGTTGTCCTATAGAAAAGAAACATGAGCAAAATGCATGGAAATAGCTCCACAAGAGAGGTAAGACCAGAAGAGATGTCTCCTGGCTCCTAAACAGGCTCCTGTGGCAGAGGCAGGGCCACGAGCAGCCCCCTTGTAAAGCGGCCACTTGAACTCCTTTCAAAGTCTGCTGTGGATAGTGCCCTGCAACCTGCTTCCTCCTGGGTGCACCACTGGCTCTTCTCTCGATGACTGCTCACATTCAGGGCACATGCATAGAAAGGAAGAGCTGAACCCAGATGATCTGTTACCAGATCAAGCCATGGCGCACACAGTTCAGCACATGCCCCTGCCCCGCTGGAAAAAGCATGGGTCTTCCAGACAGCGCTCAGCCCGAGCGTCTGCAGGCACATACCCCAGGCTTCTGGTTTACTGACCATGTAGACATCCAAACAGCCCAGACATCCAGGACTGCTCACAGAATGTGGAGTCCCACCTGGATTTGGATACTACGCATTGGGGATCTCATGTGAGGGGTCTGGTCTACATGGAAGAGCTCCCCATTGACAGCAATCCACAGGTGAGGCATTAGAAGGCATCTTCCTACATGCTGTGATTCTACGCTACTAAGCAGACTCGAGAGGGTGCCCTTAGTGACCTCAGAGTTGCCTACAGATGCATGCATCCACCTTTGAGAGCCAGTGAGGGTGCAGCTGGAGTAAAAGGAGAGAGAGAGACCAAATAGCCCAGCAAGAAACAGGAGCAGAAAAGAAGATTCAGCAGCGAGAGATAGTATTTTCTCTCACATCCAGGTTGAGCCAGTAGGTGCCTCCCAAGGAGAGAGGGGAGGACCGATCAGGGTGCTCCTTTCCCTTGGCAGCCGAGCAAGTGCATCTGCTGATGAATAGGACCCTTAGAAAAGGCAAGGAATTTTTTCCTCACTACAGACATTCAGAGAGGCAGAGAAGTTTTTTTTGTTGTTGTTTTTTCTTCTCCCCCTCTCTTCAGGATTCTTTCATTTGTGATTTCTAATCATCATTCCACTCTTCTTTCCCCCCTTTTCTTCACTACCCATTCGGTAGCTGCCCCCTGGGTTTGGCAGTGCTCCAGACCAAATGAACTCCAGAAAGGTTTTTTTTTCCCTCCTCCTCCCCACCCCACCCCCCACCCCCTGCTTTCTCCTCCCTTTTCAAACTGAACTTGTGGACAAAATAAACGCTGGCACTAGGTCATTGTCCTTCCTCTCCCCATCAGAGGATTCTGAGAGAGGATTAAACTAATCTCATACATTGATTCGCTTCTGGGTGCTGGCCTGGACTCCTGCCATGCAACGAGATGGCATAGAGTGCAATGTCTCAGCAACATGTTTCTGCAGTAACGTCCTATGCAAAGGCAGCAAAGGGACCTGATACAGGAGTGGGTGGTTCTATATTGTGCAATGTCACAGTCACCACATTTAACACATTGCCTTGATTTAAAAGGAAAAAAAAAAAAAAAA
>VXBO01004179.1:145404-170894 GCA_013400135.1 Rhinoptilus africanus
AAAAAAAAAGAGCTTAGAAGCCTCAAGGGAATGGACAGTCAACCCAAGCCAATCATTTAAGTGCTTCTAGATTGGCTCATTTGTTAATTAATACTTAAGCAAAGAGTACCAGAAGTTGTGTTGTGATGAGAGGGAGGCTACCAGGAGTGGGACTGCCTGGGATTTCTTGGACTCTCCTCCTGTCTCCGATACACACAGATGATCAGTCCTGCAGCAACCTCCTGAGAGCTGGCAGCACCTGCCTGCAGGGAGCCTGGCATCAGCGGATTCCAAGGGCTTCACAAACAAAGACAACCATCACTGCTGCCATTCGGCAGGTGGGGAAACTGAGGCACTGCAAGATACAGTGCCTCCCATGGGTTACTTTGGTGCTGTAGTTGCTGAAAATACCAGCTCACCACTGACACCTCCAAAGCGATACTGCTAAGGCTCATCTGCTTGGATAGCTCTACTGAAATAAAGCTTCTGAGCTGCATGTGCAGATCCATCGTCCTTCACTGCTTTTCACAAAGCTGCTCCTGGCCAAGGATAACATCCGGCAGACATTGAAGCCTCAGCTCAGCAGAATGGTGAACCATGTCTTTGAGTCCTACAAGACAGCATGACTTGACTTTGATGCAGCAAATTTTTTAAGTCCTGGTGGTTTTTAATGGGTAAAATTAACCCAACCTCAAGACTTCCAAAGAGGTAGGTATGAATTACAGACAGAAATGCACAGATGATTGAGGATCACAGATGATGAGGATATATATATTTCTGGGATATGGTGACATTACTTCAAGGCTTGGAACACCAAGGTGTATGGATATACATGAGCTATCATCAAATAGCTACAGTGCATGCGGTAACAGCATACTCCACATGGGGACAGACTAGGAGCAAGCTGTGGAGCTGTGGCAGGTAGGCTGTGCTGCTGGCAAAGCTAGCATAAAGCTCATCTGCACGGCCAAGTCATCCTGGTGGCTCCAAGTCAGAAACTGTGGCTATTCTTTGATCTGTCACAGGTTATCTCTGCATCCTTCAGCAAGACATTTAACCTCTCCGTGCTACAGCTTCTCATTTCCAGATGAAGCTAATACAGCCAAGTACATCTTCATATCCCATTCACCACCACCCTTTGTGAGCAAGCTGGCAGAAGGAGAAAGGTTGCTGGGAAGAAATAGCTAGAGAAAAAAATGGAAGAGGCAAGACATGACCAGAGGGTAAAACCCTTCCTGACCTATCTCAGATAGCAAGTGCTAAGGGAACAAATTCTCATTCCTGCCTCAGACTCTTAGCTGACGACTGAACAGCTCTGAAACAATACACATATAGCAAACAATTCCAGTCACAAACACCCAGGCACAAATGTCTAGGTATTTTGTCAGTGAGCAATTAAATCCTTTGCTGAATAAAAATGTTAAAAATGCATCACATTGTGGCTTTAAATCACCTCTTGTTGGAGAGATTGGTCTCACTGCCAACTCGTGCTTGGGTAAACTCTGTTTCTGCCACTGCTGGGATTCTCTAAATGTCCATCAGGCAGTTGCATCACACACTGAATAGTTTGGCATTACCTCATGCCTTCAGGGAAAGGCAGAAGAAAATGAACTAGCAGCCTGTTTTCTCTGTCTTCTTATTTATTTACTTTGGTGAGGGGCTTTTTTATTTGCTTTTGTTTACGAGGTTTTTTTTCCTTGGTCCTTTTTGCTCCTGAGCTAAGGGTAACTTGAGTGCACAGTAATAAAAAAAGGTGGTGAGGAAAGTACTTTGGGAAGTGTAAGTGGAGATGTGGAAGGCAGGGGAAAGAAGGAAAAACGTGAGTCAAAGGATTAAATCCAAATTCCAGTCTGGGACTTTTTAACGAAGGCGGAATACTGACTAGTTGAGCAAATTAAGCTTTTTCAAGGGGGTCTGGGGAAACGATTGGTTTCTATCCAAGCAGAAAATGTCATTCTTCCCCATCAGTACCAGTGAAAATAAGAGAGACAAAACACTCCCAACCCTGGTCTGAGAAATCTGAAAGGATGGGAGAGTAGACAAGGACAAACAAGCAATTAAAAAGAAATTGCTTCTCCCTCCCACCCAACCTTTTCTTTCTTCCCGAATGAAAGTGGAAAAAATTGATTAGGGGGGTCAAAAAGAGGAAGGACCGAAGAACTGCACCATGTGCAGCACCACGTGAAATGGCCACTCTGCTCCACCAGAGTGCAGGCAAAAATATGCCTCAGTGATGGGGCTGAAGACCTGCAGGAACGGACAAAATTCATTTCTCAACCTGTTTTGGTTGAACCTTCTCCCTGCCTCTGAACCTTACTTTGATAGTCGCAGTTTCTCTGCCTAAATCAACCATATGAAGTCACTGAAAACTTAAAATGTTTTCATATGTGTTGTTACTATCTCATCAAGCCACCAGATGACCATTATATTCTTCCTCCTCTACCATCTTGCTCACTGTGGTTTCCCAGAGGGCAGCTGGTGCCTCAGCAGAGCTAGCACACACTGACCAGTAGCTACTCAGGTCTTCTGCTGGAAGTCACTGCCTGCATAGCATGTCAGCAAAGGGGAAAAATGCCTTCATCTTTGTTACTGCAATAGGTAGTCATGTATCCTACTCAAATCTGATTTAATCAATGGATTAACTAATATTAGGCTGGCAAAGTGACTAAAAGAAATGCTCAACATTTGTTATCTGCTGCCCTTCTAGGGCACAGTAGCTTTGTTAACTGTTGCTGTAGGATTCACGCAAGGGCTTCCCTTGGAGCCTAAAGAATAGCAGCCACACAGGAGAGGTGGCATAATTCATGGGACACTAAGTACTTTTTTTTGTTTTTGCACTAGTACGTACTTTTTGTGGAAGTAAAAACTTCCCGTCAAATCTAGATTCACTTGTATGTCCAATGGTCTGCAGCTTCAAAGGATTCATTCAGCTCTAGATGGAAATATTCCAAGCCATACCCAAATCATCTGAAAATTCGCTAAAACTAGACTATAAACCTATGAGAAAAATAGGTTAATAGAAAGAAGTTTTATATAAGATATAATAATGTTTGTTGCATTGGATCAGAGGGAATACCTACCTAAGCAAGCACCCCAGCCTCACCAATGACCACAACAGTTGCTAGACAGAGCACACACTTACGATACTTCTCCCTTAAATTCCCCAGTCTCCAATTATTTTCATCCCAGGAACTTCCAGAGTCAGAGGGGCATTTTGTATGGTTAGTAACCCTTGCTATATTTGTCTTCCCTTGAACACATGTAAAAGTTTAGGTTCTACAACATCTTTTGGCAAGGAGACCCTCAGTCTCTAATATGTAAGGTCCTTCAGGTGCTATTTATAATACCAGGTGGTGATGCACATGATCATTTGGCGGTTTGGATGGCCAACAAAATTCTCAGCTCATGTCTGTTGAAAAGAGTCCTTAACACTTTACATGTGGGGAAATGCAGGAGAGATGGTTCCGATATCCAAACTTTCTCATACAATGAACTGTGGCAACACATATTAGGCAGCTCAGCTAAGCAAAGCAGAACGCCAGAGCTCATAGAGTGGATTTTGCTGGAGGAGATGGTAATCTTCTCCAGACATCCTCCAATTCCACTTTTCACTAAGATATATACCTAAGCAGAACCTGGACGATGATATCCATACAACCAAGACAACTGTGAAGCTTTCAGCAAAATACTATGAGAAACCATATCAAACCCATCAGGCTTCTTGAGAAGCTTGAAGTCAGCACGTTTCTAAGTGTTTGCTAGAGGCCAGCACATTTCCAAGGAAACCTGAAAGTATCAATGATTTGAAATACAACCACACAGAACTTTGATGAAAGCGAGAAATTTACGACATTTTGTCGAATTTCACTTCAATATTTCAAACTCATGCGTGAATCCAAAAACGAAGTGACAAGTTTGTTTGAGAAACGCATGGGCAATGCAGAGGGAAAAGCCAGATAAATTTCTAAAAAGTGTGAAGCATGTCTCCTATTTTGACACATATAACGAGAAAAGCTTTCTATAGTAATTTAAACTGAGCCAGAAGACCTATGGCCAGCAGCAGGGCCCCATTCTCCTGACCCTCATTTCACCACACACTCTCTACATGCTCTGGTGCAGGAAGATTTCTCCTGGGAAATTCCTTAGACATAAGACATTACTGACACCAAATGTTTAGAGGAGTTCTTGCACAGAGTAAAATAAGAACACATTTTTTATATTAGACAAAACAAACACTTAAAAAGACCTAACTGCCTGCGTATCAGAGAACAGGCTTGAGCTCTAATTACCTCCAATTGAAACTTCTCTGGAGGATGTTTGAGACTATATTTTTTTTTTTGCATTCTTAACTAAAACATTTGTTACTGATCTTTGCTGGAGCTAATGCATTTATCCACCTGAGATATTCACCCTGTACATTATTGATTTGTATAATTAAGTGATGTCGTTATATACAAGTAGCTTCCTAATCCATTTGCAACTGCCATGCAGATGCTCCTGGCAGGTTTGAGGAGAGGCAGGGCAGTCAGTCTGCGCTTGGCTTTCATTTTGCCCTGCGAGCCTTCCACTCAGATACGCCAGTTTCAGTAACCCAGAGGTCCTGGGTAACCCAGAAAAATGATGCCTCACTCGTATCTCCCAGGCTTTGGCTGGTACTACGGCAACAGCTAAGCCTGGCTGGGACATTTTCATTATACACTCAGTGCTTGAAAACAAACAAATTTGTACAACGCACACAAACAGCCTTTTCTATTCTCTTTTAATGGCACTATGAAGACCAGACCATCAATTGTCTACTATGTTCTTAACAATTTGCTAATGATAATTAAAGATGCCCAAAGTTTGCCAACTATTTCAGCAGCCTATTTAACCAAGAAGATAAGAGTTCAGGAGGAAAGCAAACAAAGTGAACTTGATCCAAGAAGGAGGTGTTACCTACAGAGGAGTCCATGAGGGCATAAATGTAGCAGAGTAAAACGTTCTCTGAACTGCACAACAGATACACAGAGAGATGATGCCAAAACCCTGGAATGAGATTACAAAAGCGAGAGAGTGAGTGGATTCTTTTTTCCTTTCTCTCTATAGGAGTCCATCACAAAGAAGTTGCTTAGACAACGGCAACCCCCTACCATGCAATCTGTGTAAGAGGAAAACCAAATCCATGCTGTAGTAAAATAGGAAGATAAAAACTTGTTTTTTTTCACCAGCTGAGAGAAAGTAAATACTTCTTGAGTGCCCATTTCTGCAGGAAAGGGCCATATTTCCTCCATGGTCTGTGAGATATTGAACATGTAGCACCCAGGAAACAGAGGAAGAGAAAAGGAGGAGCAGGCAACTGTAACTGGAAGGACAACTTCTGCTATTCTGAAGTTATAAAGCCTTGATTCCAGGGAATCGTGCAAGATCATTCAGTTGACCACTAAAGCTATGATTTTGCATAGTTATTTTTAATAAATTCTACTGTGGCAATCTAAAAAAGCTGACGGACACCAATCTATGGTGCATTTTCCCTATGTAGCACATGTAGCAGGTAACCAAGTGCACACCTGTCCCATTGCAAGACTGAACTCATTGTCTTACAGGAAAGAGATCTTTCCTTTCTGTAGGTTCCCTTCCCTTGCAGAAGTTCCTCTGCCATGATCCAGTGTGATCACTTGCCTGCTCACAAAACTTTCATGGAGTTTCATCAAATTCATACTTTCTGCAGGCTCCATATATGCAAAATTGTAGCTGTGGCCATTTGGTGCCCTTCAGTATTAGCTTCTTTGTATTTCTGTTTTCTTGTTGCATTATTTTTCAAACCTGTTTATTATCTGAGTGCATCTGTGGTTGTTTAGTGCAGCATACCAATGTCCCCAGGTAATATGGAGAACCACCTTGGAATCAAAGGTGAGGAAGTATTTATCGTGAAGAACAGTCTTCCCTCATACTTTAAGGAGCTTTACCTGTTCATCCATTTTCTAAGCACATCACATTCAACTTCTGCTTATTTCAGTAAGTTCCAATGACTTCAGCAACACCCACTTGGTAGGTTTATGACCCCTTTCTGTGAGCAAAATAGTAATCGCTCTTTCAGTAGATTGCCCTCCATGTCATTCTCAGTTAGAAACTCGGGGAAAACACTGTGTTGATTCACTGCCGGTTTCCACCCAGTATGAATGGTCAACGTCAGTCAAATAAACAGCTGTATCTGGTTTCCCAAGTACATAACAGAATAACATGCAAGCAGAAAGGGCTTTCTCCATACAGCAAGAATCAATAAAGCAAAACTATTCTCACAAATTATAAAGCTCCTCCTATATAATATAAGCAAAAAATGCACCTATTTATGTTTCACTTGTGCTCAGAACTGTAAGTCAATTGCTCAGCAAGGAAAGATAAGGCCAAATAAACTCACATCTGAGTGCACAACTATACACGTTATCCAGGGACACATTAGAAACCTGAAAAAAGACATGCTGGTCAGTTGTGATTCTGCACCCAAAACAAGGTAGGAAAGGGAAAAATGATCATTGAGAAGAATGACAAAACCAAAACCAAACCTACAAGAAAAAAAAAAAAAAACACTACAAAGCCACAAAGCTCTCCTGGCTGCCAAACAGGCAGGTGACTGTCTGCAGCCGGCTCTCTGGAGGACCTGGAAGAGGAAGGGGATGCCTACTTTCAGTCCTAGTCACTGGTAAAGTCAGATCCAAAGCCTATTTGAGTTAGTTCGTGTTTCCACCTCTTTGGTTGGTATGGATGGAGCTATAGATCAGTTTGCCTCCCACAAGTCTCCAAGTCCTTTTCACACAGGCAAAACCCACACATCTTCACATCTTTAGAGAAATAATACAAAAGTATATTCCAGTCTTAGAAGAGAGCAGCTACTAAGATCACATACTGACTGCATGTTTGTAACCCCAAGCTGATAATGAAATGTTTATGGAAATCACACTAATTTACAACATAATTACTTCTTTATTCTAAAGAAAAAGTCTAGCAAATCCAGAATTTTTACCAATTTTCTTTAATGCTTCACTTCAAAGCCAATCAGATAAGTGAACATCTGACCTGTTTAGAAAAAAAGGGCTAACACTAACTGCCATGCTTGCAAGCAATGACATGTGATGTGCATGTAGAAATGCACACAGAAAAACTTAAATTGTATCCCTTAATTCTTAAATCACACCTTTTTCCCCTCCAAATGATTGGGACTATCAACCACTAATCAGAAACACTTTTTAAATACTAATTTTAAATCTGGCCATATTAATGCTCAACTAGCTCCTAGTATTGAACTACAAAACACATTCCTACTAAATTCCACATAACAACTACATTTTTCTAAAACATTCAGTTTTTTGAAGAAAACTCTAATGAAATAGCAGAAATAAAAAGCAACAGTCAAAAGCAAAGGGAAGTCTACTGCCTCTAAATGTACATTTCCAGTGCAGGTCCACTTTTAGTGTCATTTAATTTAAAAATCTTTTAAATTTGATGTGCTAATTTTCAAACCACCAATACTTGCCTAAGCTGTTTTGTATTTATAAACTTCATCTCATCAACTAATAACCCAGGAAGTGTTTCATGCGAATATTCACAGGTTTGAAGACTTGAAATATCACTTTCACAGGGTTTGATGTTAGTGCTTTGGGAATAAATGGTCTTTTTTTCTTTTCCTTTGATGCTGCCAAACTCATCCAAAGTAGGAGCCAAATCTCTACCAACACACCAAGCATTTCACATTCAGCTCATATTCTTTCTGACCAAGTGGAAGTAACTCCAGAAAGCAAGGAGAACTCAGTCCACAGCACTCCTTGCTCATAATGCATTTGACTTGAACCAAATATCAGACTTGGCAGTGACAAATCAGGACATAAGGTGGCATTATTTCCCTTCCTTAACTGTCTGCAGGGCTGGAGTGCAGATCTGCAAGTCAGTAGTGCTACAACTTTGCTACAAACAAGCTGTTTGGTATTCCAGAAACAAACAAACAAAAAACCCCCAAAAAAACTACCAGGGAGAAAATGAAGTCTGTACCAAGCTGCATTCAGAATACTGCACAAAGCCAAACCGTGATTCCTCCACAACTTAAAATTTTCACTGAATGCTATGTGTATAAAGTAGTCTGACTGAAAGCATCGTTATTAGGCCTATAGTGCATTAACTGTAGAGTACTTCTAAAATAACATTTTGGAGATCTGGCTGTATCCTTGGCTCAGTGTTCACCTGCTACTACCCACAGCAGGAATTCCTATCAGATTTAGAGAGGTGCTTGGAAAAGATATGACAAAACAATTGTAAAGGATACAGAAACTTGGTTTGCACGTTCATTTACTTTCAGTTCACACAGAGGATTTGAAACTTTCTTTTTTAAGAGAGCTTATAGCTGTACTTTTTGGGTTCAGACTTGAAACTACAGAACAGGGAACCAGCTTTTCCTCCATCTTGCACAACAATTGTTGTGTATTTGTATTCAGAACCATCTTTCTTTTTGTCTAATGTCAGTCTTATAGTACAAGTTGACTAAGTTCTAACCTAGAGACCAGAGGAATAAGTCTAGAAGAGATGCAAGAAGGCAAAAAGCAGTTCAAGTGCCTAGTGCTGGGTTTGCAAAGAATAAACCATCTCAAGATCTGGCAATGGGGACTGACTGATGACGTGAGAATATCCTAGCACCGTGCAGAGCTCAGTATTGGTCCAACACTTCTCAGTATTTTTATCAATAACCTGTTAATAAACATAAAAGCTCTGATAATGAAATGTTAGAGATCTCTCTGAGTAACAAACATCAGAAAGTGGTCTAAACCCCTCTGGGAGCTGGGCCCATTCAAACAGAATTCATCTGACTACTTGCGTAGGCAAAATTGAGGGAGAATACAATACTCTGGACATCAGCAGTCCTTAGATGGAATTGGAAAACACAGTAGGCAAGAAACTCAACATAAATTCCTCCTACACTCTTGGAACAACAGGGGAAAAAATTAAAGTTAAGGATGTGTGGAGAGAAGGAGGGTGCTCTGTGTAAAAAAAAAAAAAGGGGGCTGTGGTTCAGTCTACCAAAACAGAAGACTGGGAGGAGACCAACAGCCATGTGCGAGCATGTTTCTACTTCCAGGTACATACAGCATTTCATTCAACAGCTGGAAGTTACTGCTAACAATGGAAACAAGGTGAAAACTTTAACCACTATTGTCATTTAAACACTGGAACTGTCTCTCACACAGTGACCCCCTCCTCTAGTAACTCAAACCCAAGACAGGTGCCTTTTGGGAGAGGATGTTTTAATCGCATACTAAACCTCAGTGTAGAGAGAACTAAGAAGAAAACTGACTGAGCTATATGGTGTCCGAGGCAAGGTGCGCCCTTTCAGGTTTCAAGGCCTGTAAACACATGATTCTACACAACACAAAATTCACTGCAATATCCCCAAATACCCAGATGCATTCATTCATTTCTCCTGATAAAATGCTCTCATGGTTTTTTTTATTATGCATTTGGCATGAAACTTGCAAATTTAAGGTCCACGTCTGTATGAATACAGGTTTAAAGAGGAAAAGCTTGGCAGGTGTAATACAAACAGCATTCTCATGTGCAAATCTTGTGCCACTTGAACACTGAGCCATGGGGTTCAGAAATAAGCAGAAGTGGGAAGCACCTAGTGAAAAACCATCAGAAATTCAAGACAGCTCTGCAAAGGGTTTGTTTGTGTTTGGTTACCGTGGAGGTGGCAGTTGGGGTAATTGCATCTAATTGCATCTGATCCATTTCACCACTTTACTGAAAGGGGCTCATCACAGTCCAAGAGATGCCAAGCACGAAGGCAAATTTAAACAAACACCTATCTCTGGTTCCGTTAATCATGAGCTCCTGACAACTTTGGGATCCTATACTCCTCTTCCCCCATCTTGCTGCAACTCTGAAGGGCCTCTTTTATCAGGTCCATTCAGCCAGGACCACCACCTCCATGAAAGCACCCTGTGTGGCACTGGCTCACTGTCAGACATGGCTTGATTTCATCTCATTCCATCACCAAGAGTCCCCTGACATAGTAATTAATTGTGGCCTCGTTGACAGGGCGCTGAACTGTCTGGAGATGAAACTTCACATTCCCATCCAGGGCTCCCCAGGTTGGACACAGAATTTGTTTCATCTTTGCGTAATCAAGAAATGAAGCACATTAGGGGAGTGAATTAACCCCAACTTCAGGTTCATAAAGGTGTCCCTGGTCTGTTTAATTAAATCTGTCTTAAAACCTCCTAATCCCAAACTAAAGACTTAATAATGTTCAGGAACTTCTTTTTCCTTACACTATATTGCTATAATCTCCTGACGGCTTAATATTGAAATAAACATGCTGCTCCTCTACCTGACCCGGCCAGTACAAAGACCAAAGCCCACATGAACAAGACCAGCTTCTCCTAGAATGGCAAGCACACAACACGCCAAGGATGTTATATGCCATCAGTCTAAAAATTTTTTAATTTAATGCCACAAAGTAAGTGTCAAAGACTGTACACAACATAGAAAAGGAAAAGATTTTTTAAAAATTTAAGCAAAAAAAATCAGGAGTGGAAGTAAAAACAAGGTATGAATGTTTCATTCTTTCTCTGAATATGCAGAGATCTGCCCTTTTACACTGAAGCTGGCAAACCCTTATCCATGAGTTCTGTGTATCACACATTCCTTTGAAAGTCTTGAGGTACCAAATACCACCCCAGGTCTGTGTTTCAACTGTGGCCAGAGTGAAGCTCTGCTCAGGCTCTTCAAATTTGGTAGGAAGTCAGATTTTTTAACTCTTTCATAAAAAGAGTGTGGAAGATTTGTTTCGGATTATTACCAGCAAAATTCAGACCTAGATCAGAGCATCCTTCTCTGCATTAAAACACAGGTGGCTGGATTCGGGATTTTTGTACCAGAACTGAAGTATCCTGGAATATCAATCTCATCATCTGTTTAGTCCCAAGAGGTACTAAACCATCAGCAGAGCTTTAGAAGACAGCTTGTAGAAAGCAGAGTGAATCTACATGAGATCTTTCAGGAGGCAACCATATCAAGAGAAAAGCAGTGTGAATCAGCATTGTAGAAGAAAGAAAGAAGGAATAAAGCAGAGATGTAAGAACAGAGCCAGCAAGGCAAGCTGTTAGGACTGCTAGGCCATACTCAAAGTGATTCACAGGAGGCAGACTCATTCCTATTGCTCTCCTTCCCAAATCCATGGTTACATCCATGTCCAAACGAGGAAGGCTACAACTTTCAGTGCTTCTCCCTTCCTAAGATCTCCTGCCATGCCTCAGAGAGAGAAGACAGGGAGACACATAGAAGACTCGGACACAGCAAACACTGCATCCAGAAAGAACATGCAGCAGATGGAAACTCTTTCTACTCTTTCTTTCCCTAAGAGGATTATTTCAGCAGGGCCTGGCTGGCGTCTGCACCAGAGCTAAGCGCCAGTGACCACGCCAGCCAGCCTTACCCTCCTGTCAAAGTGTTTCATTAAGACCTTGGTTCCCTGTTGCTCTCATGGCGGCTTGCACGTGGTCACTAAATATCCTGCATCCACTCCCAAGGTATTTGCTGATACAAAAAATCTCTTCCGTTCCCTTTGCCCCCCCCCCTTAGGGACCTGGGGCCACAGTACAAGTCACCATCCTGCTGAGAAATTTTCATTATACAAGGATGGGACAGAGGACTCAAGCTGATTATCAGAGAGGCAAGGACCTTACAACTGTACATCATGTCCACTCCTCTGACCATGCCATCAGTCAGTTAAGAGTGCATGTAAGCCATAAAGAACACAGCGAACAGCAATAAGCCCCTTCATTTCATGCACCACTCTCGTGTGGGGTAACCAGATGCACTGCTGCTCCGACCAGCTCTGGGGCTGCTGCACCAGCTGCAGAGCCACACCATGGGCTGGCACCTCAGGGCCACTGCCTGGGTTTCCCTGCTTGCTGAAAAGGTATTTCAAACCTTAGAACTAAATAAAAATTCCCATACCCCAAAGACTAAAGGCAGACATTTCTATTCCCTCTTTACCAGCCTATCTTGCCCCCAGGTCCGCCTCTGCCCTTCTTCCTCAGCCAGCCAGAACAGCCGTGCAGACCAAAGGGGGCGAGATCCATTCGGCTCAAGATAGGGAAGTCCAACTCATGTTAAGTAACACCACAAATGTTTAATCTATTTTTGAGATAAAAATGAGGTATATTCATCATTAAGATCAAAGGCAGAAAAGTCAGGACCCTTGTCTCCAGTCACACAAGTAAATCCATCCAGCTGCAGAGAATGACATACTGCGGTCACAGAATCTGCAGGTGATGAGGATGATGTTCCCAGATATTTAGTTCCCCAGCATCCCAGGAACAGCTCTACCCATCTCTATTCAGGTAAGAATCACCATCAATACTTCCAGCAGAACCATTCAGTGATTCTACCTGCTCATTCCTTTAATCTCATTTCTCTGTTAACAACTTGCACACAACCATGAGAAAGACTAATCTCTGACTTCAAGGCACTTATTCTACAAGATCTAGTCTATAAGAATGGATATACTCTTTCAGAACAATCATCACTTCTCAAAAATCACTTATAAATCCCCTTCAATTAAAATGGAAGCCAGAATCCACACATTTATGTCACTGGTTTCTGTAGAAACAACTACAGCTCGGGGCAGGAACTGAAGCATCAGACAAGTTGAGTATGCCATCTGAGGTGAAATGCTCAACTTTTTTTTCTTTAGTATTTCTCACATGATGCCTGCTTCTTCTATGGATGTTCATTAATAGAGCTCAAAAGGTAATCATAAGTTGTGATACTTGGAAAGCGTTTTGTTTCTAAAAAGAAATACTAGAAATCTTTTGATGAAAAACCCTCAATCATTTGCAAAATAAGAACTACCTATACTTTAGTCTCTACCTTTACTTTTATTCTATCCCAATTTGCATTCTGTCATTGGAGAAGCTATGCTTTGATGCTCTTTATTTGTGAACATTCTTTTTTTCTTTTTTTTCCACATCCCAAAGACTGAAAAATTCAGAAAGCCCCAAAAAAGTTAGCAAAACTTAAATTTTCAGAGGGATGAGGAAAAGCAGTCGCCTGCAAAGTGCTGGATGAAGTCCAAAATGGTAACTTTGAATTTATACAGTGCAATACACAAGCAAAAGTCAGAGATTGTAAAAATATTTATATTCCCTATTTAGAGGTCAAAGAACATTGAAAAAAAAAACCACCCTGGTTTTTAAACAGTTTAAATCATATTTTTCACTTGATTCTTCCTACAGCTTTAAATTTCTTATTTGCCAAAATATTCAAAGAACAAACCACTCCAGAAGTACTTAGGAAAAGAAATGCTGGTAAACCCAGTGCTGCTGGAACTTGCACAGAAGTAACACAAAATGTATCACTGCACATCAGTGTGTTAAGTCCTCCTCATTTTCATAACCATTCAGTCCTTTACCAAAGGAACATAATGACTATGTAAGCTAACGCATGCAAGATAGGATGCATGGTAAATCTTAACTCTAGGGATACAACTTTTAGCAAAAACAAATAGCCAAGCAATAGTAATGATAATCTGACGTATCTATATGTATCAGATTACCTGTACATGAACATACATACTGTAGATAAATATATGCTACAAACTGGAGATATAAACTGTAATTCACAAGTGACCGGAGGTAGCGTGCCTGTAATCAAAATCTTAAATATAAGAGTGCCTCAGTGACAGAAGGATGTTTCGTGACTTGTGATTGCCTGAGGTGGCTTAAGGCATATTTCACTTGCATCTCAGACAGCACGCCATATTTTTGAGAGCACAGACTAATGCTACCATCTCTTTTGGATGTCCACACCTGCCCCGGATGGCAAGAAGCCCAAGCAGAGTCAATCAAGACTTAGTCCTGATGTGCACTCAGCCTGGACAGGATCCATAAGCACAAGAGGGGCAGAGCACTTCACCAACACTCACTAATGCTGGCCCTGAGCACTTCTGAGACTCAGCCCGGTAATTCCTGAGTGGCCTGGCTCCCCTTCTCTAAAACACAGACAGTGAATGATATTTAGAGAGGACACACTGAAGTCAGCACTTGGCATTAGAGTTCAGGTTTCTGATAAAATCTTGAGATGCAACACTAGCAATGTAACACAGACCTCCTTCTAGCCCTTTCCTTACTTACATCACAGCATCTTAACCTCCTGAAAATCTCTATTTTTAGGGCCTCACAGCCACCCTTCCCCAGACATGTATCTTGTAAAATCACCATGAAAATCACCTTGAAACATGGCCTGCCAGTTTAATAACATTTAAGGTTATGCAGCTTTCAAGGATGAGTGACCAAGCCAGAGACGGCAGCAGAGAAAGCAATCAATGACAATACCAGAGTCCCTACTGATTAAAGCCTCAGGGGATCTTTTCACAAATTTAAGGTTATATGTGGTTATGTGTGTGCAATATATGCAGAATGCGTTTGTCTAATTCCATTGTGTTGTAAACAAGTACATATGCCAGAAGGGAAAGTCACTAACGCGAACCTGCATCGCACACAGCACCATATTCTGCTTTATGTGCACAAATCCCAGCGCAAAGGCAGATGGAGGGGCCAGTTGTGTTAAGTCCAGGTGATTATGTCACCAGGTTTGGGGTTTTGTTTTACATTTTCTTTACCAGCAAACTGTCCATTAACTTATCTGAAAGCAGAAAGCAAAAGGAGAGGAATTTGTGAAGTCGGTAGCCCATATGGCTGGTGGTGAGTTAATCTGCATCTAAGCAGCAGGTAGCATGAGCCAGGCTGTCTGTTGGGGTTGTTAGTAACCTAGGGGCAGATCATGGACCAGCAGGGAAGAGGATAAACTCAGCCTACAAATACAGTCAGGAATGTGGCAGGAAATTATTTTTGAAAACATACTCTGAAGCATAATAGCAACCATTAGACAGTCAGACGGTGTGTATGAAACCTATATGGACTCGGGGCACACAACAGGAGTGCACACAAGTGTGTGATAAAACAGCATGGGTACATATACACGTGTGTCCATATATATATTTAAAACATAGACTGTTCAAATAAAAAGTACATGCACATCAGAGTGTATCTAGGCAAACACTGCTCTCCCCTACAATTCTAAGCAAAACAAGAATCATTTATTTGCTTATGCTTCATGCAAACCATCTGCCAAATAGCTTTATAAAATTATTAATTATGCCAACACCGAAGAACAGAAGGTAGAACAGCAGAAACTGAGAGGCTCAGGTAACAAGAGAAATTTTTTATCAATGGAAAAGAATAATGAGGAAACAAGCCACAGGTCATAAGAACAGCACAGGAGAGAGCCTTTGGACCCCCAGTACAGACTGTGACACTGGGCAGGGAGTAACAAGTGACAGAGAGCCAAGAACCAGGCATCAGAGAGGGACACAACCTAAGACACCCTGGAGCTGATTTGTAGGGTAGACAAAATTAAGAAGCAAGCCTAATTACATTTTCTAATTTAATTTTGAAAATGTCATGCAATTAGAATGTTGATGTTCTATGTTTTTTTCCCCATTCAAGATAACAATAAGACTGTGACCAATTGTCTAGGCCAGAACATTTTATTTTAGTCATCTTTCCTAGCTCATCACTGGCAAAATACCAGATTGCAGTAACCCTCCAGCTATAGCCACCTTTAGGATGAAAAGTGGCAAACATTGGACAAATTAAGCAACATGACACCACACAGCTGGATAATCTGCGCTTATTTTGAGGAGGAGTGAAAGTTAATCAATTAATCTTTATGAATATGCAGATACAACAGTACCAGTGGACCATTTAGCTCTAAAACCTGCCGTCTTCTGCAGCCAGTAGAGGATGTCCAGGAAGGAATGCAAGCGCAGGGCGATACTTCAACCACATAATTTCCTATCTGCGAGAAATTCGCAGCTCAAGAACTTCTAGAATTGTTGCCTTCGTATTTAGTACCAGCAATTAGCGCATTAGTAGGATTTCTTTTTAAGCCTTAGCAAACAACAGCCCTCTTTAGTGACCGTAACAAATTGCAAGACAGCTCAACACAGAGGGAAACACTCAAAACCTCCCATCACAAGTGAGAGCTATTCTTCCCCAAACTTAAGCACCAGAACAAATCAAACATGGCAGATGTCATTTGTATTACATATTTGTGCACTACAGGAAAGCCAGAGCCGCTAGAACGTGTGCTTTATAACAGCCTCTGGCACAGACTACATAGTTAATAGAAAAGAAAGGAAGCAATAAGGAATTAATTTCATCCAATGATTCTGATCTTGTGTCCAGCCACTTGGAAACACAGAATTTTTCTGCAAGCAGGAAAATTTTGAAACCTAGGTGCAAAAGAAGGATGTCTTTAAGATAGGAAACATAACATCACCTTATCTAGGAAGTACCTAATGCCAAAAATGGATACTTCTGTCTCAGGTTAGCACTAGAACACTGTTTGGGTCCACACACAATGTCAGGCAGCAGGGAAGTTTTGGCAGAAATAAGATTCACTGAGATTAATGCCTATCCCCAAGATAGCTTGTTACCTTTAATTTGTACAATCTTTCTCCAGCTCTGCCTTAGACCTGCAGAGTGATCTCAAAGATGCCAGTGCTCACAGATCACAAATACTGCCATGTTGGTCTTCAATACAATGCACAATTTCTTACACTTTAGTTCATGTGTAAGAAAAATTCCTTCCCTCCTGCTGCATTTGCTCCTCTCCTTTAACTCTCAGGTCCTGCAAGAGGTCAATACATTTATCTGCACTGATATCCACGTCTTTCAGATAAGCAACGAGAAAAAAGGAGAAGCAGCTTTTCAGAGGGCTGGTTGTAACTCTGTGTGCCAGTCCTGGTGTCACTCAGGTGTGCAGAGGCAGTATGGGGGCAGAGTTTGACCTCGTAGGTAAATGCTTTTGTCAGGTATCTCAGCCAAGCACTGACATTGAGCTGGCACTGCCCAAGCTGCCCAAAGGGAGACAAAGTTGAGATCCCAGACACCTCCATGCTGACTGCACAGCTCCCATCTCTGATGGGGCGAGTGCTTTGCACTGCTCAATTATTTAAAGAACAAATGGAAAACTGTCAAGTTAATGAGGAGGTTTTGTGCATGCTAATTATAGCACACAAAACCCCATTGTCTGTGTCCAAGGCCGGGTCACACTCTGTTGTTACAAAGCTTTTGTAACTCTACTAATGTCTTTAATATAAGCTCCTATTAGTTGTATATTCAACTTAATTCCTAAACTCAGTGCTACTGGATTGCACTAGCCAGGCAGCTGACTGTAATTACAGTGTGCTTATAGTGTGCTTAACCCGCATTTAGAAAGCAAGTTAATTCTCATGATTCTGTTTAATTTGGTCCAGGATTGGCAGCCTTTTGATTAACACGAGCAGCAGCCAGGTAAATACGCTGTGCGATCCAGCTAACGTGACTCTCTCTTGCTCTGGAAGGAGGTGACAGGGTGCTTCATCCTCCCTTGGGTCACTGGAGCTGCACTATCCCTCCAGCTCTGTGCAAGCTGTCTTTTTTCTTGTACGTATGGACTTATTGAAATCTTTATCTCCAAAACAGCCACCTTAATAGAAGGCATGAAGAGTAGTCCAGGGCAAACAGGAGCTCCAATGATTGCTAAAACCACTGAGGGACCTACAGCCTTCAAAATAGAGTTTCCTTACCCATGAAGTCCCATAGTTCCAGGCCACTATGCAATATTTCAGCAGTTCTAGAAACTAGACAAAGTATGTCATCAACCGTTTCAAAACAGTTTGGGACAGTATCTAGAGAGGACTGTAGGTCAAGGGAAACACCACTTTGCCTATACTGAAAACCTCAGAGCAGCACTGATAAAATCCAGCACGTTGCATAAATCTGGAGAGAAGCCAATGCCTCATTTACTCAGTTGGCTGTCAGCCCGTATGAATTGCCATTTTTGAATGACTTAAGAGCACTGAGGCATACAGGTCTTCCTGGTGCTACTGCCATGAGTTATAATAGGATCAGGGTGCCACGCTACTTACGGGCTACAGAGGACAAGACGAGGGTGGGCCAGAAAGCAATGAGAAGTATTGAAGCTTTAAGGATGACAATTGTGGCTTGGCTGTATCCAGCACCATCTCCACTTCTCCAACACTCCAATGAGCAGCAGCTCCTGCCTACAACGTTCTCCTGGCTAACAAATGGTCTTTGCAGCAGGTCTTGTTTTGCCTTCCCAGCCTTTTCCTGGTTGCTCAGGAAATAATAAAGACCAACTAGAGAAAGTTCTGTGGGGGTATTCTAGAAAGACAAGTGAACAGGATACCATGAAAGAGGAGAGAAATAATTTGTTGTTTGCTCTGAAGAAAATTTAAGGAAGGTATCAAGTATGGAAAAGGTTGCTGAAAGGGAAAAGGGACTTAGTTTTATGTCCAAGGAGTGTAGGACATGAAGCAATGGACCTAAATTGCTACAAGCATGGTTTAAGTTAAACATCAAGAAAAATATCCACAGTAAGAACAGTAGTGTACTGAAACTGGCTGGCAAGGGATATTCTAAACTTCTCTTTCTTAAGAGCTGTCAAACACTCATCAAGCACAGTTTAGGTAAAGAGCAGCTCATTTTAGAACATGCAGATAGACCTCATGATTTCCCAGGATTTCTTACAGTCATCTTTTCCATGATTCTTTTAACCTTTATATTATTTTTCATGTATGTGGCTGACAATTTCCCTCTTATTACTCTTTCCTTTGGCAAAATGGTTTTAAATGGTAACATATGCTCTTATTATACAAGTTAATGCCAATATCCAATCTCTCTCTCTCACTTGGGTTTTCCCTCTTGAAAAAGATGTAAATAAAAATCCTGCTATTTATTCATGTAACTACACTGATAAATATTGCCAATCAATATGTTATTTGAAATAAAATTGATTTATGCCAAATTAATTTACCAAAAAAAAAGGTAAATAACAAACCTCATTTTTTTTTAAAGGTTAGGTTTTCAATGAAAGCCTTGTCATTTTAGAAGACAGTTTTCAGCAAAATGGACTTAATCTTTGACTTTTCACAAGACAAGAGTAACTTCCTAACTTGAAGTAATGATTGCAATGTTCCTTTTATTGTTCCTTTTTGCCATTTCTTGTATTAAACTCCCCATTAGCATATCATTTTGATTTCTTTAGTTTTAAAGGATGATTATGTTTCTTTCAAAAAACAAAGGCAACCAAAATATATATATTGTATGCTAGACCATTGCCCATGCATACGAGCATGTTTAAGCACATGCTCCAGCAATAACATCTCAACTTTACAAATTCAGAACCTGCTTAATCTCTGCTTAACGAAACCCAAAGAGGAAAGCCCTCTGTCCCCAAATGCTGCTCTGCCTTTATCCCAACAGGCGGGCTCTGGGCTCCTCTGTAGATGTGATTATTGTTGTCCAATTCTTTGCCTTTCTCTCAGAGCCATTCCTTTTATGCAGGATGACTCATTAGCCTCCATCCCCATCAGGGAGCTGACATCCAATTAACTAGCTGACAGTCCTCTAGTGGCTCCCACTACTCCTCTAAGGCTCTGTTTACAAACACAGGCTGTTGCGCCCAAAAGGGAGGGAAAGTTGAAAGTCCCCCTGCCAGGCCAGTTTGTTCAAAATCTTCAGCGCCCTTTAAATAACACCTTTGTACGGTAAAGGTCAGACATATTGCTTGCAGCAGGATGCAAGTCATCCTAATGGCTATATTTGGTGGGAAAGGGAGCAGCAATCGGTATTGAAATAGGAGCATCATGACAGAGATCTAGGTTTCAGCTGGCAAGCCAATTAGCAGGTGAGAAAATATCATTGAATTCTGAATGGGAATGCAGCTAAAGAGTTTATCCATAGTGATGTAAAACTCTCAAAGAAATAGGCTTTTGAGTGTAAAATTACGGGTGTAGCATCATTTGTGCAACATCTGCACCAGGAGACAAGTCATTTTATTCATTCACGTAGTAAAGAAGCTTCAAGGCCCTCACGCTATCGAGCAGGTGGTGTTACTTGCAGAAAATCCAGGTTTTCACTTTGAAGGGACTGACTACAGAGCATCTCTGCCTTTGATATGTATGTGCTGGTGTCGTTTGTTGGCACTAGGAGTTCGACTTAGATTTGTTTCCCTTTTGGCCAACTTCAGAGGAAATAAGGTGCCCAAAAAACTATGATCACCGCTACTTAATTTCCTTTTGGCACCAGCTAAACCAAATCACTGTTCCCACTCAGATACAGGTCTGCCCTGGAGCAACAACTTCAAACTAAAGTCAGAAAATCTCCTCCTAACTTGGCAGCTGGGACATCTCCCTGGCAGCAAGTCTGAAATTGGACTTCAGATTCACATGTTCCTGGGTATTTACAGGATTTTTGGATTGCAATCTAAATCCTAACCTTCACCCGCAGCTCCCCTTCCGAGTTAGGTACAAAATCACTGATTGATCCAAACCTTTCAAAGCTGAGCCCAATTCCTTTGAATTTTCATGAACATGGTCTCATCTTTTGAAATAACCCGCACTTGCTACAAACCAAAGCAGTGGCTGTTTTTTGCAGTGAGTAATGCTGACACTGCCTTGAGGTTTCCACTGTCCCTTGCTGTGCTTTCCTGGGTAAAGCACAGAGCAGAGACTGATCCCAAGAGAAACAAGGAAGCACCAAATCCCAGTTTTTATTGCCTCCAAAGCTGCTTTGCACCACGCAGACACACTAATAAGGTGTTATGCTGCTTCCTTCACATCTCTCCTTCAGACTATTAGACTGATACAAATGAGAATTTATTGAGAATTTAAGCCTGAATGTTTAGTCTCAGTTCTTTGTCTAATGTATATATCACAACAGAGATGCTGACATACAGATCTCAATAAGAAATAAGTATTCCTATTTGTTTACAAAGGCAGGCAAAGCTTTCAGCCAGAGAAGGCAAACACAAAGCAAGGCTTTGTTCAGAAATTCACTGTAAAAGCAGCTTCAATATCCTGAGAACTTATCCCTTCAGTTCCTCTAGATGACTGTTAACTATTGATTAATGTGTCTATATAGTGAACTGTAGTACAAGTTACATGAGTGCTTCCAGCCTGCAGCAATGCAGTCAGCCAGGTCAGCTCAAATCACCTTCAGTAACAGTGTGAGGTCTCACAGAGGCCTTTCACATGCTAGTCCCCAGCTCAGCTGCAGCATCCTCACAGGAGGTGATAAGAAACAGCAGAGGGACAGGTACTTATTTAGCCCCAAAAGTCATTCCTGCTCTAACCAGCTAACTGCACCTTAAAGCACAGCCTCCACTAAGAGAAGCTATTGCTTTTATCTTAATTTTGTTCCAAACTGTTTCATACAGGTTTACTCTACACACTAATTAACTGTTCTATCTCACTACATTATAGGAGTGACAATGATAATTGCTGTGTGCATCGTGGTACGACACTGGAGCTGAGAGCCAACCAGCACAACGGCGCATGACAGAACGCAAGCCATGTCACTCTGTTCCAGGCCCTGGGCTGTGCTCCAGCTGCAGCTTGGGCATAGAAAAATTAAGGGTCCTTTTCAAATTTAGATCATGCTGCCCAGGACCTGGACCAGGCAAGTTACGAAAACCTCCAGGAAGGGCGATTCCACCCTCTCTCTAGCTTATTGTGTTTGAGTTTGCTGGGTTTTTTTCCCTTCATATTTAGTTGGAATATAACTTGTCACAGCTTTTAACTACTCTTCATCTTTTCTCAGACATGCACAATGAAGAGTTGGCCTCTGTCTTTTCTGTACTACCCCATGGCAGTGGAAGATTGCCATCAGACTCCCTTAGCCCTCTGCTCCAAGATGAGCAAACCCAGCTCCTGCACACTCATGGGCTCCAACCTCCTGACCAGCTTAGTGGCCCTTTTGCTAGATTCTCCAGTTTGTCAACATCTTTCTTGCACTGCGAAGACCAAAACTACATGTGGTGCTTCAGACACAGCTTCGCCAGTGCCTAGTAGAGGTCACTAACCACCTCCCTCAACTTGCTGACTGTGGCCCTGCAATTGCATCCCAGTATACCGATAGCCTTCTCTGCCCACTTTTGCTTTGTTTGGATAGTCATAAAATAACTTGTTTGTTGGCTGTGTCAAACCACTCATTCCTGGACTTCTTTCTGCTGCCTGTTACTAAAATTGCTGTCTTTCTATGCTCAGCATTTCCAGTTAAGCAAACTATAAGAACCCTGAAATTGTTTTAAAAGTCAGACAGCAATAAGCCCACTCTTCCCAGAGACCATGTACGCCCATGAAAAAAAAAAAAAAGCCTCTAACTAAACTGTTTTGAATCCTGTGGCACAGCCCAATTCACTTGTGAAAGACCAACAGATGGACGGAAAGAGACACCTTCCTTCCCTCTTTAGCTAGTATCAATTCCCATTAAATACTCTTCTGCGTCCAGACTATACAGGCTGACCACTCAATGCAGACAGAATTGCAATCCACCTTGACAAACTTCCTAACAAGTTCTGTGTGTCTCTCTCCTTGTTCCTGTACCAGTCACACTCACTCTCTAAATTTTCCTCTAATTAATTCCATATTAAGCACTGAAAATCTGCAGGGTCCTCTCAGACATCTCTTGTCCCTTTCCATACAGACCCTCCGGGTCCCCAGTGGTAAGCCCACTGGTAAAAAGCTGACATCTGTGCAGCCGCTCACAGGCTGCAATTTCAGGTATAGCATGTGTTGCATCTTGAACTACCGTCTCATTTCAGACCCCACCATTGAGACCAATTAAGTACAGAGCACGCAAGGAGCCGACCGAGTGTCGCGTGCTGACTACAACCACAAGGACTTAGAGGCCACAAATCTTTTATTACCAAGCTGTTCCTGACAGCAGCATGCTGCCTCCTAACAAAAAGAATAGATTAGGATCAATCAAGTTCCCCTCTGGCTTGCCAGTGGGACTTTGGACTACACCTTACACCCAAAACTCCTCTTCTCCTGCTTCTGAACACCTAGACAGCTCCAGGCTAACAAGGTGGCTGCTGAGTCAAGCATGAGCTGAACCATATGTTCATAATTAGTTAACTTCTTGCTTTGTCACTAGAGGCACTATCAATAAATCAGTAACAGCCCGTAGTGGCCTTAGGAGATGCAACCAGCCACCCCCAGCCAGGACAGAGCCCTCCCCACCACACTGGCGACTGGCCGTATTTCATTCCAGCTGCCGCATTGTGCGGTGAATTAACTTTATCCTCAATTTAAAAAGCCAGCATGAAATCAAAAGAGACTTGAGAAAAAGAATAAAGAGAAAGAAAGAAAGAAAAGAGGAAAGGGTGGGAGGAGAGGGGAAAAACCTAGCAGGTCAACTCAAAAAAAAGTCTGGTGAGTGACAGTCTACTGGGATGGCCCCGCTTAACCCTTTGCTGCAAGGTTGGCTGTTGGCAGCACATTAACTTTCAAAGCCATTCTGCCTCTTTATTCCCCAGCACTGTGGTGGAAGGTTTCTTGTTACATGCTGAAGGGGGGACAATAGTGATATAATTGTTTTTAAACCAGTCAAACATATTGTTAAGTAACAGCCTGGTCAGTGGGTGAAGCGGAACAAGAGCCAGCAGTGCCAGGGTGAGACAGGCTGGCTGGAAACACCCTCTCCAGGTGAGCGTGCTGCACATCCCACTGCGTTCAGCTGCCCCCTTGAGCAAATAGCAGCGTGACTGGGTATATCTCGCAAACAACTCAGTCTCCAGCAGAGCACATGGTGGTCATCTCTGCTCCACTCTGAGCCTCAGAAGACACAGTTATAAAATACCCATTTGGGGTTTCTTTTGGGGTATGGTGGTTTCGGTTGTGTTTTGTTTTTTTAAATACATGAATAAAGAGAGCAAATTACAGTAGGTCCAGTGATGGTCCAGACCTGATACACTAAAAACACTCCTGTGTTTTCAGTTTGTTGATACCAGACTGAGATTAGATATTACCCCCAATTTGGGAAAGCACAAGGCAATAGTCACACTTACTGGTATTAAGCCAAACTCCGCACAAGCAATGGAGAGTGCTGGAGACTTCTAGAAAGCAATCCATAACACCTGAATCCAGACCCTGCCTATCCTAAGGTCCTCACACCTCCTTGGACTACAGAGTTACTCAAGCAACCTGAATAGCACCAACAACTAACACTGAAATGCTTATAGTTAACTGCTAGTGTAATCGCTCCGCCTGCCTGGAGGTTTAACTGAAACAAGTTCTGTTTGCAGCGCTCCCATTGGCAACATTTCTTTGCACACTTGAAAAGGTTATTGCCCTAAGGTGGAGGAAGTGCTATTGTCCTCCCAGGGCTGATGGAGCCTGTGAAGATACAGCTGTAAAAGAATTCCTTTCCCCTGTTTTTGCTCTTTCCACACCAGCCCCTCGTCTCTCCAGTACTGGCCCTCTAGGATTCTTCCCAGGCTGCTGTGCTTATCCCACCTTCTTTCTTGCTGACTCCCATAACTGCTCCCTCCTCTGGAAAAACCTGCTGTTACCCTGGCCCCTCTAGTCTCCTTTGCAGGAGAAAGTGCCTGCTCTTGCTAGCAGGCTTCTCTTCTCCTCAGCCTACTCTTCACCACTGGGAAGCACTTTGCCACCTCTCCTCTGCAATGGGGCTGCTTGCATTTGCCTCTTCATTTCTCTACTGGGTATGCGCACACACAAATCCTAGGAAATCAAGACATCCCTGAGGGGCCACTGAGGCTCAAGCAAACCCCAGCGAAGTCTGTATAAAAGATGCAATGACAAGTCCAGTCTGTTCTTGTGAAAAGTCTTGCAAGCTGCTGCCCAATCTTTGAAATACACAACTCCACAACCACCTTTTCAGGATTCAGGAGTGCTCCTAGCCACAAAGCCACAGGCATACCTCAAATCTCTTGCAGATGACGTAGAGAGAGGAATTAAAGACTTTTTACAGCAAAAAGAAAGCAAGAATAACTTCATAGCCCAGTGGTCAGCATACAACTCCCAGAAAAAAAGATTAAAGAAAAAAAAGAGAGAACTCATGTGTCCTGCTTCCAGCACTGTTTTGGATTTTACAGTACACTTTTACTGGATAAAACCCATGAGCTGCTGCTAGTGCAGAAAGAGAGCCTAGTCCCTCTCCCCCACTCTGTTCCTTTTTTTTTTTTTTGCCATTTGTAAATGAATTGTTAGACAAAGTCTTGCATAGTAACTGCTGGTAGTTTCAGAAGACAGTTCTGAAAAATGCAGAAATGAACTTTCATGACTTTTTTTTCAGAACATGACTGAAAGGAAGTTACTAAATCTTTAATAATCAAATTATACACTTCAGAACCTCATTTTAGAAATCAAGTCTATAGAATCGGAGTACACAGCTCTCTGCTACCTCCATACTAGGTTGCTTTTCTATAGTAGAGATATTCCAGAATATTAAGCGAGCGGTCTTAAGGTTCAAGTTTCTTGGACTGTATTTACACAATTACCTAAGAACGCCACCTTAAAAGGTCTCATAGATGCAAAAAAACCCTAACCCCTTAAAACTGGAACTTTGTTAAATCTAACAAGAGGAGGCAAAAATGTAAAAAAAAAAAAA
>VXBO01004179.1:170917-279967 GCA_013400135.1 Rhinoptilus africanus
AAAAAAAAAAGAATTATTCTACAGGTTGTTTCAAGATTCATGGAATATGATTTATGCTATTTTAACTCTTTATACAGACAATACTGATTTTAGTATCCAAAAAGGTTTTTTCATTTTGATTCAAAAAACAGGCTGACAATAACATTGCTCCAGTGAGGGAAAATACAGAGATTTATGTCATTAGACAAAATTTTTAAAAATGAAAGATAATTGCTTGCTGCACCCAGGCTGTGTCAGAAACAAACCAGACTTTTTCACAGCTTTAGTATTTGGGAATATCAGCATTTTCTTACACAGCACCATCTGAGATGGAGGGTGAGCACAGCCTTATGCCTCTATATTGCTCAGTTCGCCCCCTCAAAACTTAAATGCAATTAAAAGAACCTGAATGAAGACTCCCTGATTTACTCTGCTGAACAGTCGCCTTGATCTGCACCGGTGGGACCAGAGGGAGGGATGCTAGCAAGCCCTCTAGCGTCCACCTACTGCACGCTTCTACAAAACACACTGACATCCAGGAACACATAAAAACCAAAACATTTTCAGCAATAAGCTATCTCCTGGGCCCTGGAGATTACAGAGAGGTCTAAGCCCTATCACTGAACACAAACTCCATTGAAACATGAGGAATCACAAAACAACATCCACCAGCTAACAGCAGCATCCCAGGTTACATTAGTTCACTTCAGATGAACCTGCTGCTTTTCAAACAACAGCACACCTTTCTGCCTCTAAGAGGGAAGTCAATGGACATTGACCTGAGTCAACAAGGGTCCCAACGTCCATGCCAGGAGGTTGCTGAGCTCCAGTGCTAGCCATGGATGACAGGGCAGTCACTGGGGGTTCTGTGGATGGCAACTCTTCTCATTTCTGTCTCACTAGAGAGAAAAGGTGGCACAGAACCCAAGGGAGCCCTTGTGTCTCTGTTCCAGTCGCATCAGAAGACACAAGAACCTTGAGCCAAGAGGAAAAAGTCTTCTCTCTGAAGCCTGCTCTACTGCCCTGAACTGATTTCTTCCTTCTTCCCCTGCTGTAATATTACAATTTGCAATGGAATTGTAAAATTACAGTAAGGCATCGATGAATCCTGCTCTCTCACCCAGCAGCAGTTAAAACCCAACAATTTCTCTTGTTTCTTATTCACTCAGAGGCCTTTTTACACTGTTTTGGTGTAGCACAAGGCTGCCAAGTGGACGCAAACCTCCCCCACATACACCCCTTTCACCTCCAGGATAGCATAAAGTATAACTGGACCAAAAAAATCCTGTTTTCAGTTATTCTCCACTGCACATCATTGCTGCAAGGGAACCTACACTGACATTAAAGTGTGTAAACTTTTGCTTAAAATTAAATTTCCACAAAAATTCAGGGGAGAAAACAGTGCTGATGTGTTTTGAATGGAATTCTTCTTTTAAAAGGCTTTGGGATTTGGAAGACATTTACTCTTTTAATCCATTATATCAAAATCATTGACAAAATCACAATGAAACATTTTGTTCCTTCCTAAAAACAAAAACCAAAGAGGGGGAAAAAAATTCTCTCTCAGAGAATTAAAAAGCATTCAGGTTTCATTCCAACGAGCTGGGCGTCAAGACCTCAGCATTCTTTAAGAAAAGAGATTATTGTCTCCAGCCAGCTCTGGTGTAAGCCTGTAAAATCCTCTGCCAATCTTTTAGATGAATTACCAGCCAACTAATTCCTTTTCATCACCAGTTCATCGAACACTACCTGCATGGACTAGGAGATGGAAATTTTATGTATACAGACAGAGCTGTTTTACTAGAATATCTCCCTAGTGACTTACTGTTCTAACTCAGCCTTTGAATAGTGTGCAGAAAAACCCTGACATCTTTCTCAGCTCATGACAACAACATCCTTCACCTTCTGACCCCCGACACATTTCCACAGATCCTAGGATTTTTCTTTCATTATTGATTAGAGAAGGCAATGCCATACAGCTCTGCAATGAAGAGATGCCCTCACATATATTTACTCAGATCAGAGATCTCTGCCAAAACTCCAAACTGCCAGCCAAGAATGGAAAGTGACCAGCTCTGCACCCAAGGAGAGTTGGAGGGGAGCCAGACTGCCAAGTCCTGAGCACCAGCCAAGAGCAAAAGCACTATTAAATAGGTGAAACCCACTACATAGGTATTAGCAGCACAGTGTGCATCGGAGGAGCTCATGGGCCAGGGTATGAAGCAGGCAGATGCAGGCATCAGTGGCTGATAAGACATGGGGCCTGATTCAGCTCTGCATCTGGTCCCATGAAAATTCATCCTAATTTGGATGAAATCCGTAAGATAAGATTTTCTGGCAGGTTTCCCTGTAAAATAGTTTGACTTCAATAGAAAACATCACGGAGAAAAACATGGCTTTTCAGCACACTGGTTTTTCTCTCGTAGACTCAGCAATTTCCCCCAAACCATGATGCTCAACACTCATAACATAGTCAAGAGAAACCGTTTCTATCATCTGTTATTTAACCATGGAACTACCTCAGAGCATTTGTTTATGCTGTTGAATCACTCTTCTGGATTAAAAGGTTACTTAGCTGCAGCACGATATTGGTTACCTCTGGATGGAGGAACATCTACACAGAAGTAGCAAGCTGCTGATGACAGATCAAGATCAGGCTTTGGTTCCAAAACTACATCAAAGTTTATGTTAAAACTCCCATAAAATTAGCCCTCACAACTCAGGAAAAAAGTTTTATGTTCACAATTAATATTGGTCTTGCGGAGTCCGGCGGTCACAGACAAGAACAAAGGGCCTCATTTGGCCAGGGGCTACATAAGTACATTTCTGATTAGAGAATTGTAAAATCTAAGCAGACACGCCACTCTTCATTGATAGGAGAGAACTGAAACACAAAGATACAGAGACTGACTTAGGTCCATACAGTAAGTGGGTGACGTTCTGAGGTTTCAGACCTCACGTTTAAGTGCTGCTATAAAACTGTAACATCAGAGCCAGGAGTGGAACATACTTCTCTTCCATACACCAATCAGATTGGCAACAGGAACAGATTCCCACCTGTAGTTTTTAGGAGAACCCATCAGCTTGTCAAAAGCAAGACCCGAGATAGGTGTCTTTTTAGGACCTCAGTTTTTATGATACAATTCCAGCCGCTCAAAAGGAAAGGGCAAGACATATGCAATACATAAGGACTGGGATGCATTCTGAGTTAATATGCCCATAGGACACCAAACCAGAGAAATAAGTGTCATCTTCAGACAGAAGATTAATAAACCCAGGATAACTAATGAAAATATTCAAAAGAAAACTCCAGAATGATAAAAAGCATTATTCTCTTTATTTTAATACCACAATGCTTTCAGCTCAATGACATTGTGTAGTAGTGAATTCTATAAACATACTCTGCGCTACAGAAAACCAGCACTTTTGCCATTTCAGGAAATGATTCCTTAATTCCTGTATCTGGGGGTGTAATGAACTGCAATCTAGAGGGCTGCAGGAAAAAAAAAAAAAACAACACGTTCACCCGCACTGATAAAAGATGAGGTCTATATACTAGAGGTGTGTTAAGGGCTTCACAAGCACTCAGGAAAATAGGAAAAAGATTACACAAAGCCAGCACAGATTGTTGTTATAACCACGTGGAATGAAAAAGCTAGAGTTCAAAACGGGCACAAGACCCACAAATGTCCATGAATAAATTTAGATCAGACATTAGTCAAGTAGTAAAAAGCACTACCAGTGTCACAAGAGAATGCACTGGTGGTCTGGCATTGAAGTCTTATGAACCAACAGCCTAAGTAAAGCAGAAGAAGGGACAAGACAAGACAGAAGTCCCTTCTAGTCCTAGATATTCATGAGTAGTTATCTGTGCTTTACCTAATAGATCTCTCTTCAAAGCAGAGACCTTCTGTCCCTTGTGAAACAACAGTTACATTCACAGGAGAGAACTAAGATTAGCAGTTAACAGAACAGAGGTGGTGACAGATGGGTGAGCACTTGTCCACACAACACATCATACACACACACGCCACACGTTATTCAAACATACTCCCTACATATTTAATCTGCAAGGATATTCGATATATAAAAGGGTCACACACAAAAACTTGAACTTTTTCAGAAAAGTACAAAGCACAGCTGCAAGTCTATGGAATTCCATTTTTACAAGAAAATGTGATTGCAATATAATTTTACAGTTCAAAATTAGTCATGTCCAATCGAGAATCAAAAATCTTAATGTCTGCATAGGGAGATAATGAGTTCCTTGCACAGTTACTACTCAGAGAATAAATGTGGAAGATGACTGCAGATCTGAAGGGTTATAAATTCTTAGCACCTCGAGCACCTTAAGACACTTTCTAGAAGTTCACAAATTCAAAGCAATTCAAGATTACCTGAATATGACAGATATTCATTTGGATTTTCATTATTTAATATGAGCCTGCATAGTACCACATAAATACAAATCCATCAGATAATATCCATTACTCAAATTAAGTTTCTCAATCACTATAAAGCGTTATCCTTTTTCTATACTGCTGCTAAAATGCAACTTCCTTCCCTGAAAGAAACCAACCCTTTTCTGAACAGAGACAAGTACCGGAAATACCAAATTCCATTTTAGGGCTCTATCACAGATAAATCTCAGCCAGCATGTACCAGAAAACACAGAAACAAAATCATATATACCCAAACACCCTATGTACCTTCATTTCAAACCAGAAGACAGGACTGAAGCCACCATGACAATTGTGCCCAGGCAACAGAACCCATATCTACTGACTCACCACTCTCATGAGAAGCTGCAGGTGAACCCAGAAAGGTCTGTTACAGCTTTTCCATGTTGAAGTCATCTTTTTAATTTCTTTGTTCCTAAATACTTTTGAGACTTCCCAGTACTAGACAGCATCAGCACAGGAGAGCTGGAGCCCAACAGCACGGAAGACTTAGTTCAACTAACTGCATTTTACTGCAAATGCAGTCCCCAGGTTTATTTACTGCTAGCTGACAATGATTTCAAAACTAGGAACAGGTGTGAGAGAGTGATGGAAAAGGTACACATTACCATAAAATATCCCAGGAAGAGATAAAAGAGACAGAAGATTTGCCAGTGCTTTTCTCTAAAACATTGGTGCATTACACAGCAGATTGAGTAATTTTGGTCACCCATCTGAAAAACAGGTTACTGTCAGCTGGAATATTCTCTGAGATGGGTTCCTGCGGTGTTTATGTTAGGGGAAGATTGTAAAAGACCCTGCCTTACTTGTCCTAAAAAGCAAAGGAAAAGACAGTATGTGACAGCGCTTTCCAAAGACATCAAGGCTAAACCCTACAGAGGCAGAAGTGTCTAAACTAAAGCAAGATGTTGGCACAAGGACAAAAGGGATTATACCTGCTATGAATACATTCAGACTGGAAGCTAGAAAGTGTCTAGCCCTCAAAGCATGGTGTAGCCTCACAGTGGGAATAACATAAGGAAAATAGCCTAATTAGTTTTAAGAGGGAGATTGAAAAGTTTAAGAATGTCTCAACAGCAGGGGACTGGATTTGGGAAGTGCCTTTTAGTCCTGCGTTCAAAGAGGAAGACTGATCAGAGAACAACCAGAACCCGTATCTGCATAAACTTCCAGTCAGAAGCATTCTTGTAAATTAGTCTCATCAGGTTTAACTGATCACACCTTTAGTTCACAAACATCATCAGAGATTCATGCAAACACTGGGTACCTGTGCATGCCTTACTATAGGTTAGTATATGGATTTATTAAACGAGCCTCTATCTGCCACTGATACAGTAACCATTCTTATGAGGGATAAGAAGCAGTGTGGCAGCAATATGGCAGAGTAAGCAAAGAGGATTTGGGGTGGGTGCCCCACCTGTGCAGGTGTTAGCATGAAAAGTAACACACACTGTAGTCAGTCCAGTATAAAAGTTGAATTAAACTATTTATAAATATTATTATTTTTCTTCTGTGTACCATGTCTTCTGAAAGCCAGTTCACAATGGTCCAAACATAATTTTAGGGTCATTTCTACATAAAAATGAAAAATCCAAGTTTGTCAGGAGTTTTTTGGTGGGTTTGTTTGTTTGTTTGTTTTTTTAATCTGAAGTATTAGCTTTATCACTGTCCTTTAAACAAGAAAAATCATTGAAATTACAGAAGAAATTATAGGTCCAAAGAACACATGGGAGTTAACACATCACAATACATGTTAGTGTGTTCTCAAAACTTGGGAAAAGAGCCGCTGTAACACTCAAAGTGAAATCCTATCTCCACTGAAGCAATGCTGTGGTCTTGATATTTCATCTCTGAACTTTACTTCCAATTAAAGAAGTGCATCATTAACTACAAAAAGCAGTAAGAAAGAGCTCTGAGAGAGGCTGCCTCAGACAAACAGGAAAAGAATTAACAGATGACTGTTACTTGGTTTTGTTTTACACTATACATCAATGTGTAATTCCTACTACGACTTGAAGCTCTTCAGTCATGATGTGTGACATACATGCACAATTTTGCAAAATTAGCTGTTTCTTACACCATTTTGTCTTTCCTTGACAGACAAGTCACCCAATCTCCCCAAACCAAAAGGCTCTCTGATTTGGTGGTACCATCTTTCGTTCCCCAGCACAGAAACCACGGTACTGTGAGCTGACATGAATTCCTTGAGCTTAGAACGCAAAGCACTGTCAAAACCCAAATCAAAATTATACCAGCTGTGCAGAAGAAACAATGGAGTGACCACGGTTTTTCTCCATACCTGCTTTTCACTTGAAGAGCCTGCTCATACTCCTCCCACCACTGCTCAGAGACAACTAACACACTGGAGCATACAGAGCTCTGCCAAGAGGAAGGAGAAACCGAGGCACTAGCATTGTTTCCAGGCGAAGGGCAGCCATGAGCGAGCAGTGCTTCTCCCCACGCCCACATCCACACAAAGCCGGAGAGAAACTTTGCCTGCTCATAGTCCCTCCCTAGACATGCTTCTAGATGCTCAACACTCCTCTCCCTGTAGCTACCCTCTCTCCCTTGAGGGCCGAGCTAGGAGGTGTCCCAGGGGCAGCCTGGCACCCCCTACATAGGGAACCCCTTCCCTTCACCCACCAAGGCCTCCCCACTGCAGCCTCCTTTACACCTGCCTCCACCCTACCCAAAGCCCAGGCAGGCACCTCCCCAGGCTGCCTGGAGACGCCAGGAGAGAGGCCAGGTGGCCGGGAAGGAAGATAGAGGGAAGCACGAAACTAACCCCCACCCGCCGGCAACGGCGGGCGCGGGGGGATGACGTCGCCGGGGCCGCTCGCCTCCCCCAATGGCCGGGCCCGGCGCTCCCGCGCCTCCGGGGCAGCCCCAAGATGGCCGCTGTCTCGGGAGGCCTCAGGCCGAGGCCGCGGCGTCCGGAGGGGCTGCCGGGGCCGGGCGGGCTGCGTGAGGCCCTTGCTCCTGGCAGAGCGTTGCCCCGGGCCCCGAGTGCTCCTCCAGCCTGTTTGGAAATTGTCTGCCTCGCCACCCGGCCCTGCAGAGGCGGTCCGGCCGCCTGCCTGGCCCTGAGCCTCTCCTGCCAGGTGCTAGTAGCTTCGGGGCTGCGGCCCGGCCCGCCTTTACCCACCGCCCCCGGGCCCTTCCTCGGTGTCTCTCCGACCTGCTGGGCCCCAGGATGGCAGTCCTGGCCTGGGATGTGGGTGAGAGAGCCGCTGGTGCCACAGCACGCTGGGAAGCACCCTGAGGCAGACCAGTAAACCAAACAAAGGAGGGCTGCGCTGGGCCTTGGTGCTCCTTGGAAGTGTTTCATAGAGCTTGTGTTTCACATTAGCCAAGAGATGCCCCCTCCGACTTCACATAGGAGGGGGGTTGGCACCTGGAGAATGGGTTATCACAGCACTGATCAAATGTACTGTGCAGAGCTGGGATTTAGGGAAGCCAAAGGGTGACCCAAGGCTGGGTGCAGTGTGGATTTGCAGCACGATCCCTTTTAGAAATACCTCTGTTGTAAAAAAACATAAGGCAGGAGATGGCAGTGACTTAATTTGGCATGGCTACTAGTTCACCTTGGGCAGCAACCTAGGGATATATGCCAGCAATAAAAGAATGGAAGGCAACTGGCCCTCTTGGTTTGTATTGCCCCTGAGCCTTGCTAATGGGATAATGGCACAGAGCATCCTCCAGGAGAGAAGTGAAAGACCATCCCATATGCCAGCCTGGCCTGCCTTCGGCCCAGCCTCACCCTCTGCTGGCTGCAGGTTGTGTCCATGGGCAGGTCTGGTTACCTCCCTGAATAGCCATCACCATCGCAGAAGGCAGGATCCTGACTGAACAACTGCTCTGCTATTGGCTTTATTCCTACCATACCCTATGCTATTCAAAGACAGAGCCTCAGCAAAGGGTTTTGCTTTGATTTTTTTTTTTTTCTGGCAAAAACTCGAGCTTATCCATGGATTTTAATTGCTGTGGAAATCTAATGTGAATTAGGGGTGACTATATGCAAACAATCTCTGTCTTTCACACACCTGCACATGCCTTTTGCAACATTTACCCTGCGAATCACATACCACTGTCAACAGCATTTATACTCTGAGATCTCCTGGAAGCCTGGGGCTTGACAGAAAAATAATTACCAATATATTGAGGAATTTGCAGGAGCTTGTCATTGCAGACTGTATTGTTCTGAAATCTGCACTTTCTTCCTCAGAACTGCCCACAGAAGTGAGCGTATTTGCTCTACACACTTGTTCATATTTGCTTCTACACACCCCTGGGAAGCTGTGGGAAACCCACTCCCCCAGCCAGGCATGTTGCACAAACTTGCTTCTTCCTGCTGTATTTTACAACTTCAAACAAAGCACAAAAAAAACCCCAACCCCTCACCAGCAACACCAGCAGCCCTGCTCTGAACATGTGGGATGCTTCCCTGGATCACTGCTGATCCTGGAAGTTTCCTGGAGTGAAATGCAGACACACCCGTTTGGTGCTGTCCTGAAGTGTGTGGAGGCTTTTTTTTCCCCCTCTCTCTCCTTCTTTCCTGTTCCCTCCTTCCTTGTGTTGATTTGTGGGGCCAGAATGACTTTGATTTCAGCAAGTTTGCTGTTTATTCACGTCACAAGTTTGACAGCTTTACACCAAATCAGATTGCTGGGTTTCAGGAGAGCTCTGAGGCGTCACTGGGAACTCCTTTAGATTAAACTCGCCTCCCCGGTCTCCCCCCTCTCCCCCTTCTTCAGAGCCATTTAAACCTCGCTGGGGCTTTAACAGAAACGTTCTCTCAAGACCTGCATTTCATTCTGCCACGAACATGGTAAGTGCTCTATGCATTTCTCTCGACCTGGAGGCAGAAAAGGAGAAGCTGATCTCTCTGCCCTGGGGGCTTGCAATAGGTTTTGTGCCCTCTTTAAGATAGGGAAGGAAGAGAGCTCTCCTCTACCTGCAGGAGCAGTCTCTGCTCCTGTGCCTTCCCGTGGATGAGCAGATTCCCTGCTTGAGACTCCAAGCCCTGCAGAGATTCAGAGCTGTTGCAGATGGGGCTTATTTGGAGGAGGGAAAAGGGATGAATCCAGAGACAACCCCAGGCTTTGCTGCTGTGCAGTGCTGCTGTGCAGTCTGGGACTCCTGCAGAATTGCAGGGGCAGAAGAGAGTGCGAGCAGCCTAGAGGTGACTGTGCTGGCTTTGAGCAGCTTTAGAGCTGAATCAAGCTCCCAAGGAGGGAGAAACGGACTGGCCAAGGACAGCCTGAGTCCTACCTTCACCTTAAACCCACTCAGGACCCTAGTATTTCCCAAGGGCTTGCAGGAAACTCAGCTGCCTTTCTGGCATACCTCTGCTCGGAGCCCCTCTGCTCTGGGGCGGGGGGGCGCGGGGGGGAGCTGTACTCCCTAGCGGAGGTAGCCGGGCGGTGCGGTGCCACCGAGCGGGTTGAGGGGGGAGAGCGGACACCCGGGTCAGGGCTGGGAGCTCCCCCGGGGGCAGGCGGAGGGGCTGCGGGGCTCCCCTGCAACAGGTACGTGAGCACACCCCGGGTGGGACAGGGGCGGGAGGGGAGCCCTTCCCCGCGGAGCAGGGACCAGCCCGCAGCGCTGGGATGGGGCGGGACCGGAGCAGAGCTGACACCTCAGCTCGGGGGCCGGGAGGGGAGGGAAGGTGGCGGGGGACACACTATCTGCCGAGCGCCCCATCGCCACGGCCCCTTCCCTCCGCAGAGCACCGGCCGGCCGTGCCCGGAGCCGGACTTCGCCGGTGTCCCGGTCTGCGCCTGCCCCTGGCCCGCCCCCGCCGGGGTTTCCAAGGAGACTGGGGCTGCCGCCTGCGCCGCGGAGCCGCCGCTGCACGGCCAGGGCCGGCGGGAGCCTCGGCCGCCGGGTAAGTGCGCTCCCGCCGCCGCCACCGACAGGGGAACGGGGGACGACTCGGCCGCGGTGCCGCAGCCGGGCTGGGCGAGGAGTCGGGAGAGGGCTAACCCCTGGGGTCTGCTCCCCCCCAGGCCAGTTCTGCAGCACGCAGCTCGGTGGCCAGGACGCGGCGTGGCAGGGAGACCAGCTGTCCTCCCAGCTCTACAGAAACAAGCAGGTAAAGGCACAGCGCATCCCCCCAGCAACCTCAGTTTCTTCCTCCGTGATTCCCAAACTTTGTATCACGTATCACAGTTTCTGGCTTGGTTTATGGCGCATCTCCCTCTCACTGTCTCGGATGTGGGAAACGGTGTCAAACCACCTTGTTTGGGAGGGTTTTCTTCCTTGCTTGAGGTATTTGTCTCCCCTGTGTTGTCCCATGAAGCTGGAACAACTGTTGTGGGGTTCTCTATTCATCTCTCCCTCTTACCACATATTGCACCAGCTGCCCTGGTGCTAGGAAGACCAGGGGCATGACGAGGGAGTCCCTCAGGTTCTGATGACCCAAAGCCCCATGCTGTTGACTAAAAATACATAGTGTGTGTCCTCCTGAGTCCACCAGGATTAACCTAATGAGAAATGAGTCCACCAGAATTACCTACTTACATGGAGCATCAACCATTTTGACCAACAAGCTTTTCCTTGTTACTTTATTTTCTGTCTTTTTCCTTTTTTGTGAATCCCATCAAGGGGCAGGAGAAGTTATGAACAGATGAAGGAACTCCAGAGCGACTGCTCTGATAAATCCCTTGCAGTGTTATGTTGACACAATGAAGTCAATGGAAACGTTTACTAACTTCAAAGTCCCTGGAATCAAACCCTTGTTCCAGTCATCAGTGTACTTCTTTGTTTGGCTCTACCTCAGTCATTTAAACCAGTAGTTTTCAGCCTGTGGTCAGCAGATGCCAGAGGTCCTCAGCAGAAGATTCTTTGTCCTCCTAAAGAAGTCTCCAGAGCTATGATCAAGAGGCAAACTTGATCAGGAGGGCTCTCTGCAAATACCCATGCTTCCCGTGAAAAAGTATTAGATGTCTGCAAATCAAAACATACCTGTTCAGCTCCTGGGATGAGGACTTAGCTCTGTACACGCACTGGGACTGGCACAGTAGGGTCCAGGATTGAAGGGATCACCGAGTACTACTGTATCATAAAGAATGGCAAGTGCATCTTCCTTTTGCACTCTACCCCCATAAATTGTTAGTCTGCAGCTCCTCCTTTTCCCCACCAGCCAACTATAAATGGGAATGACATGAGTACAAAAGGATACTTACTGCCACTTAGGAGGAGATCTGGCAGCTGTTGTCATGCCCATGACGCTTTCTGCCTGTTCAAAGGCTCACCTGTATTTTTTCTTTGTGTTATTATGCCATGGTTAAAGATTTTTTTCCAGAGTAATCTTCTCAAACACTTGCTAAAGAATGAAGGAAGTCAAAAGTGAAAACTAAACAGTCATGCCACTTGGATTTACAGAGACAAGAGGCTGTAGAGGGTGGGTTGAGTTCACAAAGCAAACACCCAGACCATCAAATCCAAGCAGCCTGTACCATAGGGTTATTGCTATTAAGTTACAGAGTCAACATCTATTCATCAATATCTCTGTTCCACAGCTTCAAGATACTTTGCTTCAGAAGGAAGAGGAACTTGCTAGGTTACACGAAGAAAATAATAACCTCCGACAATACCTGAATTCTGCCCTGATTAAGTGTTTAGAAGAAAAAGCCAAGGTATTGTGTTCAAACCTGTTGTATAGACGTGTGCAGAAAACATGGGTTGAATAGGTACATGTCATTAAAATACATGGAAAGTCTAAGAGTGTAGACAACTTGCAATGTGAGATCTATTTAACATCACAGAGCTGCCAAATTGCTGGTCATGGGTCTAAGGGGCAGTTCCCCCAGGAATGGCATCCTATCAGGTTCTGACTGTGGGGACAGTGTAGCCTATGGCATAATTAAGTTTAGTTTATAAGTAAATTAAGTTTATAAGCAAGGTAAAATTATTCCATCTAAAGCTTTTTTTCAGTGAAAAGCTCAAATTTGAACATATGTTTCTTGAATGTGTCTGTTTTGTCAATTATCCCTTTTGATAAGGATTAATTTTTCCTTTTTTATGTTTTGAGTGCTTTCTGGTTTATTTTTTGCCATCTTCCAATGGTATGTTTTATTCATTTACATTAGAACACTGATCTTCTAATTTTTTTTTCAAATTTATTAATTAAAAAGTTGTGTGTTATTTTTAAAGGTGAAATATAAAGACTTCAGGTTTGATGAAACATGCTGTTAAACTAAATGTGAAGGGTTTTTTTGATTAAATGTTTTGATTCCCTGTGTCTATTCCAAAAGAAAGTAAAGATGTTTGTTTCTTGTCAGCTTAAAGACATTTTTTACTATTCTGGACTTGCCCATGAAATGAAACTATTAATTATTTGCTCAGCTCTGTGGGTTGGGCATGAGGTAAAAAGGCCTGTAAAAAATAGCAAACTTGCCACACCATCAACTTGGAATAGGATGTAAAAGGCATGTCCCCCCTCCCATGACAAGACCTGGCTCCTGTCAGTAGAAGTTCTCCTTCATTGGGCACAGCAGAGAGACATGGCCACCCATCTGTGTCACGTGGAGGAGAGTCTGGTGTGAAACTGCCATGGGAGGTGGCTGAGCAGTGAATTGATCACATGATGGGGAGCTTCCTTGTTATTCCTGCCTTTCTTTGAGCATCTATGGATGCCTGAAGGGCCCTTGTTCTGGGATAATGGCAACTGAGGTGGATTAATGAGCTCAAAGCCGCCCAGTCTGCTGCTCTGAGGACTCCCTGGCCAGGATCTCACCTGCCCCAGTATGACTTGCCTTCACATCCTCCTGCTTTGTTAGGCTACCACATTACCCCCATACTCCGCTCACCTGCCAAGTGCTGCTGAGCACAGAGGAGCACCATACAGCCAGGAGGGAGCTCTCATTTCACAGCGTGCTGAGTGAAAATGTGATCAAAGCACAGGCCTTATTGACATGGTCGAATTCTTCTCTTTCAGGGACTGAGTTGTTGCGGAGACTGTAAAGACACAAAATAGTTAGTCATATCCATACGTTTAAGCACATGGTGGAAGAAGAGGTACCTTTTATAAGGACAGTAGCCCAACTACAATTTGAAATCAGAAACGTGTTGCTTCCACATAACTAGAAATTCAAGTGTTAATCTTGTCTCTCCACCTCTTTCCTTTTTTTTTTTTTTAATAGAAACTGCTATCCTGCCATGGCCAAAAAACCTGTGCTATTCTCAAAAGTGCCAAGAGGAGATTAAAAGAGGACCACTGCTTTGTTCCTCAAGAAACTCCTCATGCTTCCAAAGCTAGAAGGAACCTCTTTAATGAGTTCACTGCCTGTGAAAAGCAAGCCAGCCCTGGTGTGGACAGCTGGGTCTTGAAGACTTTAGGATTAAAGGATGTCAATACCATTGATGAAACTTCAGCTAACTACAGTGCCCTGTCCTCAGACCTTGGAAAAAACACATACTGCCTGAGCCCTGGTGAAGCAATAGGCTATGACCAGTGTGAAGGAGCAGCAGCAGCATATAGCTGCAGCCACATGCGTCCAACTAACAGCAGTACTCATCTGAGCAGCGAGGACTCTCCCTTCCTTCCTCAGATTTCTTCAGCACCATGTGTCTCCTCATCAATGCCGAGCATTTCCTCCCTCCCAGCCTATGGTTTTCCCTATTTGACTGGTAATTTGTCGCCCAACAAAACAGAAGTGGCCTTCACAACATCTCTAAGTCCTCACCGCAATGTGAGAACGCACACCTTTCACCAAGGACAAGCCTTCGTGCGCAGGGATGATGATGGTGGATGGAGATTCACCTGGGTGCCCAAGCAGGCTGAATAACGCACCTATATCAAGAGTCAGCCATAGGGGATGTAGGAGACAGACATTTCATCTTGTGCTTGATCCAGGTTCAGGCATCAGAAATGAGCCCTTCTGGGCTTTGTGAAAGCTTACTCTGTCACCTACCCACTCCTCATTCTCTCCCAGATTTTCAAAGGTGTAGCTCCAGATTGCACTTGGACAATTATCATCCCCAGGTCAGATGTACACACTGGATCCACTTCTCTTGTGCCTGTGTTGAGATACCTGCTTTCACTTGCTTCATAGTTTTTCTGTCATCAGCTATTCCTTGTTAAGTGGTAGCTTCCAGGCTGGAGTGCTTTCAGCTCTGATGATCACTCATACATGCACCAAGCTGGAAAGCATTTTGGGAATACAGTTTGGAAGTATCACCTCTCTCACAGATATCCACAAATGACAAAGGAGATATAGGCTGGAGGCTGAGAATCAGCAGTGTCTGAAGTGGTTTATGTCTCTCTTGGCTACACAGATTGCCTTGGATTAAGGCAACCATGGGTATTTGTTAACGTGCTACACTAGGCTAACCTACCTGCAGTCACGTGGTGCTGTCATATTCTGCCTCAAAATAACCAGGATTTGCTTAAGTAGCCTGGAGGCTACTTAATTACAAGTGATTCAGCAAGTTCAGGGGATTTTCTTCTGCTGTGATTAAGAGACTAATGTGTTTACTACATTGTGTTTTAAAGGTATTTTATCTGTCAGATAAAATGAGTTTTAAAAGTTTGAGCCCTGCAACAGGAACCAGAATTGGAGGTGCTGTAATGACACGGCCATCACCAAACAAGTCCCTGGCCAAGTGGATTAGTGGCAGAAACGTTCTCATCTGTGAGTAACGTACACTCAGAGCACTTCTTTCTTCTGCAAGGAGGCATACGCTTGCCTGCAGCATCCCACTAGTCTTTTGATGGATTTTCTTCCATGTTTACCTGCCTGATGTTGGAAGCCTTTATAAAAAGGAGCCACTCCTGGCTTCATAAGCCATTTCTGTGGCTTCAGTGGGGCTTTTTTTGCAACATCAAGAGCTGCACTTGTGGAATTGGAGATTTTATTTCTAGGGAACAACTTCTTGACCTCTTTTCTCCTGATCTCTGAGAGCACACAGATTTATCGGCAATCAACATCAGATCAGAGTCAGGGCTACTTCCTCCTTCTTCTGCAACCCCATGCTTCCCATGCGAAACATTTCTCCAGGTTTGGGGAGGCATCATCACTTAGGGGTTAAAGTGAGTTTTTGGGAACCACAACCTTCAGCATTAGCTCTTGCCTCTCCACGTCCCCGTCAGGCAGTGGTTAGCTGAAGCTATGGTCATCACTACCTTGAGAATGCTTTAAAAATCTTTGGAGAGAAGGTGCTCTAGCCCTGCACAGGACTTTTAGTAACACTATTAATGATATGAAGTCAACTGACATGAAGTAAGCTCACCAGTAATGTTTTGTGTTACCTTTGTTTCCTGATTTACAGTAGTTTGATGCTAAGTATAGGACATAGAGTGATTTGATTATTCTTGCTTTCAGAATTGTCCCAGTGACATTAAGGAAGTACTTAAGCAAAAGTAACCATAATTGAGAACTTACTTCCCATGGCTTATATCCTTTATTTTAAAGGATATTCCTTTATATTTAGAGGATGAAAATACCTCCTAAATAGCCTCTTGTGCCTTAGAATTGCAGTATTTGGTTTTCTCCATCAGGAGCAGCAGTGATTTCCCAAAAGATTTTTTAAGTAAACAAATGCTGTATTTCTGGGTAGTTACTTTAAAGTCAGTGATGTGGCAGACTTCCAGAACAAAGAATCTGAAAAAAAAAAAAAAAATCAATTGTAGACTTTCTTGCACTGGATTTAAAACAATGACACCACCCAAAACAACAATCCACATGGAATAAATACAAGTATTTGTTTGGGGGTTTTGTTGTAGTCAGTAAAAATGTGGCCAGCTGATGAAGACAGGTCAGACAAGACCACTGTCTCTGTAGCACTTTTCTGCTTTTCAATGAAAGCAGAAGAAAAATCATGTCCTACAAACAACTTATTTCTTTCTCAAGGCATTTCTTTTCTATTGCTCTCCTCTTGCTCTTCTATATAAGGTAGCACCGAAGAAAATACTCCCGTCACTGGAGTTTTTATTGAAAATGCCTGACCTTAACACGAGCACGTGATGGAAGACTCTGGTATGTCCTGGGGGGGCTGGATGGACAGCATCGCAGGGAACAGATGGTGTTGCCAGAGGATCACAACCCATGCAGCTGTTGATGCCACATCTTTCAAAGCAGCTGTAAAACATAAGTAGGGAAAGATCTGTTTTCTAATACTGTGGAATGCTTTTACTTATGTATTTCCATGCTAGGGAATCAGCAGATATATTTGTCCTGTTAGCAAATCCAGTTGGGTATTTTTCCTCTAAAGAGAGAGAAAAAGCTTTCCACTTGTTTGACATTTCCTTTCCACATTTTTGTATCACTGCATGTGAGAACTTCTCCTGCAGAGCGCCAGAACAAAAACATCAGATCTTTGATACAATCTCAAAGTAGGTTTTCAGTAGGAACAAACTCATGCTTGAACCTTTTCCAGCCTTTTGTAAAGGGATGACTGGCCCCTTGTCTCACAGCAAATAAATTATAGATGTAAGTGAATAGCTTGATGAAAAATTTACCTGAATGAATCCCCTTTTCCTGTGGGTTCCTCAGCTTTACTCAGCATGAAAATGTATCCTACTGTGGCAGGGATTTCTCTCTGAGCCTGGCTTACTGGAGCTCGTTTGAGCAGAGGGCCCCATGGTGCTGCTTCTATCAGCTGATGGGTGCTCCTGACCTTCACGTACAAGCTTAAAATTCTGGTTTAGACAACTGCCTGAGTAAAGGTCTCTCTGTTAATAATGCTGCTGATCACAGTAGTGTAAATAGCCATTTTGTATTAACATTTGTTTTATTTTTGTATTTGAAGATTGTTACCTTTATTATGTGAATGTAACATGCACACTTTAAAGCAATCTGTGTTTTTAGAAAGGTATTCTAATAGAAACGGAGCTTAATTTAACACTTACTATGTTGAAGGTCATGATTTTTGTGATTGAAAAAGGCCATGATTATATGTAAATGTCAATTATTCCAATGTCATTAAGTTATGTCTAATAAAAGTTAACATCTAATTGATGCAATTCTTTCTGCCCACTTCAGCGTCTATTAAACAATGCGACTGTTGCTCACGGTGCACAACACTGCACCTGAAGCCTACACTCCTCTCTGGAGGACTGAAATTCCTTCCCTGCAAGCACAAGCAGCTACACAAGGAGGTGCAATTTGTGATCATCGTATAACAGAGGTAAAGATGTAACAGCCATAGGTATGCCCATTTCAGTCTGGGCTTGCACAGCATATTGCAGTGACCCGTTATTGTTTTGACCCACAAATAGATTCCATGCTACAAAATGACTAGAACATAGGAAAGTATTGTGCTTTTTTTACCTGTTATTTTTGCAGCATCAGGCTCTCTCGCTTAATAGACTCATACCTTCTTTCTTAGGTAGCTGAACATCCTGATCCAGGGCAACCTGATTCATCATAGTACCCTGGGTACTCCTGATGTTGTCTCTGAAATGATGAATTGTAAAATGGCACTGAGATGTCATATAAAGAGACTGAAGATGAGAGAGAAAAGCATGAGTAAAGAATTAAAACCTCTATTTATTCAGCTATACTTGACACCAAAAATAAAGCTGTGTTACTTATTAAGTTCCTTTTCTGATCATGGGCAGGTTGATAAGTAACCATGCACCAGCTGGGACCAGAGAGATCTGTTTTTCATTGGAATGTGAGTTTGTTTATTGCTTATGAAAAGATACAAAGTGAGCCTTCCTTAATCTCGTTTGCCCTCCTGTAGAAGCCACAGTAAGTCTACTAGATGATTCACAAATGCTCTGGCTTGTCGCCGAGTAGCTGACATCCCATCATAAAGAGAGAGCAGTCTATAAATAATTTGTGGAATGAGCTGATTCACCTAAAATGCCATCTCTCCAGTCATTCTTCTGCTTCATTAGTCATGCATCATTGAATTATTTCAAGGCTGAATATTTACATGTAGTGCAACCCAAGGAAATCAGTATAATAATGGTGCACAAACAACAGATTATAAAAATCAGTATGAGCATAAAGATCTGGGAGGTGTGAGTTCCCTGTTTTCCCCACAATTTATTAAAAAAATCCTACTCAAACTGTAGCTGTAATATTGGTACAGTTAGCCGAAACTCCCAACAACTGTCTCAAAAGCTGTTATTGGCCAAAGAACACTGTATAAATATTAATTTACTAAATGACGTTTCCATGAATAACATCTTTCACTACCACATTATTCCCTGTTAATGATCAAAGAAGAGGTCAGGAATCGGGCGTGTATGAGACATACAACATTTTCAGAGACACAAAATATGCCATTAGATGAACTGTAACGCAGACCAGGAATCCTATCCTCCAGCTGTGCAGATTGAGGGTCTAGCAGCACATTTGAGAGCCCACACGTGCTGCCAGTGTCCCAGATGTGCCACCAAAGCCCCAGTGGTGCAGCTGCACACCCAAATGTGCAACTGAGGGCTGAATCCCACTCGTGTGTCTGAGGCCCCAGGCTTTCACAGCTGCGGGGTTCAGCCGTGGGTGTTTCATTCCATAGCCGTTCAGCTTGGGAGCCAACCAAGCGGACGCCAGACCAGCCGTGTCCCCTTGTCCCCCCAACCCCCGGCGAGCATCGTCCCGCCGCCCCGGCCGCCTCTGGCCAGGGTGCTGAAACGGCAGCGCCGCTCCCGCCGCCGCCGGCGGGACCCGGCTCCTCCGCGCCGTCGGGGTGCCGAAGTGCGGGAGCATCGGGGCGAGCAAGCAAATATTCCTCCAATAGAGAGAGATCCCGCAATATCAGACGCAGACGTTGTGCAATCTACATGAGCTAAGGTGGGAGGGACACCCCTGTCCAGGTACCAGCAGCTACCGGTGCTCAAAGGACCCTCTCACACATTGCGGCCTTTGAAGAATGCCCTTTCTTTAATCTCAAGGTAAGGTCTGCCTGATGACGTAACTGGGGTTAAGGAACCAGGGAGAAATACTGTGTGCACAGGGCTGCATCCTTGGTAAACATAACTGACATAGTTTGCAGGTACAAACATTGCTGGACTCCTCTGCCCATGCTGTGAGGTAGCTGCGTAACAGGCAGGCTCATTCCAGAGGCTACATGCACGGCCAAGTATTCTACTATCACTGCATGTAGAGAAAGTGTCAACTGGAAAGCTCCCATAGTAATGTTATGAGCTGCAGCTTATTCTGGATATAGAAGGAAGAGATCAACTGCCTCCCAACAAGGACAGAGAAACAAAGAAATCCCTGTGAGAAGTAGCATCCTTTGTGACCACTGAAGCATTGCATGTTTTATTGACTATCAAGCTTCAGGTATTAACCTTGATACTACAGAAAGAACTGTTACTAGAGAATTAAAATGATCATTACTCTGTTTACGTTATAGGATTATGTAGACTATCCAGATAGGAATATGGGCTCCATTATATTGGAAATGGTATTCAAAGTCTTAACCACTCTGTAGTGAATTCTGTTCTCATTTCCACCAACTAGGATCCCACATAGCCTCTCTCTTCTCTAAAAGGTTTTTTCAAGTTACACTACTATAAGTGGAACCTGAAATATATAGTGTTTCTCCGCTTTTTCCCAACATCACTCTGGAATTATATGACAAACAACTGCTAAAATAATTTTCAGTAATCAAGAGACAGAAAATAATAAGAACTACCTTGCTGCTGCTCTAGTATTCTTTGGCCTTCTAGTCCCATTTGAAATCCAGCAGCACAAAATTATCCAACCTTTTAAAACAATGGTTAAAAAAAGTTAAAAGGAAAACCTAAGTAGATCAAAAGCTTCTATGCAGATTTGAGTTATAAGAAAAGTTGACATATCTTTGATTATAAAGCCACACAGTTCCAAGACACAAGTAACTCCTAAGACATGTACACTCCTGGTCAGGCCTAGACAAAATCTTAAACTGTCAAGAGTATAACCCAGGTTAGCTCAGTTACAAGCTCTGAATATTGCTGTAAAAGAATAATTCAGCTCAGCAGTATTCATACTCAGTTAACTGTTGTGCCTACTTTGAATTCCAGTTACCTCGTTTGGACAAAGAATTAAACAGAACAAGTAGGAATGACAGGATCCCTTCTTGCTTCAGGAAGCAGGGCTAATTTTGATTGCCTACAGGTCATGAAATACTCAATGGTAACTTTCTGCAAGTGAATGGAGAAGTCCTGATTTAATGCTGGTATTGTTTAAGCCTGCCAGCTTCAGTTTCCTTCAAAGATTGATATCAGCCCAATGTTTATTCTTTGCTTCTTACCTGAAGCAAGCAGCAATATTGCTGTTTGAAAGATGGCATGTTCCTCCCCAACAATTGTTTCATTTCAACAAAAATATTCTTCTGAAGTAAATGGGTCATTTTTGCAATCTGTAAAAATAGAACTAACTCCCTGAAATCAGCATGAGTTAGTACTACCTCGAGAACAAAATGGAGCTGAACAAGCTTTAAGTTTCTTCTTAGTAAAAGACCTTTTATCAGAATTAAATATCATTACCTCAAATGCCCTGTGGCCATTTCAGAGGTATATAAACATTTGCTACTTATCTGTTAGCCATTCAATTACTAAGATCTTGATACTGTGTAAATATTTAACTACAATAGAGGATATAAATCAGAGAAAGTAATTCTGTTTCATTCCACTGATGGCAGTAAATCACAGACTATTCAGACTATTGGGCTACACTCAAAGAAATGACTGAGCTGTGGACACATGCAGACATTATCTAAAATTTCCTGTAAAGCAAGTCGTAATTTAATTCAGAATTCATAGGGAGAAGACTAGCAGTATACCACAACTCCAGAAACCAGGAATATTTCCAGACAGTTTCACTGTATCAGCCAGGAAGGGAGAAGCTACCAGCACTCAACCTTTGGACTAGTTCTCCAGAAGATGTGACCAGAAGACATGAGAAAGTTGGGAGAGCAGGTGCTATTGAGTTTGAGCTCCTGGAGACTAATTACACAGGCAGCAGAGAAAAGGAGCAGATAGTAAATTCTGGTCTCATTCATTTTCTGAAATAGGCAACAAGATAGGTCTGTGTATAATTAGAGGCAGCAGCATGATAAAACACAAGATCAGTCAGCCCTTGTGATCTAGGTTTCTGCATGTAACAAAGGTCCAGGAGCTGCCACAGGAGCAGCCACTCTTTGTGCTGCTACTCCAGAGATGTAACGCTGGGCTCCCCATCACAACAGGAACGTGATTTTTGTTGCATCTCATCACCTACATGCACTGCAAATTGAAAGTCAAAGACTCCAAGAACATGACTTTTTCTAGAAGAATAGCAACTGCAAATACATGGGCTCGGGGTCATGCTCATGTTTATCAATAATCAGCAGGAACAGAGTCACTGTCACCATTCTCCAGTGACCTGCCCCTGCAATACATTCTCTTTGGCTCTCTGATGTACAAGTCTTGGTGGCAGCTCTGGAGCCAGGATGATGGGTCACATTTCCCCATTTCTAAGAGATACCTAATACTACTGCTGGCTGGGTTTTCTGTCAGGACTTGTTTATTCTCATATCCTTGTTTCTGCCTGTGCCATCCTCTGCCATCAAAACACTTTAGCCAGAGGAGCAATTACTGTCACCTCAATAGCTTACAGAGCTCTGCTGCAATCTTGAAAGGGACACCAAGGAGCCGACAGACCAGCCATCTTCAGAAAATAGAGTAGGAGGGGGATGCTCCTACCAGAAAAGTGTGTACAACCACACCACCAACATATCATTGCCCTTGGGAGCCTCACTCAGGGCCTCTGCTTACCCTTTGCTTTGCTCTGTAATGGTCATTTTAGTAGAGTGAAAAACAAGGCTTGCTCAACAGAAAAAAAAAAAAAAAAAAGTTTATTTCCATCCTTTTATGGCTTGGGGTTTATAGTCCCTGCTTGCAGCATACTTCATCTCGCCAGTGCCACCTGGTGGGGTCCCAGCTCTACAGGCCTGCACCCACGGAGAGGAAGAGGAGGGTGCAGTCAGAGGTCCTGAACAGTCAAAATCTTCTGCAAGATAACATGACTGCAGGGAAAGCAAGCGTAAACTCTCACACAGTTTTCTCAAAAACTTTTCCAAGCTGCATGGCCTCACTTTGGGCTGCTGACAGTGGAAGTTAATCAGCCTCTGCCAGGGCTGATTAGATAGAAAATTCCCTTTGCCTGCCCTTCTTTTCCACTTGGCCCACGTGCAGGTACAATTTTAGCAAGTGCCTGCAAGCCCCAGTGCATACAAACAAGCCTTGTGCAGCATTATATTTTGGTTTTCTCTACCCCTCTTATGGCCTCCCTTGGCTAAAGTCAAAGAAACACTGAAGCATCCAAGTAAATCAGCCTATGGCATTTTTCTCATCAGCTTAAAATGCTCTCCTTGGTGCCAAAAAAAAGACAATTCTCTGCAGAACCAGGCTTGCAGGATGGTTGTATTGAAGATATTTCTTTTTGCCTTGCCCTCTTGAAAGGCATGTTGGCAGGAGAAAATGTCTCTAGACTCAAGTCCAGTGTGCTCTAATGAGCACACAAAAATATATGCATGGCTCTGACAGAGCACAAAGGGTGTCCCAGCATGAATCTGCTCCACGAGCACTTGCCTCCTACCACGGTCACCTAAGCCAGGTCAAATTGCACCATAGCTAGCTGCTGCTAAATAAAATCCTGTCAGAAGGCCGGATCCCAAATGAGACAGGCCCTGAGGGACAGGCCTGAACACAGTTAACCACCCTGAGCTGGGAACCTTTAGGGCTGAGCGTGTGAGTCACAGCAGAGCCCTGGGCTGACAGCAGTGACTCAGCCCTCATGTGGCTTGGGCAGAGGACAGAGACGAACAGAGAGGCTGGGGCAGGAGTTCCTAGGATGGCACAGCTGCCACTTAGCCCATGAGGCAGGTGATTTATTAATAAAGAAGCAAACCCATTATCCCTGACAGTTGTGCTCTGCAACACTACAGTCCTCTGCCCTGCATCTGAACAGTTAAAACCTTCACAACTACTTCTGTCGCTAGAAAAGTTCAGGCTGGCTATGACAAACTGCAGCACTTCACCCTTCCCTCCTCTTCCACAGGAACAGGCATACACACAGCAAGAGGGAAGAGAGACACAGAACCACAGAGGAAAAGAAGAGGGCAATAAAAGTGGGTTATCCAGTGGTGGAAACAACCAGCATTTACCATAATCATTATTTGAACAAGTCAAACCCTCCTGCAAAAACAAAAGGCAGAGGATGAACATCATATTAGAGAAAGGAATTAGTTGGTAAGTTGCTTGAGAATGGTTCAGAAACTCCTGTTTTACAGGAGTTTGGGGAAGTTTTAGAAGGATAGAGCAGAAATAAAAATATAACCTTGTTCTGACTGTTGCCTGAGCCCAAGTCAGGAGAAATAACGTGCAAAGGCAAGCAGCAGCCAAAACTGGAGTAAAGGAGAGCATTACTTGTATTTCTTTTTTATTGATTTAATTTTCAGTACACTCTGGAATTGGCTGTTCATTTCAGCATGGATGCACTCAGCAGTTTGTGACACACTGTGCTGTTTTGCTCTGTGTCTGTGTTATGCCTGCCAACATTTGTTGGGAAATAACAGGAGGTCACACATGGTGTCAAAAAAAAAATGCCTCTGGCACAGTTCATAGAAAAAGGCATTGTATTAGTGGCAATGAATTCAGACCTACTGATGGTGGAATTAATGAAATCCATGGCTGGCACTTTCTTTGCATCCCAACAGAGACTACAACGAACAAAGCAAATGTGCTGGCCACTAGCCCATAGGATCGGCAAACCATGCTAGTCCAAGGCAGCTGGAAGCCCATTGCCTTCCCTGGCAGGCCCTGAAGTGGAGAAAGGAATTGTAGTGCTCACCCAAGATCTCTCCTCTCTGACTCTAAGGCAATGGGAAACCAAGAGACAGGGAAGCAAGTAGGTAAGTAATGCTTATGGAGGAAAGAGGGCAATGAATGATGAGGAGCATTTGATGATTATTTTCTCCTGAGCACCAGCATTCACTCAGTCTTCTTTCCTCTCCTGAGTGGTTTCCAGTCCCTTTTGGGAAAACTTCAGAACTATTTATGTTTCCATAAAGCCTTTCTTCCAATTATCTTTATGTTAAGCAGAGACAACTAAGAATACATATATTTCTAGATAAGGACAAAATTCCTCATAATAAAAGCAAACACCACAGTAAGGACTCAGGTAGGTGTTGTCCACCCTTGGAGATAGTCAGAAGGTGGCTGGACAAGGCCCTGAGCAATCTGAATCAACTTTGAAGTTACTCCTGCTTTGAGCTGGAAGTTGGACCAGAAAACCTCTGTAGGTCTCTTTCTACCTCAGATTTTCCATATTTCAGTGATTCTAAGTCCACACTCGATCAGCAATCTCTTCAAGCATTATCTACCTGCAGGTAAAACTGAGTTAAACATGCTACCTAGAGCATGAACCATCATTTTCTTTTCTCCCCTTAAAATATAGGGTTATGGATTTTCCCTTAAAACATCACACTTTCTTCCTTCTGTCCAAATGCATCTGGAAGCAGAATCCAGAAATTGTAGCTATCCACTCTAATCCTTCCCCTAGGCATCTCAAAGGACAGCCATTTGTGGTGGTTCCTATATAAACCCCAGCTGCATGTTCATTCCCTTTCAAAAGGAAAATTCAACCCCTATTGTTTAAAATATAACTGGGTACACCACGTCAGACACACGTCAGGATCAAATCTTCTAGAAGAAATACCCACACATCAAAAAGACTAAATTAATTCCTTTCTCCTAGGGCACTTTATTGCAATTCTTTCATGTTTAATATGAATGGAATAATTGTTTGTCTCTTGCTATCCCCCATTAACACAGATCAGAAGCACCAGCTGCTTAGATTCCACTTAACACTTCCCAGTTGGTCGCCCAACCAATAGATACAACACTGGAAAAAGCCCATGCAAGTGGAAGCCTCTCCTCTCACTGTTTCTAAGAGATCACTAGCTAAGCATGGATGCAAGCCTCTTTTGAGATTGCATCGTGGTTCAGAGTCACAGGGCAGGAGTTTTCTCTCTTCTGGGCAGTGGTCATCCCTGGGTAATGTAAGAAATTTGTATAAAGGCTCTACACTGCAGCAACGTTTACAACAATGTGGGATATCAGACCCCACGTTGGGCTTTTGCTCTGGAGCAGAAGTCCCCTGAGGATGTTATGCCCATGCTTGCTTTCTGCAAAGCAGGCTAAGTCCATCATGAACCTGCACCATTGCACTTCAGATGAGAAATTCCAAGTGAAAGCCTAAGGAAAGAAACAGCTCGGCACTGGGGCTCAACTGCATGTTCACAAGCACCGCTTTGGACACGAGGGTCCATCCTTCCCAGACCTGTGGCCTTGAGGAGATGGTGCTCAGATTGCTGCCGCAACAGAGGTTGTAAGTTTTCCTTATCAGGGAATAAAGTGAGAGGGAGACAGGTCACAACCAGTATTTCACACATCACCTTTCATTCATTACACTTATTAATAGAATCAAGCTGTTTAACATTGGCAAATAACTATTCCAACACCACCACCATTATTCACTCCCACCCTCACAGTTATGTGACCATTCAAGAACTGGGAGACTGGCTCCAGGTCTCTACTCAGAAATTAAAAGTTATGTTCAGGCTGACTAAAAGCAGTTTTACATCCTAATTTGAAATCTGATTAAAAATCAGCTGTGAGAGATTGCCTAAGCCTGTAATTCATTCCTTATATCAGCCTGAGAACTCTGATAATAACAATCTTTACAACTACTGTTTGGCTGATGCTCCTTAAAGCTAAGCTGAAAACTGGTGATTCCATTTTGTTGACCACTGACATTATAGGTTTTGGTTTTGTTTTGAAAATACACTGGACAAGGAAAATTAAGAAGTTTTCCGTCAAAGAATTTGAAGTAGAACATATTTGGAATGCATTTTCTGACTTAAGTGGAAATCTCTTCAAAATCAGTAGTATTTCTTGAAGTGTTTTCATTTTTTGAGAACTGCATTTTCCGATGGAAAACAGTTGTGCTGAATTTTTTTTTTAAGAAAGCTTTCCTCAGCTTTGAAGTCCAAGATGGAACAGGGAAAACAGAATCATCAATTGCAAATTCACTCAAGCAGGAGGATCAAGCTGCCCACAGAGGCCCTGGGAGAATCGATTTTGCACCAAAACTATGCTTAAGCTGAACAAGGAGATAGACAGGGGTGACAATAATTAGTGATTTATTGATATTCAGCTGTTCCTCTATGCTCACAACCAACTTGCAGCAGGGAAGCATTACTCATCAGCTCCACCAAGCCAGTTGTCTATTATTGACAAATGAAGAGACATTTGCCAGATTGTACCAATGGTTTGATCGTGGGGTTGCAACAGCTTTTTGAAAATGGAGAAAGCAACCATTATGTGTGCCGATAAAGCCAACAAACTTGGGATCAGGCCTTTTGTTTTCTTTCCCCTGATGCCAAGGAGAGGAGCATGCCTGAGTCTGCACAGAGTGTTCCCACTGAATAATGTCAGACACACGCCAATTTGGAGGTCTGCCAGTCCAGGGCCACCTCAGTGAACTCCTACTGCAAGGCAGAAGGAATACACAAAGACCAGGCCTGGGTTATCACAGTCTTCTCAGAGAAGGCCAAAGTAACCATTTGTCATCATTATGGTCATTCTCTATTCTTATTTCTGTGCTCCCTAAAAAATAAAAGGAGGAAAAGAACAACTTGAATACCTGAGACTGGCTAAACTGATGGCTAAACTATAATGAATAACCAGCATGGCTGACATAACTCCTATTCTTCCTTTATGACTGTTGTACAACCTACTGCTTAAAATATCAGAGCCTTGATTTATTACTTGCCATGATGTAAAAAGGTTTGATTGCTTGGCACCTCTCTTCTGTCAAAAAAAAATGAAGAGAGCATCCACCCGTGATATGTCTCTATGCATGTCTTGTACAGCCCAATGCCCAGATGCTCACTTTTTGCAGACTCGACTTTAAGCAACCCAGCAGTCCTAGCAAGCGTCTTGCTAGACTGAGACTAATGTCGAGTGGGAGTCTCTTTGTCTACTGCCAAAACACATTTTGCATGTGAAAGGCTGAAATGAAGGATATAAACAGAAGATAAGCAGACATTAGATAAAAGGATGAAAAAAAGTAAAAAATGAGAAGATGAGAAAGCAGAACCAATATTTTACTTTTCTATGATATTTTCCTATCAAACAACCTTTGGGTCCTACATTCTGCACTTGTCTCTCATTTCGCTCACTTCTCTTTAGCACAGAAATTCTGTGATCAGGTTTGCCTCCTCACTGTAGCCTCAAATACACTGGGAAAGTAACAGCCCACTGGTACACAGCCTATAGCTAGAATGTGCCAACAAGTTCAAAGATTAGGGACAATCCTTGTCTTCACAGGACACAAGATCTTGAACATACGCACATTAAAACACCGCTTTTACATTTTCATCCAACTGTTAACCCATTCCCATCACAGAGCTCTGTGGGGCCCGAGGACAGACAGGGATCATTTTCATCCTTTCCTGTGACAGAGAGCGCCCAGGTATTGCAGCAAATGTTCAGCTTCTGCTCTGCATCCATCACCCTGCTGGCTGAGCCCCCCACCACAATCAATGATCATGTGTTGGCTACACAGTCCTGGTCTTGTAATCCTAGCACACACTGAGCAATCACTGAGTGACAGAACAATTACTCCAAATCAGGATTTAAGCTGGAGTGACAGAGGAGAATGAACCCGTTCATGCTGCATCCTGCCATGTGCCACTGCAGTCAAACCCACATAAGCATGAAAGAAACAAACCACCTTGGACTACTTAACTAAGTTTTTCCATGTGGGATATAACCTCTGGAGACTGTCCCTAAAAAAACTCCAATTCACAGCTCTGGCAAATCATAAAATGGTTAGAGTTGGAAGGGACCTTAAAGATCATCTTCTTCCAACCCCCCTGCCCTGGGCAGGGACACCTCCCACTAGACCAGGTCGCTCAAAGCCCCGTCCAACCTGGCCTTGAACACCTCCAGGGATGGGGCATCCACAGCTTCTCTGGGCAACCTATTCCAGTGTCTTACCATCCTCAGAGTGAAGAATTTCTTCCTAATATCTAATCTAAATCAACTCTCTTTCAGTTTAAAACCATTACCCCTCATCCTATCACTCCACTCCCTCATAAAGAGTCCCTCCCCATCTTTCCTGTAGGCCCCTTTTAAGTACTGTAAGGCCACTATAAGGTTTGCTTGTAGCCTTCTCCAGGCTGAACAACCCCAGCTCTCTCAGCCTGTCCTCACAGGAGATGTGCTCCAGCCCTCTGATCATCTTTATGGCCCTCCTCCGGACTTGTTCCAACAGGTCCATGTCCTTCTTATATCAAGGGCCCCAGAGCTGGACACAGAAGTGGCAAGAACAAGTTGAGAAAATGATGTACCCAGATACTTCCACGTATGCAGTCTCATAAAGTGATAGAGTTGTGACCATCAGCCCATGGAGAAGGGGGATGGCAGTGACAGGTTAATGCAAAACCAAGGAAAGACAAACGAGTGGGCAAGGGGCACTTGTGGAGGCACGTGCATTAATTGTGTTATCTTGGATCTGATCATTTATACTAGCAGCCTTTGATTAGCTGCTTCCTTGTTGACACTAGGTTTGGTTGAGTTGTTAAAGAACAGCAGAGGATACTGGAGATTCTTCATTATAACAGCTGAAATGAGTACAAACAAGGAAGCTAGAATAAATCACTGGCACTCCTGTATGTGTGCACAACATATACCACAGACTTAGCCTGCATGGAGGGCCTCAAATACTTTCCTCCCCTCAAAAGGAGATGCAGAATAGCAGGTTCAGAAGCTACAGTCACCTTGTATAGGTCAAGAAGAACCAAAGAACAGCCTTAGCAGGACTATGAAATGATGGGGTATGAGCTCTTTATCTCAAGAGACATCACCTGAGCATGGATTAGGCAATAAGGCAAGCTCTCAGCCTGGATCTGACACTAACTTCTGACCTTCTCCTCTTGGTGGCTTTACTTCTCTCCTACTGTCCGATCCCTTCAGTGTTCAGGCTGTCTCCTGCTGTCCATTTTCCTGCTGGAACCAGGATCCTGTCTGGGGAAGACAGGATCTTCCTGCAGATCCAGGATCAGCAAAAGAAACTTTTCAAAGATTCCAGACACTTTTTTTTTTTTTTCTTCACTATCTTCACTTCCAGTTTGAGGGGAAAGTTTGAAAGAACTAATAATTCCCTCAGGTCAGAGGAACTGCTCAGTTTTATGTTACTCCTCACTAGGGAACCGCACATGGCATATCTATGTATAGGACACATACCATTGACAGTCAGGCATGGAAACACTGAAGGAGGAGAGAGATTTCCTCTTCTGCCGCTATGAGTATGCCTCTGCTAACTCCACTGTGCTACTCCTGATGTATACCAGGAGCTAGTGTGATAAAAACAGAGCTTAGCGGGAAACAGTTTTGAAGATTCTCAGAAGTTTCCCATCTGTGCCATGAATCAAGGTCTTTCCAGAGGTCAGAGTGAAAACAATAAAAGCAGCACAGAGTGATCCGGGAATTACATGTAGTGATGGAGTTAGAGCTACCAAACCAAGTTCAGACCCATACAAGGAGCAACACCCTCAGCTGAGCAACACGTCTCCCATGCACACAGCTCCTGAAGGGTGACTACACAGCTTTGCTTTCAGTTGTGCTGAGGAACCTCTGACAGTGAGCCTTGTGTTAAAACGGCTACATCTACTGAACGTGAGAAAGAAAAAATTTCTAACTCCCCCCACACTATTATCCTGTGAAGCCAGCCAGATGAAGCCCTGAGGGGGTAGTTACACTGGGACCCCAGCGCTCAAGTGAAGCTTCACCTGTCAGGTCTTCCTAAGGTCCTTCAAACTCAGCTGCTGAACATTTCTGGGCATTTCTGTACTGTGCAGTCCACGGAAACCAGCTATGAAAAAGCAATTATAGGAAAATTAATTTTTAAATCACAGCCTGCATTACCTACTGCTGGATGTCCTCAGACACAGCCCATTGATAGCTCATCTCTGTAGAGGTCAAGCTATTTCTTTAATTATTAAAAAAGCTCTGTCTGGAAGGCTTTGGCATATAAACTGTGATAAGCTTGAAGCATTGCTCTGCCACACTTGGTAAAGAAATAAAGTTATGTATGAAGTCTAAAGCCTCATTTCTCATTGCCATCTTCTGGTCAGAATGGTGTAGTGGGTTTTCTTGCTAAAACAAGCCGCTGAATAGGGCAGAGATACAAGATAGGTCACAAATACAACTATGGTTTGGCTACAGTGATGTGCTAGTGTGCAGGGCAGGTAGAAAAGCAGCTATCCTGAGTTCATCACCTGTCTGTAACAGCTGCTCAAAAAGCCACTCTGTAAGAATCATACATTTGAAGGCATTTGAAAGCAAAGCTCACAGAAACCTTTGTCTTAAGTGGCATTTATACTCTTTTTTCCCCGTGCTTTACCATTTAACCATTTACTTAACCATTAAAATGTTTATCAATCATTTCAGTGCCCCATGATCCTTAATAAAGGAAAAACAGCCTTTAATAAAAAAAATCCCTCTACAGTTACAGTCTGATCTCTTCCAGACCAATATCCTCAAGCAAACTTTAATATTTGGGTTCAGGCTAATACACGCCAAAAATCTGTATTCAATGAACAATACTTGCATTAATACACCAATTCCTCCAATCTGGATGCAAACTAGGCTTGAAATATACACACCACACAGCTTGCAGTGATCTGATTGTGTACCTGCTGCCCCAGTATTCAGGGATGCATCCCTGGTCAACCTGGAAATTTATGTTTATGCACCAAATAAGCACAGATAGGAGGAGTTGTGTTCACTAGCAATCTGACCCTGACACCTGGAGGGGAGCTAACCATCCTTGGTCCTTTCTGCTTTTAGAATCATCCGCACAAAGTAAGGTTCTTTAATCTGAGAACAATTTTTTCCACATCATTGTGGAAGAACATTGCTCAAAATCAGCTTTCCTGGTATTTACTCCATCTTGAATATAGCATCCAAGCAGCTTCACCTAAAGCTCACTAAACACATAAAAAAATTCCTTCAGATTTCCAGAAAATGAGTCAGACTGCAGAGCTTTTGCCCAGCTCTCCCTGCAGACTGGAGGACAAAGAAGTCCGGATGCCCTATACTTGCCTACACATTTGTTGGTGAGCACCTGCCCTGTGGCCATGAGTCACACCACAATGGGGAAGCAGTTGAATATTTACACACGTCACACCTCTTGAATCTATAATTTTGACAATTTTTGGCCCATCCTCAAGCTCCACGCTCTTCAGCCTTTAGTTAAACAAGCTGGAGGGTTTAACTGGGAATTTAAAACAAAACAAGAAAAGAGCTATGAACATAAATAAGTTTAGCCAGAGAGAATAAAATACAGTAGGATAAAGGAGGAAAACCACAAACATCATAGCAGTAGGTGTTTGCAATAACCAATTTCCCTGCTCCTTTTGCAGAAATACACACGAGTCAAAGAGTGTGACGGTGCCAGAGCTGTTCCAGGCGCACTGTAATTCCTCTCCCGAGGAAGGAACACAACACGGGCATTTTGCTTATGCTTTCCCAGAAACTGTTCACACTGACCAATTTTTCTTGTGCTCTCTGGAGATGGTTCAAGATAATCCTTCCTCTGGAACACCATCACATGCAGGCAGTGAGGGGGCTGCTCGTGCAGGTCTTCTCCAACCCCTGGGTTACTCATCATGTGTTCCTGTGAGAGTGATGATAGTTTTTGATAGTCTCAGCCTGGCTGCCCTTTTCTTAGTTCTGTTGGTAATCTGGACTGCAGAATCTTCCTTTTCACCTCTTGCTTGTAATAGCATCAGGATGTAACTCGGTTAAAACCACGATTACAAGGTCTTTTACCATGACATATTTTCAAATACTCATTCGTATTTTGAGCCTTGGATTTGAGAAATAAACAATTGCATACTCCTGCTTCACAAGCAAGCAGCTTGATAAACCCCTACTCCTTTTGGATTCCTACTTAATTGTTTACACTGTTTAGCAGACAAAGAGGTAGATTATCCAAATATATAGTTATATTTGTTTATAGATTCTATCTATTGTACTCATTAGCTATTTGAGAATATCATTAAGGTGTGGTAATCAGATTGCATCCACAATCTGATTAAGCCTGTCTCTGTATACGTTTATGCAGACACCGGTCTTCAGTTAAACTTCCTTTGTCCCACTAGTGTCCCTGATTTTATGGATAAGGATTGGTATCCAAGTCCATGAAACAAATACTTGTGATGATATTTACGCTGTTAAAACTCACTTATTTAGAGGGTGGAAACACACAGCATTTCCTTCATGTGTATCTCAAGAAAAGGCTGTGTCTGGATTTGACTGGAGCCGACTCCACCTTCCAAGTGGATCAGGTCTGTTATGATTGATGCCATTGTTTGTGTCTCAGAGGCAGTGCTACTGGTTAAAGCATTCAAACTACATCTTAGCCATTGCTGTAATATGTTTTTACACCTGACAAAAGGCAGTGGTTTTTTTGAATAAAAAAACTTGAACCTTGAATCACATACACTAGAGAGAAGGAGCAGGTCATAGCACCTGCATCCCCCTTGGACAAGCTGTACAGCCCATTGCGCCTGAAAGCCAATTAACAGTGTAAGAAGAGTGTCTGAAGAGACTAAATAGCAGTGAGAGACCCAGGTGAGAATTATGCTGGCTTTTTACTACTTATTCCTTGAGCAAGTGAAATATTTTTTTGTTGTTCATCTCCAGTAAGCTAATAATGGATCATTCAAAATGAAACCATCATTAGCAACAATTAATAAAGGGGAAACTGCTTGCATAACAGCATACACAGGAGGACATCTTGCCAGGAAACTGCTTATGAAACACCAGTTATTGGCACTATAATTGTAACTATCTGCTACTTGCATTGTATTTGCAGGTTTAGGCTCCACTGCATAAGTTATGTACAAAATTGCTATAAGACCAAATTCCAAGCACTTAATAAGTATGTCTAAAATTTTTGGATCTGTCCCCCCAGTAACATTTGGTACCATTGGATGCTACTGCATGTCCTTGGTGAAGAGCAACATACATAACCAAAGAGCTGTAGCCTACAGACAGCAGTGGGTGCTGGCAAAATCACAGCACAAGACAGAGCAGGGTGAGGTGTTTGAGATTAATCCAGTGGAATAGCTGCAGCTTTGAGGAAGTCTAGGAGGGTCTTCTGAATTTATGGAAATAAACAACAATTACAGGAAGGAAAGGAATCACACAGAACAATGAAGGGTTTTCACCACGTCTTAGCAGCAAACCCACTCTCCTATATTGTTTGTGGTTGCAGAGCATTTTACACTGAGGCTATCAACCATACAATTCACGGGCTGTGTAGAGGTCATTGGATACGTGCAGGTGGCCTGTGTGAAGTACCCATATGCTGCATAATTTCAGCTTTTAAGTTGTAAAAAATTTCAAGTGAAAAATAAGTACTGGGGGTGGGGGGGGGTGGGGGAACAGAAGTCAGAGGAACAGGAAACAGGAAGAAATCAGGAAAGGAAAAGAGAGGCAAGGCATCAGCTCAGAAAGATGTGGCTTCCCTTACAAAGCAACTTGGTTAGACACTACAGATTTAGCTATTAGGCTGTCTGATGCCGACTCAAAGACTGGAATCCCGCAAAATGCCTGTGCAGTCACCACCTGAAGGAGCACACTGGGGAGTGGTATAATCCCCACACATGTGAACTGTTGCCAAAGCCAACAGGACACACTGAAACCCAGCATTCATCCCTCTCCCTTGAGGACTGCAGTCCTCAGCCTTGCTTTCTGATCTTGGATGATTTTAACCAGCTTATTCTGTACACTCAAACATGAGGATTCAGATTCCAGCATAAGAAGCTCATGGACTATTGCAGCTGAGGCAAGGGAGATGCTGGCACTGCAGCCTCTATTGTTTGCACAGCAAAGGCTCTGGTTTCATCTCAAAACACAATAGGTTAAATTTGAAGGCATTTTCCCTTGAAAGAACTCACCTAAATCATATGACAAAACAGATTTTGGAACAAAAACTGGCGTTCCAAACCCCACAGCTCTTCAAGAACTAGAAACTTGTCCTGCAATCACTGGGTTCTGTTTCTACTCCACCACTAACACTTTGCCTACTGGAATTAATGCAAATGCTAAAAGCATCTTCAAATAAGACATAAACTCCACTTCTGCTGGGGTTTCTGGAGAAGTGTTTGCTTGGGCTGATTTAGAAGTGTCACAGGTCGGTTTTGGAGTCAGAATTACTTATAGCATTCATTGCTCATGGTTTCTAATCCTGGGAGGCTGTGATCAAGACCATGACAGCTTCACTTCTCCTTCCCTATAACACATGGAATGCTCTTATCAAAGGAAGTTTTTGATCCCTATATTTCTGATTGAGACTCATAGCAAAAACTTGTACATACTTATACTTCTTCTGTTCATATATATATACACACACTGAGCATTTGATCTTGCAAACACTTATTAATGTGAACAGTGCTATTTACATCAATAGGAAAACATCTGCAACCAAGAGTAAGCACATTTGCAGGGTCATATCTATGTATATGGTGTAGTGAGTAAGTATAGAATAGCATACAAATAAATGATTTCAAGTCAGTTATTTTTATTCTGTTAAGAAGAGAAAGATATTCGACAGCATGTACGTAATCAGATCTGGAAGTCCCTTCTACATGGTAACATATTGAGCACTATTTAAACAGCACAGGTACTTGTGCTACTACAAAGTACCTATTACTTTATCTGCTTGCACATCAAATTGATCTGAGGCTTTTCCTCAGGAGAAGGAATAGTCAGGGAACAGATTTCCATTTCAAAACCCAGTGCCAGAGACAACCATTTTCAGCTGCACCAGTGACACATTACTAATGCTGAGCAGCCTCAAGACTGTCTCCCATGTTGTAGAGAAATCGTACTAGAAAGAGATAGGAAGCAAAGGACACTGCTTTCTCTCCAGATAAGGTTCTAGGTCTGAGATGAAAACAGGAAGTTGCAAAGAAAAACAAAGTCACCTGGGGTGCGTGCAATTCCTCGTCTCAGAGCTTGCTGTTAGAAAAGCTTGCAATACAGAAGTGATGCCATTTTAGTGCTGGATACAGGCAGCTGCTGCAGGATTGTGCTAATATTGCCTGTGGTCAGGCCGAAGCCATGTCAGGTGAGATCATGGCCCCACTGTCCCAGGTGCTTTATAAATCTTACATTAGGGATGGTGTCTTTCATAGTCCCTACTGGCAGCCTTGCCTAGTATTAATTCACTGAATTTGATAGTCCTGAAATTACTTTTTGGAGGTTGTGGTTTGCTTCAAATTCACCAGCTTCCCTCATCCTCCCAGCACTACTCATGAAGACAGATTCCCCAAACCCACCAAATATCACCAACATTAGTTTGTCTAACCTAGCCAGATAAAGGCTAGGTTTGAAAAATATTAATAAAAACAGTGAAGAGAGCAAGTCCCTCTTTGAACTAATGAATAGCTCTAAATATTTTCAACAAGCAGGACAGGTACTGTGGGTTAAATAATTCTCAAGCCATTCACAGAAGCAACCCTAGCTATTTATTCCCAAGAGCAACCATGTCTGCTGTCTGCCAACGTACCTCACCCACCTTTACATACTGCCAGTGACAATGGCATCACCTTTAGAAGAGCGTCTATTATTGGTAACTCCTGAATTCCAGCCTTCTCTGGTATGTGAGCTTATGAAAAGCAAAACAAAGGCATCTAGAGCTTGGATATTATTCTAGTAAGTATTTACATTACAGTAGCACCTGGAAACATGACCAAGACCACACAAAGGTAGGGGCTCCATGCGTGCTAAAAAGATAGTCCTTGACAAAAAGAATTCACAATTTTGGCATAATATGGGATCTTGGTTAAGCCTATTCATGTCTTACAGACACCTCCGAGGGCCACAGACCTGATCCTCCCTCTACCGAGGCTGGCTTCAGTGAACGCAGAGTCCTGTCAAGAGCCAGAGTCCTGCACCGCACCCAGCTAAGGGGCATGTGGAAGAGGTAGTGGCGGAGAACAGGCTGCTGCAACTATTCCCTCTCAAATTAAGGTCTGTATGGAGTGCAGAAGTGGTATAGGCCTTAACCCACTTTCATCACAATAGAGAAGAAACCTTGAGAGTAAAGGCACATCTTTAATACACTTACCCATTTTGAAGACTGCTTGGACAATTCCACAGCTAACACAGTAGATATAAGGAATTCAGCTACTGTATAGAGATCTTCTGCAGCCAAGTTATCCAGCATCCTTGCAAGGACCCACTGGCAGCACAGAGGCCTCACCAGCCAAAACCCCATCCACAACACCCAAGCAGGGCAGACTAATGGAAGCAGCCAGGTTCAGCTGAGAATCTAGATCACTAGAGAAATCCACAGCAATGAGGCAGGTTTGAAGTCAATCCAGGAAACCAATCCACAGGTCAGATCCAGTGGTGGCTGGGCTGGTCTACAGTGGCAAGGCTTAGCCAGGATCAGGCCAGGAAGTCAGTCCACGCATTGGGGTCTGCATCCGTGAGGTCCATTCAGGAGATCGCGTAGCCAAGCTGCAGCACAGCACCCTCACACAGCACAAGACAAAACTTTACACCTCAGCCTGAGCTTAAATAGCACCCCTGGGCCAAAAAGCAAGGGCTAGCCATGAAGGTCACAGATGAGGTTGATCAGGGCAATTAAGAGCTATTAGTGTCAGCAGGGCACCAACCCATGTGTAGAAGCACGGTCTTAAAGTCTGTGATTGCACAAACTACAGGAGTACTGTTAGCTACTAGAAGGAAGTAATGAAATTTCTCTGGGATCGTTAAGGGTTTCTGCCATGTCCTGCTTGCTTGTTACACATCCCTTAGCATATTAATCTGTCCTAGAGAAAGGTTTATGGAGCTGTGGCTTGAATAAGTAAGCAGTTGCCTCTGTAAGACAAGTATAAAGCTCAAAGAAATCAATAGAAAGCTCCTTTCCCATGATTTGAGTGGACTTTGAATCATCATTCATCCCATCATATGCTGGGAGCCACAGGGACACTGTGTGCTGAAAAAATCATTCCCACCACTCATCTGCCTGCTGGGTTAAAGGTTTATTTTGCCACTGCTTTTCTCTCCAGAGTCCCTGTTTCAGTAGGTACACCCATGCTGCCTGTCAGCCCTATCACTAGCACTACTCCAGCTGTCTCAGTTGGTGACATATGGGGAAAACAGCTTTGATTAATTTAATTTCCACATCATTTATCCATACTATTATTTACCCATATATCTATATTATCATCACTGATTTCAGCAGGAATGTGTTCACACATTTCAATGCAAAATGAGATTAGAGGTCAATATTCTGACTTGTTGATGGTGAAATGCCACTTGGAGATGCGCCGAGTACAGAAGTCACTCTGTATTCATTTCAGTTAAGTATTGTTTGAGCGATGAAATTTGCATTCAGGTAAAGAGAAGACAAGTTTATTTTGAAAGAAAACAGCATTCTTGATTCTTGGAATTAAAAGAAATGTTGGAACCTGAGGGAAGAATCTTCATGATGGCACTGCCAGAACCCAGTAAAACTGACTCTGCAAGCAAAGAAGAAATGTTCAACAACACTCTCAGCTTTTGGGAAATCTACTCCACAGGTCATCTTTCAAGTGGGACAGAATCTGTACCTCCACCAGCTTGATACATATAGAGACAGCAATGACACATTACTGGTGTGCTAGCGCAGATATCTGAGTGCATTTGTGTATGTGTGTACACAACAATTCAGATTTCCATGATATTCTGATGTGCTCCCATTTCCTCCAGTAAAATATCTCTCTCTGACATATCCCAAAATAACTTAAAAACTGGAACAAGGAGGAAGAAATGTCTGTCAAACCAAACAAAAGCCATTTCACATCAGAGATGCAGGGCAGAATATGAACCTGGCTTGCAGAAAATGATATCCATTGTTTAATTTTTATTTTCTTACTAAAAGAAACACTAATAATTTTTAGTCTGGTGTGTCTTGTTTCCCCTTGGTAAAAGAGTTTCTCTGCTCCTTAGTACACTTATATCACTAATTTTTTTAATACTCTAAATGGATGATGCATCTAAGGGATGATGACTTTCACTTGACCTCCTATCTTACCAGCCAGAAAGCCAAGTCAGTACCCTATTGTATTTGATGCAAAATAAACAGTGAACATACTCCAAGAGCTATAAAAACTAAAAGAGGTGAAGCATGTGAAGAAATGACTTATAGGAGAATTCAGAGGGAAGATGCAGCACAGTGTATTTCCTATTGGTAAATGGGAGTTTGGTATCCATCAGCCTGAGGGATGACAGCTGAGCTCCTGGGACCATTGGTTCTCAGAGAGATTGATCCTATTGAATTGTATTGCTTTTGCTTGTTGTTTTGTCTGTATTCTTCTTCCAGGGTTTCTCAAGTGTGTGTCTTTTTGTCATGTGTAACAGAGAGCTCTTAATAGTGGGACTGAGTTTCTCAGAGTCTTCTTGACTAACCACGTCACTAGGCTCATACCAGTAGTCTCCACTCTTGCTCATTAGCAAGAGAAAATGTGTGGGAGAAATGCCGTGGAGGGCCTAGGTCAGAGAAGGAAAGCGATACTAGAAGCATGTGGAGAATGAGGACATGGAAAATAGCCATGAACAATCTCCAGAAATGTCCCAGGAGATCATTGCCTTATTCAATGCCACTCATTTCTGCCAGCCTATTTTTGTCTCAGCCCTGAATGTGTCCATCTCAGTGTATGCAGCTTACTTGGTAATTTTTAACTCATGGCACTAATTGAATTGTTATTGAATGTGATTAATTAGAACTGGAAAAAGGCTCTAACAAAGAATTTATCAGATCCTTTTCTGCTCCCTCCACTGACTCACAGCTTCCCAATAGCTTTGAAACTTGCAACTTGGACATGCTCATACAATCCTTGGCAAGTCCCAGGTACCTGAACTCCACTGGAACCTGTTGCCTTATGGGCATGATGCCAGCATAGGCAGCCTGGCCCTCCTCCACCTAAACATGAGCCACTGGGTGGGCCAGGTTTTTTGCTTACACATTTTCGTTTCTGAGAACAAAGAGACTGGCTCAGCGGATCACTGCTTGGAGCTGCATCTCTCAGGTCAGATTAATTGATCTGGAATAATGCACACTCCATGGCAGGACAGCAGAAGGATTTGGAAAGCAGCCTATCTAGGCTCCTAGATTTCAATGAGAACTTAGACCCTAAGTACAGAGTAGGGTCTAAATATCTTTGTGGCACAAACAAGGTGGCAGAAGGTTTAATATTACATGCAAATATATTAAAATGATAACTCTGGAGATACGTGTTTATGTACAGAGAGTTACATATACATTCATCTTAAGTCCAAGACTTTTTATGCATCTTGTGATATTCTTGGCCACAATGACGTCAAATAACACTGAATTCCCAGTCTGATTGTACCCAGAATGGAGAATGTGGTTTTATTTGGTTTTGAACTTGGCATTTTTTATTTCATTGGCCATCTCTTTATTTATTCCCCATGAAAACAAGCAATGAGTAGCTTACCTCAGAGGTCCCTGGGCAGAAAACCTGCTATCCTTGTGTCAGCTGGCAGCTCTTGGTAATGGGTGCCAAAGAAAGGAGCAATTTGATGCCAGGAGCTGCACATCTTTCAGAGTATAGGCCCAGGACGCAGGCTCTGCCTGCCCAGATCAAGATGGTGGTTTTGATCTTGTTCCTGTGACTTCTGGTGAGTATGCCTTGTACGGGAGAGGAGCATGAAGACAGCTAGAAGGGAGAGTTTAACTGAATGGCTTGTCAACCAAAACATTGTTTTCATCTAAATGAAAAAGCAGTGTAGTAAAGCTAAAAATAAAATGTTTTTCTGAACTATTGTAACACTTTTAAAAATGGACACTAACACATTTTTATTTCAACTGATCTTTCCAAATGAAATAATAATTTGGGGGTTTTTAATTGTTTCAAGGGAAATCACCTTTGTTTTCAGTCTGGAATGAAAAATATGTTGGAATTATGACTTGTTCTGAAATGTGCAGTTCTGCTGTGGGACAGCTTCAGGCCACAATCAGTCAAAAACTGGAGAACTTTCAGACTGTTCTACACAGAAAGTCACACAAATCAGGAGAAATTAGGAGTACCATCTGCCAAATTAGCATTCCCTGGAAATTATTTCAAGCGCTGAAGTACTTATGCATGAATAGAATTCATCTTTCTTTAGGGGGTTGCATGAAACTGAGATTTCACATAAACTTAGGGAAAGTCTTTCATCTTCTTTGAATGTAGAGAGAAGAATTCGAGTCCTGGCTTGAGCAAAACCCCATTTATTAAATGAAGTCCAAAATATGCCCAGGCAGCTGCTAACTCACAGAGAATTATGGCAATTTAGAATTTTTTTTTTTAAAAAAAACAAACTACCAAAACACGACAAAGCTTTCCTGTTGGTCTGTTTAGCGCCCAAGCAAGACGCCAAATCCAGATGGGTTTCACCCCTGCCCCAGGCATGAAGTGGCAGGGTGCTGGGTGAGTGGCATAATTGAAGCTTTGGACCAGACTTAAGCACCCATCCTGTTCTCTGTAGCCAAGTACGTGCTGCTTAGGTATCTTGAGAGAAGAGAGATGTGGCCTGGCATCAGCTCAGCTCAAGTATTATTTCAAAACACAAGGCATAGCACACTTAGACAATCGCACTGAAAAACAAACAGAAGTAGGTTGGTAGCTGTTTACACTGGACTTAGAGTTCCCCTTTATATCGTGTCTCAACTAACAAAAAATACACACATTTAATTCTAATTTTCCAAGACCTTCATATATTCATCATCATGGTAACATGCTTTGGCACCTAAGACCAAATGAAAAGAAATGAGGACAGAACAAATATATACTAAGAAAGTTCAGTCCTACCCACTTATTTGAGCTAAACGTCTCATCTGTACACTGCTCAGCAAACAAGAGGTGATCCAAATCGTCTGTCCTCCCTGATGTGCCTGTGAAACGTAGAGCAGGTAGAGCGTGTCACCTGGGGGGGTGTGAATTCATCATCATTTCTCCTGCCAGCTCACCAGAAGTCCTGTTCTGGAAGCATTGGGCTCAAGTAGGGAACCAAGGAGAAAAAAAAAAGTTACTTAATATCAAGTTGCCAAGCTTGGAATGAAAAAAACCCTCTCATTTTTTCATCAGTGGTAACTTCAGTGGATGTTGTGGAGCAACTTGTAAGATAAACTGTCAGCAATATTTGAGCAGTCTCCAATTCTCTCTTTCTGGGCCTTGGGTCCCCATCTGTGCACATAGGATACTAGCATTTTTCTGACTCACAGAGGTTTTGAGAGGATAAAGAGGTCAAAGCAAGGGGAACAGGAAGAGGATGCTGTCAGATAAGATATTTTTGCTGCTGCTCCACATGTAGCTATGGTACACTTCAAACCAGCTAGTAACAGCCTCACCAGCAGTACAGCTGTACCACAGGGAGGTCAGGACTCTGTCCAGGTTCGGGGACAGATGCTGAGGTTGTCAGCCCTCACCGTCATCTCCGTGGCATCATCACCCTCACAGCTGTGAACTTCTCTGGATGTGTGTCTGACAGGTCTTGGGGGTGTTTGAGTTTGCAATGCCCTGTCAAGAGCTCCAGATTTTTCTAAAGTTGGAAGATGTAACTCCCATCCTTACTTTCAATGTGTTTTGACCAGGCAGTGGTGGAACGTTTGCTTGCTATCAGCTACTTAAATTCCTTTTTCCTTTCCACCCAACAAATATTTCTCCAAGCCAAACACAAAGAGTTATATTGTACACAGTCTTTGAAATGTATACTTAATTTTCAAGGAGGGCAGCATACTTGTAAGTATTTTGAACTAGCAAAAGAAAAGGAAAAAGATAATGCAACGGTAGAGAACTGAAGCGTGACTTTTCTGATGTTTGTTTTTTTTTCTGTGCCAGAAAAGATTCAATAGTGAGGAGGATTTGTCTGCAAAGTCATTCTTTGCCCTTCTTCCCTTTCTTTCCTTTTCACCCTCCCTCAGCAATAGTAGTTCTTTATTCTCTTGATAGTTCATGAAATGCCTCATTTGAAAAATAAAGTATCAGCAGCACCTGTTAGGTGGAGGAAGTCATGGCCAGCACGGTGCTGTAACCTCTCTACAGGACAAAAACAGATCAGTGAGGCGCTCAGGTGGGATACCCCATTTGGAATCTACCCAGGCTGCAGAAGCTGTGGGTATTGTAAGACGTATTTCTCCTTTCAGTCAATTATAAACCATTGTGTTTGCAGAAGTAGTACGTAAGCTGCAAAACAGGGGCCGTGACTATTCATATTCACCGAGTTGCTTATTTTTGTTAAGTTCAAATATGTCCTTAAATCCTGAAGCTGTACATTGAGTTTCAAGGTTTGTGTTTGTAAGGAATTTCCACACGCAGATCTCATGTCTGTAAGGAAGGTTGGCTGATTAAGTCTCTCTGTGTCAGTCTTCCTTCCATGAAATCTGTGTCCACAAAGACCTGAGAAAAGGATGGGCAAGAAGAGGACAAGACAACTTCTGAGATTGACTGGAAAAGACTAGATCCCCAAAGTCAGACGTCTGACAAAAAAGCAACTGCAGATACATGCGTTGACCTCTGCAGATTACATCAAGAGATGGCAGAGCATGGGTTTCTTAGGTGCTGATGGCACAGCACTTCAGTGTATCAGGCCTTACAGATTTAAAAATTAAATAGAACAAGGTAGATCCAGTAGGTTATGATTTTGTTGTTGTTGACAATCCTTTACCTTTTAATTGCCCATAAATTCCTTACAAGTCCTACAAAGAGAATGTTTAAAAATTTGGGTTATTGAAGAACATATCTTAATTGAAAGCAAACTTTCAGCCAAAGAAGGTTTTGGAAAAAAATAAGAACTATTAACCTTTTCCAGAACTTACTTAATTTTTAAAAATTATACAATATTTTAACAAAAAACTGTATAGGAGAGCTAGACATCAAATTATCTTCTGATTCTGATTTTCAGCACCATCGTGAACCTCCTTCTAACCTCTGGGTTGCTTATGGGTAAAAAATTAAGAATAAGAGGATTCTCTCTTATTACTTAAATGGTGGCTGACATCAGGTGGGGTGTTAGCACCTGTGGGCATGTGTCAGAGAGAGAAAGAGAAAGAAGCTTGCATTCAGTAGTTTTATGGAAAGTCCCGAGGAGTAAACCAAGAAATCTTGCACAATTTGCCAGTGTAAATTGGAGATCTTGCCAACCCTTGAACAAAATGATCCCCAAGCTCCCTTCTGGAGGATATTTAATCATTGTGGGTAGCAAGGTGGCAGAGGTAGCGTATCTTTTTTACCTCTACATCCTCTGACTGAGCTTGGAGCAGGACGCGCTGCTTGTCAGTCCCTGCATGTCCCCCAGCCTGCACAGCAGCTTTGCGAGGATCAGATGCGTGTCAGCTCATCACACTTGCTTTCTCTTCTCTCCTTCTCAGAAGAATCAGTCTCAGTTGATTTGACTTGATTTCTTTAACACCAGAAAAAAGCAAAGTGTGTACACTCAGGTGGGAGTGCGAGGCTGGTGCACAGACACCCAGGTGTGATGGTGAGGAGTACTTCATCCCACTCCTAACAGCACAGCCCCCCTCATGCTGCACCCCTCTGCCCCCTTAATGCTACAGTTACTGTACCTTAGGCAGCTCTGATGAATGAAGGATTTAATTACAGTCATCTGAAGGGGCAGTGGAGGCGAAGGGTGTGGGAAGCAAGGAGACATGGGGATTTGCACTTGTGTGATGCTCCATGGGTTGCTGGCCCCAAGGCTGAAGGACAAGCCATCAGACAAGCACCTGCTGGTGCTGCAAGTGGGCAGGATTGTACCCCAAAGAATAAATGCCTTCATGATAAATGGTTTTCTGGATGTGCGGAAGATATTTTAGCATGAAATTTCATGCAATACAAAGCTGCTGTTGAAGTCCTGTGGCACATACAGGTCCATCAGAGGAAACGCAGGTTAGCTCCATTTCCAAGAAAGGTTTCCCAGCCACAACAATTCAGCATATTGTACAAATAAAAATTTTATTTACATGGAAATAATAAAAAAAAACCCACGCCACACTCATTTTAAACAATCCCTCTCTGTCACAACAGTAAAAGTTGCATTTCACATGTCTTGCATGCAGACAGGTGACACACAACACACCTGGCCTCTGACTCTCTTAATTTCTTACTGTTACTTTGTGGTTTATGCCGAATTGCTTAGCCATGAAGCCTTCAAATTCACTGAGGATCATTTCTGGATTTTCTAAGACTATGTCTGTATTAGCAAGTAGGACAGACTAAGAGAAGCAGAACCATGGACCACGAAAATTTTTGCTAAGGACCTGACATCCACAGAAAATGCTTTTCATGATTGGATTGTTTCAGTTTCGTTGGGTTTTTTTCCTTCTTTTCGATTCAGGCTGTCCACAGTCAGGTCCTAGGGATTGATTTCCCAGTAGTGACTGGAACGGATTAGGGGAGCATGTATTACAGATTAAGTTTCCCCCGAAGGGACACTAATTCAAGCATCCTTAAGATGGCACCACAACTCAGACCAGTCTGCTTCCAGAATGAGCTCCTGATTTGGACTGAAACACTAATGTAGACACACATTTAGGTCTTCACAAGGGTTTTAATTAATGAATCTGTAATGTGGGTCCAGATTTAGGAAGAAAATCACAGTTAGCAGTGTTAAGAGAAAAAAATAAGGACTCAATATTCCTCAAGTGTTTGTATTCTCTACAATCACACCAGATGAGGCATTGACGTTACTAAGGATATGAGACAAATAAGGTTTGCTCTGCCTTGATCTCCAAGGTTGTTGATTTATGAGTTTTATCAACCCTCCAGTGGCATATAAAGCTAATATAAGAAACTTCCTATCTTGTTGAATAAGGGATGGGCCTATTTCTCTTTCTGTAAATCTCACCTTACCTCGGAGGGAGTGGGAGAAAAGCAGGGGGAAGACTAAGAAAAGAAAAATAAACAAGAAATTAAGCATGTGATAAGATCAACACTACTATTCATTTGTCCTAAGTGTGTGAGATAAATTAAATAATAGAGATCTCTATCTGGAAAATATGTGCATCCAGTACCCTTCTTCCCCTCCACTGAAGTAGGAAATATGTAGTTTATGACCAGCTGGGACAATCTCTACTGAATGGCTTTGAGGCAATAAATCACAGAAGCTGGTTTGTCCACATTTCTTTCTTTTCTTCAGTCTGTTTGGCTAAATCTCCCACAGAGAAAGTTACGCCATGCAGGGGATTCAGCAAAATGCATGAAAAATGTACTCAGGTCACCTACAAATTCTTCAGCTCTGGCCAAGGTCCAGTTGTGGCTTTATTATAAGACAATGCCTTACCGCTCTCCTTCCCCAAATCCTATGAGGGCAGCTGTTTAAACATTCATCATTAAATGTTTCAAAAAAATAGTTCACTGTAGTACAATGATGCTATTTGAGCTCTCTGTTTTGTTTCCGCAACCTACAGAACACATGCAGGTTTGGGTGGGGTCATCCCATAGTCCCACAGTTGGCTTAATTTGCTCACATTCATGCTAAATACCTCACTAATATATTTTTTTCCATATGTTCCTGATTCTTCCCAAACTGGTTCAGCAAATCCAAAGCTGTGGCAAAGACTCAGCATATTGGGAAAAGGTTTCCTTACAGCTGTATCAAGGAGAAATAGAGTCAGAAGAGACCTGGCTTGCTTTCTCATCCTGCTTCCAGCTGTTCCTCATATTCTCTCTCTAATTCACTTCTCATTTTCATTCAGCCTATCCCCATCAAAGGACGCTGTGGACGCTTCAACTCTACATGAGACCAAGGAGGACTGAGAAACTTACTGAGAGAGAAATGCATTGAGTTACTAAAGACAGAGAAATACCTTCTGGCTCTGGAAGTTCCTAAGCAGCAAATAGTTGGATTTGTGAGAGTCATAGGTCCTTGCCATGTTCTTACGTGCTTTCCTGTGGTCTGCTTTTGCCACTGCTGGAGACAGCACACCAGGATAGATGGACCTTTGGGCTGAGGCAGTACAGACATTCTTGTGTTCAAAGGAGGCCGCTTCTGTGGGGAGCCTGGGTCCTTCTCTGGACAGGCAGGCTCCAAAAGGGACAACAATCAGCTCATTTCACAGCAGGATACCAAGAGCCACTGTTTGAATGACCTTCCAGCCTGAACCATGCATGAGTCAACGATCTAAAAAGGTAAAACTGATTGCCACTTTCAGAGATTCTATGGATCTCCTCTGTGTTCTGGAAACATGGTTTCAGGAAAGGTTTGATTCCCCCTGAGAAGGTGGATTATTAAATGTCGGTGTCGACTTCATGGCACATGTTTGAAGGCTCCCGGGTTGCCTATGCGGTTGCAGTGCAGCAGGAAACAACAGCACAGCCAGCCAGTCTGCACCCAGTGGTAATCTGTGCCTCTGTTTGCCTTTCAACAGCCAGATTTCTTCAGCCTAGGTGGCTGAGATGAGACCACTAATCCTATACTTAATGACCTATTTAATAGCCCATTTTCCAGAAGTGATGAGAACTTACAGTTACCCCTGTGCTCTGTGTGAACTGTGGCTGCTTAGCAACCAAAAAGTCCAGACTAGGCATCCAGATGCTTCCTTTTAAATGGGTAAAAGTGACAAAATGTAGCCTTAGATCTTTGTCCTTCCTGCAACAAGGTCAAATGTAGACACACCAAAATAAAATACATTCTCCTATTGATTTTCATGGGACTCCCAGTGAGAGCTGGTCTTTCAAAAAAGGAGAGTAGCTCTAGCTAGTGGCTCAGCAACTGCTGCATGCTCTGGCCCTGCTCTGCATCGTGTAGGCTGCCCGGAGATAGTCCGTCTGTCTCTGCTGAGCGCAAATTTGAGCTGGATGCCTGCTGGTACAAATCCACGATCCCATTGACTGGGAAGTCCTGGCCTTTCCAACCTCCTCTGGGTTGCCATAGACCTCCCTGTCCATTGTATGCACCCTGCTTATTTCTGGGATTTCAAGGTAATAAAAGATCTTGGCTAAACGGCTCTGTGTGGGACACTTGCACAACTCAAAAAGCAATTATCATTTCTGAGCAGCAAGGCCTGAGCACAGTCTTTGTTGATTTTGGCTCAGGGTTGGGTGTACTGACTTGCCTGAGGTGCTATTTATGAGCTGACTCGCCACCTGAGGGTAAAGCCCTAAAGGACTGAAAAGCCTTTCCTGTGCAGGAAAAAATATGCTGGCACTCTGGAAAAGGAAGCCCTGCAGCTCCTATGAAACCCCTTGTCAGCCCAGTGCAGGCCCTTTCCATCTGGAGCTCAATCCACCTCCATGCCACCAGGTACACCTGCCAACAGCCAAACCCCTTCTGCCATGTAAGCTGGTCTGTAGTGACCTCCACTCCCCATGTGAGCAGGACTTAGTAAGTGGCAAAGTATGGAGTGATGGAGACTGACTGCAGACATTGATATGAATGCTGATACTCAAAAACCTCTAGCAGAGTTGGTGGAAGAATGGGTTTTCAGGTCTGTGAAGGACAGAGTGTTTCACCCAACATTAAACACTTTAAATTGAAGTCACTTTAGGTCAGCAGATCTTGAAGTCCACCATTTATTTTGGAAACACTGAAATGTTTTGGTCTTACTTTTGGGAGCCTTAATATTCACAAATATGTTGAGAACTGGGAAGTTCAGTAGCACAGCTCTCAGGTTTATAGAATCAGGGCTTCTTGCTGCCTAAGCACTCTCCAAAGGCATTTAAGTGCACACCGATGTGAAAACAGCTTAATTTTGAGACAGTATCAACAGAATAAACTCCTACACATGTGACATTTAAGGTTTCATTGGCATCTTATATTATCCTGGCTTAGGTGGGTTCTCAATATATTGAGGACACAGCCATGCCAAAAAAAATATTTTATTGCTCTGGAGCTGTCATCTCCAGGTTTCACTCTCCCAGTGTCCTCCTCTGATGTCTCATCCGACTTTCCCCTGATTAGTTTCACGCTGACTTCAAGGGGTGGTTCTTGATCTGCCATGCAGGATTAATGACTTAATGAATGTCCAGACCACTGCATAACACGAGGGATTTTCATTCCAGAAGAGAAACAAATAGGTGAGAACACGGCAGAGCTACTTTAACTCACAAAGGGCTTGTTGAGGCTGAGAAGGTGGCTTCAGCTTGCTGCCTCAAATATCAGCATCGGGGGGAACACGGAATGAAGCAACCAGGCAGCATGTTCAAGAGAGGTAAAAGGAGGTACTTTTTTCCACACAATGCCCAGGTAAACTATGGGCCTTCTGTGCAAGAGCACTACAGATCCCTAGGGGCTACCGGGATGCAAAGAGCAATCAGAGAAATTATAAAAGACTACATGTTATCTACAAAGGTCCCAGCTCAGCCTTTTGAATTATCTGAGCTGCAGGACACAGTTGGCTGGGAGTATATTCTGGGAAAAAAAGTTTAATGGATTTTTCCCTTTGGCTTCTCCTGTTAGTGAGATGCGTGGCTGGATGGTCACTGGGCCACAAGGACCCTTGCTCTGACCTTTTAAGATGCTCTTACAGAAGCAAAACAAGAACAAAGATGCCAAAACTCCATCCCAAAACCAGAAATACACAAGAACTGCTGTCTCTGCATAAACTTGACTATGTCCCAAACCAGGTAAACCTGGGGCAACCCAACAGTTCCCCGAGCCAAGCGAAGGTCAGCAGTTAGGCTGGGATTGTCTAGCCCTGTCCCTGCAAACAGGGCCCCACACCAGAAACTCAGGAGCAAAAGGCAAGAGCCAACCTCCCTTTGGGCTGCAGGAGTGCCTTACAGAGATCTGCTTTGCCCTCTAGCGACTTTTAAGCATAAAACAGGGAATTTTGCAACATCTATTCTGATTAATAAAAAAAAAAAATCAGGTCCTGCTACATCTGCTGGCTGGCAGACAAGCAGCGGGGTTGTTCTGACTTTCTTTGGCCTAATTGAAAATATCCCTTTCCCGAGGCAGCCTGGTCACCCCTCTGTCTGGAAGGCACACAGGATGGAGCTAGGGAAAGAGATGCCATTCTGAAAAGTTGAGAAGAGGCACCCTAAATTGGGGAATGAATGTCTGAGTGACTTGTAAAGGAAAATCCTCCAGGGCTGATGCTATTTCTAGTCCACACATGCCTGGGAACTGAAAAGAGGCTATTTGGGGGAAAATGGAATGGATGAATAATGGAAGCAAAAATAGTCGCTGCATATTCCTTTCCAAACCCATGTTGTCTACAAACCCTTTGGAAACAACTGACGATTCATCAGAACATGAGCTCATATTTTGTGATCTATGGGGCCATAGACTTTGTGAACTGTGGTCTGTGTAAGTGACTATTAAAAGAGCTCTTAGTTGGAAAAATAATGACACCAATCTTTGTTTAAACAGCAGCAAGGGAGAGAGGGATTAGAGTAGATATCTAGATAGCTGTAGTAGCTAAGCTGTACGGAAAGCAAGCTCTTTAAAAACACTGCATAGAAACAAACTCTTTTGCTTTAAACATAAGAATAAATACTAATATTTTAGATTTTGAAAGTGCTAGTCTGTCTTTGCTCTCTTGGGTTATCTGCAGCAAAAGTATCTCTAAATTAGCAAATGTAGTTAGATTCCTTAGTACCACAGAAATGGAAAGAAATCAAATTCCCATTTGGAAATTCGTATACAAATTCTTGTGGTCAGAAAACAGGGTTATGATCATGTGATAAAAAATAGCTTTTTGTGTGTTTTTATATATAAATTAGCAATTTTATTGAAGCATATTCAATCTAGACATTTTGTTCAGTAAATATTTGTATTTTCTCAAATACTCAGACAATAACATTAAAAACAGACCCTTTGAATACTAATGTTCTCTAAACAAAAAAAAAAGCTTAGTTTAGTGGCCATAAATGAATTTTAATGGAAAACCTTAGCCCAGAAATAGTCATGAGTTTTGTGCAAAGATTAACAGGGATATTCCAGGCAGGCTACACACCACTCACTAGACTCAGTAAAAATCAAAGTCTATCTCAACTAATTCATGAATAAAAGAAGAGAGGCTGTTTAAATGACTTGCTCAACTGTCTATTTCAAAGCGTATTTTTCATTTGGATATTACAGCACCTGCAATTGCACTTAAGAACTTAGTCTTAATTAGGATTTTCTGCAAATCTGTGTCATCTGCTGGGATACTTTTAGTAGAGGAGAAATATTTGTCTCCACTTGTTCAATCGGTTACACCTACTGCAGAAGGATTTGGAAGAAACGGGGAAAGACCCACATATCGTCAGTAACTGTGTTTGAAACTGCCACCTGGCCTCCGGCTCCATATCCATGTGGGACACCCAGAGCTTCACATCAACATCTGTTGGTTTGGGTGTATTTTAAGGATGGTCCTTTTTTGTGTTTTTCTACACAGAATTCTCTTCCACAGATTGTTTCCTGATGGGCTTTCCTAGGCTACAGCTGGCCAAACTCTGCTCAGCCATATCTGCTCTGCCATGGATTTGGTGGCTTGATTAATACCAGCAGATGATTAGGAGCAGGCTCATCTGATTTTTAACTTTATGACTCCAAGAATAATAATTTGCAGTCCTCACTTCCAATAAAAGTGCTGTTCTACAAATTTTCTTCTCTTACCTAAGAGCTTCTGTCCCCCAGCAGCCACTGGATGGCATTAAGCAAAATAAGTCAGTGAGGGCCTGGTTTGAGCATCACACTGCTCTTGCTAAGTTAGCTTTAAAAATGGGTAGATACACACAGAAGTTATCTGTACAATATGAGTAAATTCTGTTTACCTTCATTCACTGTCAACTACAGTGCATGCGAGTGCCCATCCACACTTAGCTTTACCATCCCCAAGGACTGTAAATTAATGCAGATAGTCCTTCCAAAAACCAGATCAGCCTGAAAATACTAATTGGATAAAACAATGATTTTGAGGCTTTTACAACTTTCTTCCTGTTTTTTGACCCTTTGGAGACATCAGAGCGACTGTTCCACAACCCATAACCAAGTGTTCAAGATCTCGCTTCTGATAATAACCAAGTACTTCACAGGAAGGAAAACCACAGCAGCAGATGTTTGATAGGCTGTTGCACATTAGTTTGTTGCCCATTAGTTTGTTACTGATCTTAGTAGCTCATAACTGATTTAAACCTGGAAAACTAGAATAAAATCACTCAGTTTTCCATGGATCATTTTCCTTAGCTCTTCTTAAGACCTGCAGGAGGTAGAAAAGCCATCAGGAAAAGAAATCTGATGTTCTTTTCTGAACAGTGTCAGCTGGAGCCATCCAACAAAACAAATCAGGAATACTAGGAAGAAATAGAAAGGGTTGATCAGAAGCAGTTCTCTTCTGAGTTTCCATATGTGTATCTAAAAAAGCCAGTTTCATGCACATTTCATGTAAAGATGTTTCCCCAGTGGCAAAACCATGGGGATGGCAGGGCAGTTACAGCTCTGCAGAGCAGGCTTGGACACAGCTGGGGCAGCATGAGGCTCCTCTGGCTCCATGCTGGGAGCTCCAAGAATGCTGTTCTGCTCAACCTGAGGAACTTGGATAACACACAGAGATAGGTTCAGTTGAACACTGCTGAAATCTACCCGAGGCACATCTAATAGCACTAAAATTAGAAAATGCCTAAGAGGGCACAAACTCCCTTCAGAGTTGTCCACCTGTACCCAAGTGCTGCTGACAGAGTCCCACAGTCCCATGAAGATTTTCCCAAGCGCAGACAGGTGTTATCAGCACACATCCCACCCAATTCTCTCTCTGTAAAGGTTTCTTTGTGTCCTTTTTCCTATGAAAGGTCCTGAGAAGGCAGCACTTTGGCCTGGCCATCTACAAGAAGGGAGGTGGAGGTGCAAGGGAAAGAGGAATAGGCTCTGAAAAAAGGTGCTACCAGCCCATTACTTAGTGGGGAAAAAGAGCAAACAGGAGAAAAAACATGTCAAAGCTGAAATATTCAAAATTAATCTTGTGCTGTTTTCCACAAACAACTAAATTCTAATCAAGATGGTTAATTGTATTAAGGGAACAGGTTACTCTGAAGCACCATAGAGGAAGAATGACTTAAAGAAATAACCAGACTTAAAAAAAACCCACCAACCCACTAACCAACCACCAACCCATAAACCCAGGCTGGCAAGGGCTGCTGAAATTCCCCCTAATGTGCTTAAAGAATTAGCTGAACTAAACCATTAGTGATTGCATTTGAGGAGGCAAAGATCACAGCAGAAGTCCCAAAGGAGTGGAAAAGGGCAAGTGCAATACTTATCTTAAAAAGAGGGCAGAGAGGGGCTTGGGAGATTAGCCTTTCTAGGAGTCAGGACATGTGAGTGATTACTGAGTCATTAGCACCAAATGGATAATGAAATGATAGGGACCTGCCACCAGGGATTTGATGAGAACAAGTGTGTGAAACCAATCTGAATTCCTTGAGAAGGTGAGTGACCTGATGGAGAAGGGGAAACTGAAGCATGCAATCCTAGATTGAGAGCAGTAAGGATTTAAATGCTTTTTCCCCTCTGCTGTCTCATAAGTGAACTGAGGAATTATGCTTTAACCACCTCTGTCTCACAGGCACTGGTACTGAGCAACTGGACAGGGAAGGACTAATATTCCTGTCATTCCTCTAATACATTTTCATCCCACCAGTGTCATTATATCAAGAGTATCTTCTGCTTTCTTACCTATGTAAGCTCATTTCTCATGTTCTCACCATAACAGGTGAGGCTGGAAGTTTTAGTACAGACCTTTAAAGATCAGCACCTGTGAGGCCACTGCAGACCATAAATGTAATCAGAAGAGTTATATGAAGGTTGAGATAGTGCTGAACAAAAGGCTAGATCTCCCTTGCACTGAATTTTGTATCTTTTTTGTTCTTCAAACATAGATATAGATTAAAAAAATAAGGGTTTTATAAAATCCTCATAGCTTTATTAGTGTTTGAGCCAAAAGCCACCTAGACTAGATATGCAGTCTAGTAGTGAAGTACATTGTGAGCCAGATTTGATTTCTGTGCCCAGTGTCAACTGATGGATAAGTCTTCTTCCCTTTCTGTAGGCCACTGTGATGCTTGCTGCAATATGGAGAGAGAGAAAATAATCATAATCTTGAACTACACTCCAGCTGGGGAGATCTCCTTTGCCTGTCCCCATTTTTTTCAGGGAAAGGTACCATTCCTTGTAGTGCTGCAGCATTTTCTGATCCTCTCTACCAGAGCTCCCTTCAAATTGGGAGGCATTAGAAAGCAGCTTAGCAGAGACTGCTTGACAAGATTTGACATCTAAATTGAATGTCCAGACCTCAAATCCCTAGAATTTGATTGAAAAGCCAGTAGGATTGCCTCTTGGTAACTTGTAGGCTGTAAAACTGGCAGTGTGCTCCTCCAGATAAGGGCTTCTTTGTGCGGCATTGTGTAATGGCTGCCACAGGGTTGATGTGGGCCAGGCCATAAATAACTTCAGCATAAATATTTTTAGCAAACACTTTCTGCTCTCTTGAGATACACTGGACAGCTTGAAGTGTGTGTATCTGCGTGTGAAGTAGGTGGGAGAAGCTAGAAGAGCTCCCATCCTAAGCACAGAGCAAATATCACAGCACTCCTGATGCACACGTTAGCGCAATAAGAACTGACACCTCCATGGAAGAGTGTCCAGAACAAGCAAGATGTCTCAAAGGAGCTGCCTTATCAGAGTGGCAAGGTGTGTAGTCCTGTGGTAGAAATGTGAATGAACCCAGTGCCCACAAGAGATGGGTGCCAGCACAAGTGCTCCAAGCAGGGCGATGCACGGCCAAGCACCCCTGCTGCCATCCTTTCTGAAGGGTCCCCTGCTAGCCATCTACTGACCTTTCTGGTGTGGGCTTAATGCAGAGGGAAGTGCAAACTGCTGGTTGCATTTCCTATGAGAATAACCTGCCTTTTTGTCTGCACCTGAAGGCCACTGTCTGACTCCATCTATAGGAAACATTGTCTGTAGAAACATAGGAAGGGTTAACAGGGAAGCACAGGTGCTAGAAGGCTCCAGCTACAAGGAAACAAGTAACCCTTTCACACTTGTATATAAAACCATATATTAGAAGTCCATACATGTCTAAAAATGCAGATCAGGACAAAATAACCTACTCGCATTTCCCCCACACACACACTCCACAGGCCCTTCAGAAAGGTGTGATACAGCCCCAGCGTGTTACTCAGCGTGTACTAGCTACAGCTGATGGCACAGTGGGAAAGGTACAAACTAGTTATGGATTTCACATGTATTTATCATTGCTAATTAACTGACTACTGTGCAGAGCAAGTCATGGACACAATGTCAGGTTTTTGCAAGATTCTGTGAGTGCCTCTTCAGACTAATGCACCAGCAGAGAAGGAGCAGTAGTATTTCAGTAAAGTCAGGAGGAGGAGAGGGGTGGAAATCAGGAGGGGAAAAAAAGAAGAGAGCTCTGGTTGATCCAGACTAGGGTTGCATAGAATAGGCTGTGCGTTGCAACAGCTAGTCTAGGGGAATTCGTTAGAAGGGCTAACTTGACAAAAACATGAAGAGGGATAGAGAGCACTAAAGACCGTTAAGCTCACTAGTTAAAACATCCATTTGTCATGTAACAGTACATGAGGATACACAGGAGAGAGCAATCTTGTCTAGTCAACTCTAGAAGTACTGGGCATCTGGACCCCCAAAACTCAAAGGAGCTCATTTTGAAAGTGGCAGGGAAGCACCAGCATATTTGCCTTCAGTTTTTCTATAGAGACAATGCAGACGCTGTACTTCAATTGAACAAGCTAAGCTTAACGGATGCAAAATTAAACTCTCTACTCTACAATGAAGCTTCTATGTAACCACAGATATTTATCTAGAGTATGGTACCTGGAAGTACTCAGATATCCACCCTCTTAGTGTTTTTTCTTAAGGAAGATAATAAGTCATACTTTACCATTGTGAGCTGTAGGAAAAGCGATCTCTGGGGTCTGGGCCTAGGTGATTCCAAAGACAGGCACAGAGCAGTATACCTAAAGCCAGCCCTGCTTCTCAGTCATTTTTGTGAGGGCTTGCTTGCCCAGCTATATTCCTCAGACACAGCTGATGTAATTAATAATCATTGACTGATTAGTTAATGGGGTGACCCTTAAGGGAGTTGCTTGAGGCAGTAAAGGAGTCGCTGCAGGTGGAACTTGTTGCAAGGATTCTCCCTGCCACTTGCTAGAAATGTTACTTAATTATTTGGTGCTCGCTATCTTTCAAAAATGAAGGAAAATATTAATGTAACTACTGTCTAGTATTACCTCTGTCTGCTCAGCTTTTGCAGACAGGGATGAGAGGTAGCAAGAATTTCTAGCTATTCCTAGTAAGAACAGGAGGGAGGTTACAGCATATGGTATTTAAAAGAAAGGCCAAATGCCAACCTGAGAGGAAAGCAATGAAAATTAAATCATGCAGCAGTTATTCCAATTGAGCCATAAAGGTGACAGCAGCTAATGGGGAATGCTGATAAGGTGCCAGCCAGGCAGCTGTGACTTCTCCACAGTAGCCCTGCAGCTTGCTTTTGGACAAGTTGCTCCTCTTATTCTAGTATTTCTGTAAAAGCATTGGCTAAACAAATAATAAAGGTTACCTTTAATCTGTGAAGTGAGTGGCCACAGATTCACTTTGTAGTATTATAATGGAGAGCTGCTATTTGCCTGACAAATGTTGCATTAAAACCCAACCAACCAAACAAAAAAACCCAACCAAAACCCTAACTCAACCATAAATAAAAGTACAACTGAAAATGAATAATATTTTCTAATTGGAATGATGTGATCTATTTTCTCTGCCACATCTTTCCTTGTTCCACTTCCTTTCATAACATCACCTACTAGAGACTAAATATAAGCTACCCACCAAACTGAAACAGACTGTGACAGGAGGTGACAACCTGCAGGCTGCTTGGATCTGGATGCTCTGGCATTCCGCTGGCAACTGGCAGACAGACGTCTGCACACAGATTTGGAACATGTCTGCTGATAAAGTCACTGCTCAAAAGCACCTGTTGTGTTGACCTCTTTGCTGTGTGCAGGGCCAAACTGGGCAGACTTAGTGTACCTTCAAGAAGTTTACTGCCAGGCTATGTATGGCAGCTGGGATTGCACAAAATAAAAAGTAGAGCCTCTTTAGAGCAGATGTCCCCTGACATCTGTGTAGCACCTGGCACACACTTCCTTACCCACGGAGGATAGAGAGCATGCTAGAGACTGAATTGTCCAGATACCATTATAGCAGGAGTGTAACGGCAGGAAGCAAGCTGCTATATTTCAGTGAGGAATAAGTGAGAGGAAGAAAGCAGGCAGGTAGGCTGGAGTACAGCCAGACAGTGAGTACCAGCCACCTGCTAAGTCTGTCTCCCTCCAATAGTCAGGCTGGTGTGCAGAGCAGCTGGAAATATTTGGATGCTGCTTGCGTGCCTGACAATGGTTATCAGGAAGCTTCAGGTACAGACAGGCAAGAAAGATAGGTAACTAAATTAGAAATGAGGATGGGAAGGCAAATCATCTTGATCTAGTTTACAAGGTGGCAACCTTGGTGGTCACCCCTTGGCCTAAAATTCATGTAAGAGGAGCTGTGTGCAGTTGAACTGGACTGAGCAAAGTGTTAGGTTTGGAGTGATGTCTGAGCATCTTTTCCGTGATGTCTATGCATAGGAGCTCAGCAGGGTGAGAGGGAGCGTGTGGGAGAGGTCTGGCTCACTGATAGAACAAAGCAAAACAGGGGTGCAAGGTGTCCTGAGGGAAAAGGGTAACTCAGCTCGGTTAATTTTCCAGTGTCTATTTCCATATGTCCCAAAAGAAGCAATAATAAATGCTTAAAATTAGAGTAATATGAATGGGTTCTGCCTGACACTATTGGCATTTATTAAACTGTATCCTTGAAGACCTCAAGGGAAACGGGAACCAAGCAAGCAGAAAACTAGCACCCAGCATTACTAGAGCAGCCCTTTATGGGGTCTGATGGTTATTTGAGAAACTGAGTGGTAGATGTTGACATAGCCCAGGTGCTCTCACTTTTCTCCATTCAGGTCCACCTTTGTGCCAAGTGCTGAGCAAAAGTAGACCAACTGAGCATTTACTGTGGTTTGGGTGAACCAGGACTCTGACAGGATTGTGCTGCTAGAGCACATGAAACCACACAAAATAGATGTCGGTATTAGGGGACAATAGCCAGATGTGTGATTTTTATTTTTTTTCATGTATGCAAATCTGAAGGGTATAGTGAGTGAGTTTGAAATGCTGTCCGACTCCATCAGGATGATAAATGCAGGTAAATGAATGCGTGCCAGCGAAGCTGATACTGAATGGGAGCAAACAGCTGCTCTGTCGTGCACCACAGCAAGTGGAGGAGATGCTTTTGAGGCAGAGATATGTAAAAAAAAAAGACTAATGTTACTCTTGCCTGCCTCCAGAAAGGAGCATGCAATTTATACGTAAGCATGAATGGATCAGAATTTTCTTTCCCTGGCAACAGTGTGCATTGAAACAGTGCGAGCAAAGCAGAAGGCATGGATTGCTGTCTTCAGAGATATCTCCATTTTTGTTGGCAACATACAAGAGGAAAGAGGTAGTAAGGCATTATCTACAGCCAAGTTCTTGGACCTGGTACACAAACATGAGTGAGATTTGAGGAGCTGATATGATCTGGTATGCAAACATGTTGATTTTTTCCAGCTAGCTAGCTGTAAGAATACAGTTGGAGGCTTTTCAATTGCTAGAGGGTTGGTTGAGGAGCTCATGGCATCACTGACCTAATTCTTTAATAAATCTTAGAAGACTGGGAATCTGAAAATACTGAAAACTGAGAATGCTGGACCAATATGCAGAAAAGAGCAAGTTTGATAACCAATGCAGATCTGATGGTGTGTTTGTAACGGAAGCTAGTTTTCAAAGGAAAACACCATTTTCATTTAAGTTGAAATGTTTTAAAAGGGACTACTAGAGTTAACAAAACATGCTGCAAGCGAATACCAACACGTTTTTGACACTCTTGGTATAGCACATTTTGAGATTTGTTTAAAAAACTTTTCAGAACATGTTTATGTTAAAGAAAATAGAGATTAAAATGGCAATCAAATATTTTCCACTTGCTATGGATATAGATTGCCAAGAAAATTTCATGGAAATTTTTTATGTCATCTTGTGCTATTTATGCTCTGTTTGATGACAGGAGACGAGACAAAAAAAAAACCAACCCCAAACAAAGGGATTTCCTGTGAACAGCAAACTCAAATTCTTTGTAAATCTGTATGGGTCACTGCAGGCTCATTCCCAGACTAGTCGATATGGAATTGCCCACATATGGAATTTCAAGGTGTCAGTGTAATTAATTAGTAGCAAGTGATCATGGCAGATATTCCCAAATGACCTTTTTTCATCACTGGTATTTCCAGCTTGACTGGTAACTGTGGGTACATAGGTGTGGTGGTGTTTTGTAAGCATCACTCTGTACACATTAACAGCAGGTTTCTGGTTCTTCATCCATTAACCTACAGATCTCAAAAGATGAAAACGTGTCATTGAGCATGTTTCTAATGGGAGTCACTGGCTTCGTGGATGATCTGGAGATAAATAAAACATCATTTGCTAATAACCGTGGCAGATGGCACAAAGATTGTCTGTCATCACTATTTCCCACTTCACCAAGCACACAACGTGATCTGGCTTGCCTGATGAACTGGCCACAAGCAGATACAGCGCAGCATAACAAAAAAATTCATCCAAGATCATGCCGGTGGAGTGCCGGCGGGGCACCTCAGCCATAACACCTCCTTGGAAAAGCTGCTGGAGTGGCTGAGCAATGAAGTCTGGTTTCCCACTGACATGTGGTGGAAAAGGAAGGATGTGAAGGAAAGAGTCAGTGGGAAGTGAATAACCACGGGTCAGGCACAGCCCTGGCAACAGGAGAGATATCTCTGTAACCCATGGTCTGAAAATGATTAAACAACAAAGAAAAGGAAGAAAACCATTTGGAAAACTTGGGAACAAAACTTTCATGGTCAATGGATTGCCACATGATTTGGCAACGGTGTGCAAATCCCCCCATGAACAGAAAAATCCCTGAGAATCTGTAGCTGCAGATTAAGGTACAACAAGAACCCTGCCTGGAAGCAAAAACCAGGCAAAACAACAATCAGGCATGATATTAAGGGTGAGGCTGATTATTCACTTGAACAACTACTGATGACTTGGAAAACTCTTTGATGTTTTCAAGCCAAATGACTTTGTGGCAGATACATTTTAGTAAAGTAAAAATCATTAGCCTGATTACAGGCATAACAGTGTAAATGTTGTGTACCCTGTGTCTGGCCATTACCGTGTCTGGTATTATGAAGAATTAAAGTAATATTCTTCTACGAACCATTCTGCAACATTTATGTGTGTCATTAACATCTTTACAAAAGGGGCCTGAGAGGTGCATTTATCACTTCTTTTTAAGCAGCAGCCTCTCCACAGCATGACTAGAGCTTGTGCTGATGCTTGGGGGTATTTCCAAGCAACATGCTTAGGGTGTCGCTTGGAATACCCTCAAATACAACTGAAATTTGTTCTAGGGTTTAGTCCCCATGTCCTTGCTGAGACACCCCATCCAGCACATCATGCCTTCAGGCTCTGGGAGCTTGGCCTCAGGGGGCAAAGGCTCTGCACGCTCTGAAATCCACCACGTCTCAGTATTTGTTAGAAGAGCAACCAAAACCCTGGGTCAGTTTGGTAGGTAGTAAAATTGCACTAGCTCTGTGGAAGCAACAGGAGAAGCAATGGTCCTTACCAATTGGCACTTGTTTTTTTCGTGAAGAGGTGACAGTTTGCCCAAAAAGGCTGGAGTTGGCCATTTTGTACATCTGCTAAAAGCTACAGCTGTGGTTTCCTGCATCTTTGGATTGCTGTAGTTGACTGAGAGAACACCACGGTCAAATAAGGGCAAAGTCTGTAAATGAAGGCTGTTTAAATGCCAACAAATAACAAATATGCTGACTCTGGAGGTTGACTGATTGCAAATTATTTGTATTTTGGAGCTTGTGTTTTTGGCTCTATCAGACTCATGGACAGTACCATCCCACACCTAGCTGTAAGCAACTGGAACCATTTAACCATTTAATGGTATATTCATTGCTTCTCACATAGCATTCTGCAATTTATCAGCTTGCTTTCCAAATATCTCATTCCTGCTCCTCCTCTTTGATCAGTGAGAATGGCTATGTATGGATAAAAGTTGTCTGACACACTTCCAATGTGTCTGCTTGAAATTACAGAGAAATTCATGCTTGGAGAGTTCTCTAGGGTCTGAATTTCTAATTCCTATGAGCTGGTAGGGGGGTTTTTTTGCCCTTATTTTATTTAGATTGACTCAGCACTGTGTTTTTTGGTTTCTGTTTTCTCGGTCTGTTGCAGCAGGGTTGTTAGGATTCAGCTCGCAGAAACTTGTAACAGGAGAGCCATCAACTGTGCCTGATCTCAGAAGGAAAGCATCAAAAAAGTCAGGGCAATACTGAGGAGCTGCTGAGGCAAAAAAAGCGATGTGTGAATTATAACTGGGCTTAATCACTGTTAAAATGGGGGAGGTGTGGCCCCTTCATCCCTCACAGAGCTGCACCTGGAGGACATCAGATAAGGGTCTATCCCAGGCTACAGGCCCTGTACCTCAAGGGCTCAGTTTGTATTTCCAAGGCAGAAAAAAAATAATTCCTTGCCAACCAGAGAGACAACTACTAGACTGACCAGAGTGGTGAACCACCAGTGGTTTTTTTTGTCTCTGGAAAAGAAAACAAATGCAGTGTATCACCCAGTGGCTAAGAGTGCGCAGCCAACTCCCAAGATTAGCACCCAGCACCCTTCCTCCGTCGGGAGAGAAGTCATTACACAAAACAGAATGAGGCAAATGAAGTTTTCATTGTGGATGAAGAGTGGGAAACGCTACTGACAGCCAGCTCAACAGGCTGATGAAACAGCAGCCCCAGGGAGACTCTTCAAAAGTTCTTTCGGTTATTTAATGAAGTGTGGTTGAATTCTGACCCCTCAGCTTCAGCGCCTGAGGTTTTCTGTGAGTGTTTTAGGTCTTGCTCCTATCCCTGAGCTCCTTGACTACTCAGAGAATTTTTTAAATCATATTTCCCTAGATTTGTAATGGTTTTTTTTCTTGCTATGCGAAAGGACACGCAACTGACAGAACAAATTCATCATATGGTGAAGCTGGGAGAGAGACCAAGCCCAGGAGCCCAGTGGAAGTGCTGGGAACAAGAGGGGACCTCAGCCAGCTTGACCAAACCACGTCCCCAGGCACCACCTGGTGAACAGGACTATAGCATTTACCAGTTCCCACGGCACTTGTAACAACAGCAGGTTAAAGAAATCAGTTTTATTTAGAGAAGGGACTTCTCTTAAAACTTTTCACCAAGTTCTTTTAAACCACAGTGGATAACACACCATACTGCACGGCATGTTCCTGCACTGGCCAGGGCTCCCGTTGCCCTCATTAGCAAAGTTTTATCCTTTGCAAAATGCAGGTTTGCTCCCCTTTCTCCAGAGGTTACTGCCAGGAGCACCGCTTCTCCATCCTCCCTCCCTCCCCCTGGCTGGGGACCTGCCCTCCTGCACTCGACCTCAGCAGCAGCCCTGTGACCACAGCTGGGGAAAAGCAATGCCAGAGAAACGCATTTTTTGCTCCATTTTGCAATCTAAATTAAGGAGAAGGACCCGGGCAGGCAGCCCTCAGCCACTGCTCTGCGTGGGGCTGCAGGTCCCTTGCTCCGATCACTTCCACCAGTGGTATTGCTGCAGTCCTCCATGCTGGCACGGGCCTGACAGTGAACGACATTGCGTCAGCCTGCTGTATCATAAAAATACCTTAGCCGAGGCTGCAGTGAGTCTCTTTTGCTGCCCCAGTACCTGCGGTGCCGTCAGCCTCTTGGCTAGAGCACGTAGAAGTCGTTGTTGTTGGACAGGTTGCTGTAATGGCAGAGGGGGAGAGCGGGAGCCTGTGCCGGCGGGGGCTCGGGTCGACTTCTGCCCTGACCCCCCTGTGCCGTGGGCCTGCCCGAGCCCGGCTTGCAGAGATGAGTGTCCCACCTGGGCTCGGCCACAGCCTGGTGCTTGCGCTTGAGTCTACTGCTGCCATTGCAATAGGTCCCACAACACTGGCACGTCAAGAAGTGCTTGGCTCGGTGTTTGGCCTTTGACTCAGGGGTCGGGGCTGTCCCTCCAGGAGTGAGAGTCCCTGCCGTGGTGCCCCGGGGGTCGGGCTGCCCTTTCAGCCTGCTTCTTCTCCTCTGGACAGGGTCCAGGCTGATGTCTGACTGGGAGGAGCAGCTCTCGTTCCAGCCAGAGCCGGCGCTGAGGCTGCGCAGTGGCAGGGCAAGCCGCAATGCCTTCCAGAACTGGGAGCCGGAGCGTTTGGACTTCTCCCCCTTCCAGGTGACAAAGGAGACGGACTCCTTCAGCTGGAGGATGCTGGGGTGGGTGCACTGCAGTGGCCTGTACTCCACCACGATGAGCTTGGTGGCGATGGCGTTCTGGCACATGATGCCCAGCTTGAACTCCAGGAGGCTGATGCTCTTCTCTGTCAAGTAATCAGGACTCAGGACCACGATCATCCTGCGGCTCCTCTGGATGAAGTCGAACACAGCTTCGGTGGTATCTAAGAGTGTAAGAGCAGAGGAATTGGGGTGCACAAGGGGGAGGGAGCGGGGAGAGAAAAGCTGAAGGAAGCTGTTTGGTGGGATATCTGCACAGATCCCCCCTTCCCACAGAGGGAACGCTCCTGCTGGCAGGGACTGCAGGAGCAATAGCAGCATTTATGCTTTGCAGTGGGTTTTTGTGAAGGCTGAAGTAGTAAACAAGAAGCCAGGATGGTAGGATAAGCCAAGACTGTACTCTGACTTCTGCACTGCATGGCATCACTCCTGCCCAGGGAAGTGCAGGTGTTTGATAAAGGGCAGGTCATGTTCAGGAACCACCTCCCACAGCTCTGGCAGCTCTTTGCATGGGGTGAATAAAGTGAAGCAATCACATCATTGTGCCACAGCTCCCACTGCTGAGGCTAAGATCCACCTCCCTCCCTCTCCTGCTCTTTCATCTAGAAATGAAAGCCTTCAAACCTAGAAAGCAAAAATGTCAGCCATAAACGTCTCCATCAGTTTCCCTAGCCATGATTGGGGTGGGGTGTGAAAATACTGTCCTTCAAAGCATTTCTTGGGATTAATTGCAGTTTGTAAAGCTCAGCAAGATGCTTATCTGGAAGGGTGCCAGGCAAGGGCAGCATCTCTTTTATTATAAATGTTGAGAAGCAGCAAACCTGAGGGATGTCCTTGGACTTCTATCCATGGCTTGGGATGCCATAAGCACATTGAAGGTGTCATGGCTAATGGCTGAGCAGTGGAAAGGATAGCAATTAATAGGGCTGTGGCACTTAGCAAATTAACCCAAGCTGATTATTAGCACTGTAAAAACGTTAAAAACCCCCACCCACTTACTGAGTACTCGTGCCTGAGATGCGGGGGACTTGAGGACAATGTGGTGTTCAAGCAGGACAGGGATCATTGGAGTAAGAGCTCTTGCACTCTCAGAGAGAAAAACCTTCCTGTAGGAATGTCTTGTAAAGACCTCTTCTGAGGAGAGGAGCTACCTGCTGCTTCCATTGCCTTTCACACAGCTAAAGCCTTGATTCCTCAGCTTGGAGATTCCCCTCCCTCTCTGCTAGTGTGACACTGGTCTTCTACATAAATAAAACTACTCTACCTTCCCTGCAATGGCAATGACTCTTATTCCAGCACCTGGCTGTCTCTTTCCTTATCTCACAGCAGAAGGTGCACCATGTTGCACCTGGATGCACCTTATTTTAATATTGTACAGAGCAATACTTTTTTTTTTGAAAGATACATGACTAGCTCTAAAACTCACTGTCACTAGTTTATATGGAGACCAAGAACTTGTGATAAGGAAAAGGACTGAGCAATAATATCCTCATAGAGAACATAAGGTACTGTTTGGTTCTTTGACATAATACTGGACTTTAAAACTAACTATTTGCAGTATTTTTTTCTTGTATACAAGGTTTGGGGGGATCTCCTGAAACATACAGGAAAACACTGACTCATTGAAACCAAAAGCAGATGATAAAGTCAGTCCTGTCAGAATTGCCACTTAACGGCATGAAACGTTCTTACCATCCTATTTCAAAGGCACAAAGAATTGGCAGCAATCTCCCAATTTACTGAGTCCAAACCTCATTCAAACCTTTCTATAACTGATTTGAGATCTATTTTGAAATCAGCCAAGCTTCAATATTTTGTGTAAGAAAAAGCTCCTTCGCTGGTTTGAAAGGTCTTTCTTTTTGAAATTGGTATCACAGCATCACAGCGAAACGTAGGCAGGAGCAGCCCCTGGGAGGTCACCTATTCTACCTGCCTGCTCAAAAAGCACAGGTTCAATTAATGTGAATGATTCCAACACTGCTGAAATAAAATGTTCGATTGAGCTGACAGTGATGGTTTTCTTTTATCAATTTTAATTTTCAATGCTTTCTGAGACGTGACTTTTTTTGGCAGGGAAAATGCTCAAATTCCCAAAGATAGATTTTATTTCTGAGAACGGGATGCATTTAGACTTGGCTGGCCAGGATATCTTGGGATTTTCAGTTTACAATGTAATCCCAGCTCATGAAAAATCCTGAGTGGCCACTTCACAGTGTGCAGGCAGGATGGTTCCTCCCAGTGACACCAAGAGCACAGGATGGGACAGGCAGCAATAACACTGCGGGGGTTTGGGTACCAATAGAGCTGGGAATTTGATGCTCTTGGATAACTGCTTTATACTAAAAAACTTCCATCTTTACTATGCGGTTATGAAGGACCCTGCATATTTTTGTCAGTTTACCTGTGTCTCCCCTAACGCACCCTAGATATGTAACAGAGCATTATAAGAGCCATACATTTGTCTCAGCACAATAAAAGCTTGGGAGGGGCATAGATCCCATACTCCATGGACCCTAAATCCATAGATTGTCATGAGTATTCATTTTGCTAGTGGTCTGGAAGTGCTAGGCTCTCTCTCAACTTACCTGCTAGCATGCAAACAAGGGAAAAAGCCAATAAAATGGCTTAGATGAGAAAACAGGAAGCTGAATGAACCTTTTCTACCCAACTACCTGGAAGATGATGGGCAAAGCAGCCTAAAAGTCAGTTTTATTTCTGTGGTTTGGGCAGACTTCCAAGATTTATGTTCAATGTTCTGGCTCGGTCACTCAAGCAAAGGGATGGTGTTTCCTTCCCATCTTACTATCTTGTGATTGATGAGTGAGTACTGTTCAGGTCAGACACTTTGTGTGTGTGCATGGCCGCTGCTGGGTGACATTTGAATGCTGTGTGTCACTGTGTTTCTGCTTGCATGGCCCTGGTAGCCGTGGGGGTACCTCATGATCTCTGCAAGCACACCATAAAACTGCCAGGAAAATGCCCTCCTCTAAGGATGTGTCCCCAAAAGATCTTGAGGCTTGGACTGCACACAGTCATCTTTCTTTAACAGCCTTTCACAGACATAATGGGGAGGAAAATGACACTTATGAGAAATGCACAAGGACTGAAATGCAAAACTGAAAATGTTTTATTGAAATGCAAAACAAAATAATACTGACACTTCACAGACCAAATAACACAAAGGCAAAAACATACAGAAAAGAGAAGGAAAAACTCTGGAACAGCTGTATAATATCAAATGGCCTGGGGGGTGGGGGAAGACGTTTTTTTCCAATTTGTGCCATGCTGTTTCCCCATAAAATAACAATGAGGAACTTGGTATGAGCTGCATATTGATAAACGTTAGGTTAGAACACGGGAACTCAAATGAATCAACTGAGCGAGACAGGTGCTGTGACAGAATGCCGTAACGGAAACCAAATGTGGCATAGGATGAAATGGCAGGTGTATTTGAGGTGCTTTGCAGATCTGCATCACAGCTGGAACTGGGGTTTACCCCTGGCCTGACAGCTCCCTTCAAAGCCAGTGTTAAATTAACAGGGGAAGTGGAGCCAGCTCCAGTGCTATTCCTTCCATGCTGCTCCCTTTGAACCTCTCAGGCCTCCTTCAAGACCATCGCACCTTCTGCCTTGTGGGTGCTCTGCTGATGTCTCTCAGTAATCCTGTTCCAGGGTTGCAATGGGGCCAAGGGGCACTGCGATGTAAGCCAGAGAAAGTCCTGGTCTGTTGTTTATTTGGAAAACACTTTGAATAAAACCAGCACAATAAATGAGGTGGATTTAAATTCTTAAAATAATCAGACTAACTAAAACATCAGCAGAAGTTCTCTTCGTACTTCATCCAAAAGTAAGATGTGATGTGGTGAGGTCCGGAATGTTAATTGAATTTATACGTATTTTTGAGACAATTTTTTAAAAATTAAATTGGAATCTTAACACAGTTCTGCTTTGGCCTCAATGCCTTCCCTCTGCCTGCAGATCTGGCAGCCGATTACAGGGATGCTGAAAACACAGATAGGTGAAGCTGGGCAAAATGACGGGGTTGCAATGGCTTCACAAAGCTGAGTGTGGTTTTGGGTGCTATCTCATACAAATGAAGCTTTCTGGAGTGGGGGAAGGAGCTCTGCCCCTCCACAGACAGCCACAGTAGAAAAGCTTGTAACAGCAAAGCTTTCCAGCCCCTCTGAGCCACTGAGGAGCTCCACTGCCTTCAGTGAAGCAGACTGCAATTTTACCTGCTTAAAGCTGAGCTTACCTGGGGGAAGGGAGGATGAAGAGGAAGATGAGAAGGAAGTTCTATTTGTTCTACGTTTGTACAGTACCTGCCCAATGGCATGGGTGGCTGCGGCTCCCCTCTGCCCTAGAATAAAATTATTAATTGTAAGATGCTAAGAGCCAGGGGCTTTGCTGGTGCCAGGATTCAGCCCCACATCTTTAAGCCTGGGCTGGTTACTGGGACACCCTCGAACCTCCCTGCTCAGCTGGGTGAATAGTGCATAGACTCCAAATTGTAGTGCTTTTTTAACACCATTATGAATGGCTATGCTTTGCCTGCCGGACACCGATAGAGTGAAAGCATGAGTCAGAGCTGGCTGAGGAGCAACGATTATTGACAAAAAATTAGCACGTACTTAGTGTGCGTAATACTGAATTCCAGAGTTAAGTAGCAGTCCCTTGCACTGGGAGCTACAGGAGCACGGGCACACCCCCAGAGCTTCTAGTTCTATGTGAAAACATTATGAACAACAATAGCAATCAATGCCAGGGTCCCGCTGTGCTTTGGTCTGTCCTACATGGGAACGGACACTCCCCTTTTCAGCCTGAAAAGACTGTCTACTCGGGGGTTAACTCACCAGGTCCTCTCCTGCGCCTGCTGCCTCCCATTGAAGCAAGGACTGGTACTCAGTGGTTTTTTGTATTTCCATTTTGTGCAAAGGTTGCAGAAGCTGAGATACAGCCCCTGTTCTGCAACTCGGGGCTGGAAACATGATGGGTGCAGACTTGCTTTGTAAAACCAAGGCTAGTTTAAACCTGAGCCCTGAATTACAAATGTTATGTTGTTCATAGCCAGGCAGAGAACACTGCGCCTTCACAACATCATAGAACAATCTGGGATGGAAGGGATCTTTAAAGATCAGCTAGTCCAATCCTCCCTGCAATGAGCAGGGATGCCTTCAACTAGATCAGGTTGCTCAGAGCCCTGTCCAACCTTGAATGTTTCCAGGGATGGGGCACCTACTACCTCTCTGGGCAACCTGGGCCAGTGTTTCACCACCCTCATTGTAAAAAATATCTTCCTTTAATCTAGTCTGAATCTACCTTCTTTAAGTTTAAAAACACTACCTGTTGCCCTATTGCAACAGGCCCTACTAAAAGCTGAAGAACCCCATCTCTCCCAGCCTTTCCTCAGTGTCTTACCCAGCTGGACAGAACTATTAGTTTTTAGTAAGTTCAAGTAAGTTTGTAGGGTCTCCTGGGGAGCTGGACAAATATCCAGTGTTATCCCAGAGGCCTTGGCAGCACCCTGCATAATGCTTTCCCCCATCCAGCAGCACAGACACAGTAGGTGGGTTCAGTAGTAAATTGGGGTTCCTTGCAGTGCTTGTGAAGTCCCTGAGTTTACTCTACAAAGAAGCATCTCTCAGACATGCCCCACGGCCTGTACTAATGAGAGATTTCCCCTGGATTATGAGCATTACAGCCCTAAAGGATCTGGGAATACCTGGAAGACTGCAGAGTCCCAGACACTGGCCACTTATTAGTGGAAATGCTACAATACAGTATCACCTAGCAGAATTTAAAAAACAGAAAATAAAAAATGCTTTTGTACTAGCTGTTTCACGTTGCCAAGCTATCTGAATGTACCTGTTGCTGCAGAAGTGTGGGGAGCAAAGATGAGGAGCCTCAAGAGTCTACGCTCCCCCCACTGAAGCAGAGATCTGTGATCCCACAGGACGAGGACTACATAGCAGGGACACATATGAAAGGCTCTATACTGGAGCCACCTTTCAAACCATTCCCCAGCCTCTGCAACAGGGACCAATGGCCAGGACAGAGGAAGAGGAGAGGAAAGGAGCTCTGTCCTGGATGCTAACAAGAGTCCCATAGGCCCTAGATCTATTAGTACTGGCCTATACAAATAACATGCCATCACAAGGTGCTGGCTGCATTCCCACCTGGAAAGCCCAAATTTGTAGACCTCAAGCCCAGAGCTTGTGTGGTCGACGATAAGGACGTGCATTTGCAGAAAGGAGGTGTATGCATCTTTGGTCTCTCTACTGCCAGGGCAGGAGAAAAGCTGCAGGGAGGCATGACTGAAATGCTTAGGACACAGTCCTTCATGGCAAAAACCCCGAGCTGCTTCCTACTCCCTGGCCTAACTTTTGGATTTTGGGGGATTTGTTTTCTGATGGTGTCAAACATTTTTCAGGGATACGTATGAGCCCATCAAGGCTCAAACTCCTGCTGATTTTTTTCACTGGCATTTCCACCTGCAGCTGCTTCCAGAACCTGCCCTTTGGGAACTTGGATTTCTCGCCTTTCCATTTAATGACAGTCAAGGCTGCCTTGGCCTGCTTCAGCTCCTTCACTTTGCTCTTCTTGATGGCTTTGTACTGCACTAGAATGACTTTGATGTTGCCCTTGGAGGCCATATTCTCTAGACCAGCCTTGAGCTCCAGAAGGGCCTGTGTCCCCTGCAAGATGTAGTTGGGGCTCAGTACAACAAGTAGACGTCGGCTTTTCTGGATGAAGCTCAGGGTTTCGTCTGTGACAACTGGGAGAAAGAAACATTGAGGTGGTTAGTGATGGCCAAGAACATGCTGATGAGCTGCTAGTGAGCCACAAGGTGTCTCTTGAAAGGGACAATAAAATCCCTTGAAGGCCTTCTCTAGAGACTACACTGGTGCTTCCCAACCAAGCAGGGCCTCCCACACCCTGGATGGCACCCACTGACCCATACACTGACATCCTTTACTCCAGGCCCCAGGCTGCCTACAGATGTGTTTCCTCCTCCCCACTCCCCCCACGGAGATGCTTGAGGTCGGCACATCTAAAAGGCACTGTACCAAGAGGCAGTGACACCACCCAATGCTATGAGGATGCCATGTGGCCAAGGGGGCTGTTCTGGTAGGCTTGGATTAAGCTTCCTTCTAGTAAGAGCGGAAAAAGAGACTCTCTGGAGCAAAGCAGGAAAACTGCCAGCTGGACAACACATGACCTCAAGGAAAAGAGTCAGAGGCCTGGGGAAGCCTGAATGCCTACCCTTACATCCTCCTCTGGCAGACATCCAGGATGACTCTGGGTAATCCCTTCCCTCCTCTTGCCTCAGGTTCCTCACACCAAACACACACAGTAAGACTCTGCAGCCTCCCTAAGTGTCCTCATGGGCTAATCTGCTTTGGAAATACTACCATCCTAATTCCTGTTACTCATCCAGCTGTTCCTGCTGTTGTCATCAATGAAAGCAGATTTGAGTGTTTCTAGAAGTGACAAGTAAATTGCTCTGAGGGCTTTTAATGAAGTGTCCCAAAAGCGACACCCTTTGAGCTGGAGACATGTCATGGTAACTGTGGATCCTCTTTGATTTTCTAACATCTGCAGGCAGACTGTCCTTAGTCACCTTTCTGTAATTAATGTGAAAATTCCTTGTAAGTGTGAATCCCAGTGCTTGCACATTCTGCTGCAGGATCTCCCATACTTCATTGACAAGGGAACGCTCTTGACTGGTCAGAAAATACAACGGAGAATAAAATAATGCTGACAGGCAACTTCATTTACCTGTCAAGCACATTTGATTACTTCCTGTCAGCAAACTCACAGGATAATCCATCTTCCACTGTTTCTTCATCAAGGACAACATAACTCTCTACCCATGATACAGATGCACATTCTGGAGGCTTGACACCAGCTGCCAAAAAGCTATTTCCTGGCCTGCCGTGCCTCCCCAAGAAGATTTGTCAAATCTCAGCTAAGGAGCAACAGGGAAACCCCAGCAGTGTTGCAAACAGCAGTGCAATGAGAAGCCACCCCAGCAGTGGTGAGGGCTGGTGATAGATTGAGGCTGGTAGTGAGTACCACAGTGAGCAGGGATGGTGGCACTTCGGGTGAAGGTCAGGGAGCCCAGGAGAGTGGTGCTGGGATGAAAACGAGACCCTCCAAAGGGAAAGGGGAGGGATGGCAAGAAGCAGCAGAGGGAAAAGGAGGGAGATGCATGTCTTGAGGAACAACTGGTGAGAACAGCTCAGAGCAAACCTGCTCTGAGCCTGGTACTTGCGTTAAGCAAATAGAGCCTGGAGGGTGCCCTGCCATGTCGTGCAGGCTCTCTCTAGAAGGAACAGAACCAGGATTGCAGCTGTCTCTCTGTCCCCTGAGACACATATATTTATTTGGCCTCAAACTTAGAGGTGCTGTGTCCTGGCAACAATTTAGGAGACAAATATCCCAGACTGATTCTGCTCCCTCTGTCACATAGCTGGGCTGGGACTCCAGCAGCCCCTCCTGTCCTACCTGAAAGGGACCCCAATGGACTTTATCAGCATAGGTTCCATCATCAATGGGGGCCTGACCCAAAGTCCTTGAATTCAAAGTGGGGTGGTCTGCACTAGCAAAAGTTCAGGCTTTGAAGTTTTAGTAGGCATCAGGGATCATACAGCCGACTCAGCCCCCAGGACACTGGAAGCTGAGAGTGTTGGCTAGATTTGTGCCCTTGCTGTGGCACCTCTGTGACTCTATGCCTACCTGGAGAGTTTCACAAACTCTGTTCTTGGTGATTCCCTGCATCCCTCCAGCAGACACTGCGTCCAGAATTTTGTGCGATTTAACTTGAAACTGGAAAAAAATCTACATCTTAGCGAAGAGATGAGTCTCACTACCTGCAACAAAGTACTCTTGATCATAGCAACTTAATTGTATGCCCTGTTAGACACAGGCTTTCCAATTAGTGAGGGTGAGTGGGAGGCCTTCTGGGAGGGCACATTATCTTCTCACTGATGTTGGCATGGTGGACTCCGCACCTCCCTGAAGCAGACACTCCTGGTTTTTACAGGCACTCACCATTACCCTCTGTGAGCTACCAGTCTGGTCCAGTACCACACTCCCTCTGCCTCTCTTCTTTCTAGCCTTAACTTCATCCCCATTTTTAAGAGAGCTCAGAGGGTTTGCATGAAGGTCAGTGATGCGTTTCCCTCATGTTGATAGATCAGCATCACTCCTGGGGAGAGTAACTGAAACAACCAACAACCACCACTCGCCCACAGCAGCCATTTGGTGGCCTGGGCCATCTACGACATTGTCACATGAAGCAAAAAAATTAGAAGATACCAACAAGAGATCATTAATGGAGACAGGGAAAAAAATAAAGGATAAAGTTAATCTGGATAGGCCAGTTCCTATCCATTATCAGTACCTCAAAGAAGGATAAAGAGAGCATGTGCATGGAGCACAGTCCCCTGTGAAATACTCACTTCCCCCAGGGAGGCTGTCTCGGTCGAAGATACATAGCTTGTACCCAAACTCATTCTCCAAGACTCCTCGCAGTGTAAGCAGCACAAATTCCTCCTCCTCTGCGTTGCGTGCGTATGACACATACACATCGTACTCCTTCCCATCTGAGCATTGGGAGCATAGAGAAACACAAACGGCAGAAGAGACACTTGTGACACTGCAGGTTAAAGCACATCGATTTCCATAGTTACAAGGCAGCAGCACTGCCTCTTTGATTACCCAGCCTGAACGTGCAAGTGTTCAGACACTGCTGGGTTGCTGAAGGCATGAGCCCACAGCATGATGACCAGTCCTTTCTGTCTAGGGTCTTTTTGACATCTCTGACATTGTTTTCTCTCATTGCTGTCTATCTACACGAGCAGTCGCACCAGACAGAGACTTGCACCCTGCCTACACCCTCCGAGAGCCGTCGCACCCCCTCGGCAGGTTCACACCACAAGCTGCCAGGGCTCGAACACCCTCCTCATCTTGCAGAGGAAGAAATCTCAGCTCCAAGTCCCAAGAGGTAAACTCCCAGTAACACATGAAAGCTCTGGAAGAACTGAAGACAGAAGGGCGATTTCCAGATCCATCCTTTTGGATGCCTTCCCACATTTTAATGCAAATCACCCTGGATTCCTGAATGCTTACATAGAATCACCAGAGAAACCAGGGACATATTGAAACTTGCTGAATTATCTTGACCATCTAGACCAGATGGAACAGCCAGCCACCAGCAGGGCAGTGCCACAGGGAGCCTGACACGTCCATGCTTCACCTCTGCAGAGAATACAGAAGACTTCGGTCTCCTTTCCCCTCACCCAAGTCTGACTCCTCTGGCTCTAAAATGACCCACATGACTGAATGCATGTACAGAAATGAAAGGTCAAAATGTCATTATGCTGTGAAGAGGGTTAAAAAGAGCTTATATGAAAATTCCCATCAAAAAACGAAGGGTCTGTCCCATAGCAGGATAAAATAAATGTAAGCCCTTTGACTACTTACCTAGAATGGTTTCATCTGTTCCAAAATGAGCCCGATAGAAGAGGACCATTTCAAGCCAATAAACGTGATAGATGACTATCAGCACCACAACGAGCAGGATGGTTGCTCCCAGTCCACAGGCCAGCTCCACAGTGTACTTCGGTGCTACAGCTGGGTTCAAAAAGAAAGAGGAGGTCTGGTTTACAGAAAAGGTTGAGCCTTCAGCTAAGCAGAAACAAACTTGTGTTAAACGCCACAGAGGAACAACCAAGAGCCAAGCTGGCTTTTCAGAGGAAGGTGGCCAAGCCAAGGGTTTTCTGGCAGGATGCATGATGGCTGGTGACTCTGGAGTCCCCGTTCTGGGTTACTAGGTCTGGTTGAGCTGGCAGAGGAATTCAAAGCACAGGCTGGACTTCTGTCTCTGAGTGAGACCCTGGGAGTAACCAGATGGTAGAAAGACTTGTTGGTGGAAACCACCTGCCAATCTGTCGTGGTTTTGGCCGAATTGGCCAATAGGAACAACAGATGGCCCTCCCCCCCCCTCCTCAGAGAGGAGAGGAAGAGATAAGGAGATTTACGAGTTTAGAAAAAGAACTAAACTACTTTAATGAAAAAAATAAATAAGGAAAATAAGAAATATATCTCTCCAAGCATGCCTCATTTCTCACCCATGCTCTGCAAATATTTTACCTTTCATTCGCACTATGGCCTGGCTATGGTCCTCGCCTTTGGCATTTCTGGCATAGCACGTGTAATTCCGTTTCAAGTCCTCTGGTGTGGCTTTTGCAACTGTTAAAGTCCTTATGACAGTTTTGTCTTCAAAATCTCTAATAATTTCACTGTAAGAGAAAAAATAGAGCTCTACATATGTCAAACTGCAGCACATTCTTAGTGACAAATACTCCTTTCCCTGACATAACCCAACCATTTATTTTAAAAAAACCCAAAATACCTAAACTGATATTTATAAATTGATGCACACTTCAGTTTTTAATATAGCTGCAGCTGTTCCTTTATCTCATTTTCCTTAATATTTATTTTGCCACTCATAATTTTCTCATTGCAGCCGTGTCACATTGTATTTTAGAGACAAAGGAAGTTCTTGCCTACAAAGCAACAAGATCTTATGAACTCAGGATTCAGAGTCCACATCACATTCCGTGTGCAATCCTGAATGAGTTACTTTGTAGATGATCAGTTAAGGCACAGACAGACAAAATGGAATAGTATTTCCTTTTGCCTTTCCTTTTTCCATGTAGGTTTGCAAAGCGACTGGGGCAGCGACTACCTTCCACATGTAATTCAACACTGAGCAAACTCAACCTTATTTGGATTCTTCATGTAACTGAATCTCTGTTCCTCCTAATCAATAATACGTATAATACTACATTTTTGTTTTCAGCCTCTGTTTTTAAAAAAATTTTTATCACTTATGCTATTTTGGAACATCCCTCTAAATAAAATTGTGTCTGCCCCTGTTTTAGAAGTCCCACAATAGCACCAGCTGTTGGCACCGCTACCAGGACCTGAAGAAGTGACGATGTGAACTAGTAAACAAGGCTCCCTCGAATCCTTCTGACGAGACACTCTCCAGGTCTGGAGGCCTCCTCCCTGGAGCTCATCACAGCATGCAGACAGGGGGGTTTCTGATTAACAGGGAAGTGAGGGACTTTAGACTCCCTTCCAAGAGAAAATGGGACTGTCGCTTGTCTGTACGCACACCGCTCTGCAAGACCGAAGAGAGAATTAGATACAAATTAAGGTTCACATTACAATGTTACCTTTGTGTGACTTTTGTCTTGGGGTCCATGACATCATCTGTGTTTTTCCCATCAATGGTCCACCACACCTCGGTCCGTGAGTCCTTCAAGAAGGTGAAGAAGACCTCACAGGACAGAACAAGGTCATCTCCTGGGAAGAAAGGACCCTGGTGAGGTACTGCAAAGCAGAAACAGCATCACCCTGACTTTTGTGCTTTCCAGTGATCCTACCAGCCTGAGCTTTGCGAGGCCAGCATCTGCCTGAAGAAGCATCTGATAGAAGTTTAACACCCTGGACATGTTGATTTATGACAGACAAATAAATAGGAAAAAATATCCTGGCTTCTCAAATGTGTTAAATTCCTTCACTGCACCAAGTGACCCATCCAAAGGTAGAGCTCCATGCCAACCACTTCCTTGGAAAGTTGGGAAGTGTTAATTCATCCCTGGTGCCCAGGGTACAGATGTCATAAAGCAAAGGATCCAGCTCCACAAAAGCATTTTGGTGTGGGAACACTTGTTCAGGCATTTAACTTCCCTTTAAGATCAGGCTTGGGAGCATGAATATCTTTGTGATCAGCCCAGAAGTGATTTTATCTTATAGACTAACTATGGAAGAAGTCTGACCTTCTGAGCAAAAAAAAAAAAAAAAGCTGTGCTTTAAAATGAAGACTTTTCTGCTAATCATCATCATCATATTTATCACAGCAATGTAATGGGACATGATCCATTCAGTATAGCTCCAAAGAGCTATCAGTCTTACAGATGGGGTGGGGGAAGGGGCATGGTACCCCCTTACACAGTGCTGTAAGGCCAGCAAAAGAAGACTTGTCATTAATTATGAAGTAATCAGCCAAAAAGGAAGAGGAGATGAGCAAGAAGTGGCCAGAAGGCTGAAGCTACCAAGGGGCTGAATGAGGGAGGGTTAGAGCAAACCACAGCCAGGGACAGGGCTGAGACAAGGTCCTACAGCAATTTCTCTAAGCAGCTGAGGGTCTCAGTTTCCTTCAGTCCTGCATCCCCAGGTCTGAAGATCTATCTTTATTTGTGCTTGCAAAAATAAACTTTTAAAGCTGCGCTCTCCTATTCTGGCATGGAGAGCTGGCACCCCACACAGTCTGCCAGGCAACTTGTGGCAGCTTGTGCGCTCTGTGAGGGAAAGCACCGGGGATGCAGTGGAAGGGGAGAGCTTCTGAGCCTGGTTGAGTCTCCTCATCCCAGCTGGCAGACTGCCAGGGCAGCGAGTGCTGCAGTTTACCTGCTTCCACTTCATAGACAACTTTCTCATTTGGAGAGGTGAACTGTGGTGGCAAGGCCTTGTTCGGAGATCCTGCAGGAGAGAACAGAGAGCCCCGCAAGGGAACGTGAACTTTACAAGAACCTGGGGTCCTTGCAGCCTCACTCATGATGCCCTCACCCCCCACTGCACATGCCCCAGTCTAACTTGTGATGCAACCCTGCTGCGGAGTCCCATGCAAACAGAAATCTAATCCTAGTCCCCAGACTCAAGGCCAGACCCAGATTTTGATGCTCCTCCAAAGTTTAGGTAAGTATAGGTTCCAGTTTTTGGACCTCTCACATCAGAAGAACTCCTTACCCCTCTCATCTCCTACTCAATATCCCCCACAAGGCACAACCTGTACCAGTTTCTTTCTATTGCTGCTTCTAAAAAACAAAATAAACCATCATTTCCCCTTGTAAGTATTTAATTCCCTTCTTAAAACAGCAGTTGCCATGGGACTCAGCATGCACTCTACTGTTCACTAGGTTTTTAAGCTCTGTCTACAATTCCCTGGCAGGTAGGCTGAGCCCTTGTGACTGGGATGGACCTGTCCAAGCACTGGGCTGGGTAACTGGATCCCTGCCTGGCCAGTTAATAGTCTCAACCTCAGCACGCAGGCCTTTGAGACTGCAAGAAGACCACAGTAAATTGGCTTTAATGGGACAATCCTACAAATGACGACGAGCAAAGGGCACTGGAGACAAAAATAAGAGTGCCAGGGCTATGCATTCACATGCCAGCAGAGGGTACCCCTAGCCATCTTATGGGCTGTACCGGACCAGCCTAAGCCTGGTCACCCTCGTGGTGTTGGGAGCATTTAAAATGGAAGTGGGTAGGACCTCCAGTGCAGTATGTCCTGGGCAGTCATGAGAGGCTGACCTCAGCAAGCAAAAATATACCGGGTCAGTTGGGTAATGTAGATTGAGCACAACCACAGATGGATCATGTGACAGGATCTTCTAGCTGTTTTCACCATTTCTGCAGCTATCCACCTGCATTTTTACACATTTTAAAGTCATTCTTACCCACCACCTTCATCTTTATGGTTCTGGTGAGATTATAGGTTCTTCCGTGGTCCTTGAATGTCACAATACAGGTGTAATTCCCTTTATATGCACTGCGGACAATGCTGATGACAAGCCTGGGCCCTTGCGGGTATCGCTCATAGAAGCCATTGATCAAGTTGCAGTTCTGGAGTCAGCAGAAAAACACTTGAGTTGTGTGATTCAAAAGTAAATATATTGGTTTAAATGCTACTTCAAAGATCTGTTTTTCAACTATGAATATGATACTTGGGATTGTGATGTAGGTTGGACTTCAATATCATGAAATTTGAGCATGTTGGACTAGAAACTGGTACATTCACCTTGAAAATGAGGTGATGAAGCAGACAGAACCCTAATAGTTCTATCTCACCTTAAATACAGACAATTTTATAAAAGAGAGATCTCTGATCCAGAAGTACATTTGCAATCAAGGCGAGCACCTCAGCAGAACAAAGAATGAAAGTAAAAAGAGACAGGAAGAAAGTGATGACGTATTCACAAATGGATACTAAGACTAAAGGACATGTCCCCCGTTGATGTCAGTGTGTCTAACTCTTGCGGGACTAATTAAAGTACCCTGACTGACTTCGTCTGAGGATGAGGCCCCAAAATTGGCAACTGGCAAATGAGAATCTGTAGTACAGAAACCTTAATAACTCTTCTCTTTCTGTCAGGCAAAGCAGGAAACCTCTGCCAAGTACCAAGCTAGAGATCCCTTTTCAGAAAGGGGTTATGTAGATGACATCTTGATTGTCATAAAATCTAGAGATGTGCACGTTTTCTAAGAGATTATTTCTGAATGGTACATTTCCAAATCAGATACATCCTAATGGGGCAGTTTAAGACAGGGGTCATATACCATTTCTAATGATTTTTATTAGGCATGGGATGTCTTGCTGCCTGAAAAATTACTTCCATTGGGCTTTTTGTTTCATTCTCCTAATTGATTGTTGAGATGTGAATTTCAATGAACGGTACAAGTAAAGCATTTCAACTCTTGGAGTGAAACTGCTCCTCTTGGATACAAAAGTAAATTTTTCCTGAAGGGTTTTAGAGTCGGGGGTTTTTGGGGGGCGGATTTTTTTTAATTATTTTTTTTTTTTTAATCAGCAGATATATTTGTTACCAACTTTCTGTATTGTTAAATTCACTCATACAGAACCTTCCATCTAGAAACCTAAAAGCACTTTATAAGCAGTTAGAGAATTCAGTCCCATAACCTTCTGACTGCACACTCCCTGAGAATTCTTATTCTCTCTTGACTAAAGACATCCAGCTAGAGAAAAACGCTGAGGTCAAAATTTAACAAATTTGAGCAATAATTCTTTAGCAAAAGCCTGAGGATCACTGGAGACAGTCTAATTAACCGAGCAATATGGAGGGTGGGGCAGGGATGTCTCCATCTTCAGAAAAGAGGTTTGCTGAATTGTGTCAAACAGAGCACCTATGGTTCTTGCAGGGGCCTGATGTACAATGTCATCTCCTGACCTCAAAGGATTTTGGAAAGGATGCTATTTTCATTAGCAGCGGTTTGGGTTTTGGTTGTTTTTGGTGTGGGTCTTTTTGGGTTTTTTGTTTTTTTTTCCAGAACAGGGAATATGAATCAGTTTACTTTACAGACATAACGACTGGCTCACCCAGCAGGTCAGGTATACTGCCTGCAGCTGAACTGAGGTTCCTAAATCCCTGCTAGAGTATTCTCCACCTGAGTACGCTGGTCAAAAAAGTTTCAGCGTTAGCTCTCAATTCCCCTCCAAGAGCAGTTTTACCCTTGAACTCAATGGAAACAAACCTCTTAAAATTAATAAAGCTTCATTAACATCTTCATCACTGGGGAGACTCTGAAACATAGCTCCATGATTCTCATGCCAACCATTGTTTTTTCAGACACAACACTGCATTCCCCCACTGCCCAAATAAGTCCTTCTTACCAAGTACCACTTGATGGTTGGTGTTACACCAGCAGGGTAAAACCCATCAATATCTGGACATATGATCTTCTCATTGGCATGCTCCAAATAGAACATCTCCTCAATGGGTTTTATTGAATGGCTCACACAAGAGTGTTGGTCTTTTGGAACAACCTCCAAGGGAAACGCAACTTTGCTGCAATAGGTTGTATTTCTAAGGACACAGGAGGACAGGGCTGATTAGTTGAAACTTGTTTACTCCTATAGCAGTGTAATGAAATAAAAATCACACCTGCAATAATGAGCATCATAGCGCTGATGAGGTATATACAGCCTTAGTTGACTCATTTATAAATGGGAAAGAAAACACCATCAGAGATGGCCACACTAGCTCAGAAAAGCCTATAAAGATGACTAACAAGCAACATGCTCTCTCCTGCTGGTAAAGCAGATAATAGGGTAAAGAAAAGACAACGTGAGGAAGATCAAAAAGAGCTCATGTGTTCGGTGCATAGCAGATGCTATGTTCATTTTATACCACACTTAGAGGCACTTTTAATTTCCTAGAAGTCTGAATCTCATGAATCTTTGCCAAATTAGCATGCAGTCAAAACATTACTGCTGCATCCGCAGCTATTTTTACTCTAGACATACAGATCGCTTCTTAATGGTGAGTGCCTGTGGATTTTGCCACAGGCTCAGCAATATTTTCATGGACACTTGCAGCTAGAAAGGAGAGGCACGTTCATTAATGTTTCCAAGGCTCCAAGTATTATTAGAATGTAAATTGGTTCAGCACTGAGCAGTCTTATAATTGTAACATCCTTTTCCCATTAATGCTTATGTAAATGGTCTCCTCCCTACAGAAAGATCTGGTGCTAACAGCATAATTTTCCCACTTCCACGAAAGTCCTTTTATTATGCTGAAGACTGAGAAGCTGCACCACACAACCTACCTGAGCATGCACGTATAATTCCCAGTGTCATTAAGAAGAGCAGGCCAGAACCAAAGGGTGTCTTTCTCCTTACTGATGTGATTGTCCGGGAGACGAAAATTAATGGGCTCCTCCAGATCCCGGTCCTGTCCGATCCTGTACCAGATCAGGGTTAAGCCAGCAGAATGGGCTGTGCTGTAGTTGTACTTCAAGAAGGTCTCAAAAAGGGGGCATTTGATCTTGGCAGGCTCCCCATCGTAAATCTGGATCTGCTTCATGGTGTCCACACCCCAGTCATCGCAGCGTTCTGCAGCCAGGAAGAACAAGGTACCTTAGCTTGCAAGCCCACAGGAGAAACACAGTTCTGCCCATGTTCCCCACAGGCCTTGGTCCTGTCCTCATTAAAACAGAGGCAAAAATATAGCGTTTTCAGTAGAAGCAAACTATGCTTTTATAAAGCAGAGCACAAATACTGTGTTCATTTCTACAGAACCTGCAAAACTCTGCTTTCATTTGCACACCTCCTTCCAAGCTATTTATCCCTCATCAGACCAATATGATAGGATAAAATATTCCTGCATAACACCAGGCTTCCTAGAGATCTGCAAGAAAATTCAACCCTAAAAATAACCAGTGTGGGAAGATAAAATTTGGATGAAAACAATGCTAGAGGTGTGTGCGCATCCATGCACAGTGATAGAGAGGATGGAAATAGAGGTGTTGGAAGAAAAGGGGGAAAAAAATAAAAAGAAAACAAAACCCAACAAACCAAGACTGCAAACACCAACCTTCCCTTAGAACTATGGGCCGCTGCTCCTGCCAGAAGCAGCTGGACTGTGGGTTCTAGGACCAAAGACTGTCTTTCCTGTGATGAATTCACAACGCACGCTATGATAACACAGAGTACAAACGACATATAGCAACTGTTTATAGTGAAGTTAGAGAAGGGAGGCTGAGGGGCAAAAGAAAGAGTATGGAGGAGGTGTCAGCATGTTATCTTGGGGACCCCAGGCAGCCCTCAGGCGCATTCCCCAAGCGCAATCCAACAGGCTCAGTGTGGCGCACTGTAGACTCGGGCTGACATAGAAACCAGGCAGCATGAAAAAAAGCTGTTCAGTATCTTCTTTTTTATTTTTTTTTTTCATTAATTTATTCTTGTCATTAGTGAAGAGCTTCCAAACAAACAGCACAGCCAAAGCCAAAACCTATTTCTCTTCCGAGAGCTCCTTTCCACTCCATTCCACTGGCCATCAGGATGCCCAGTCACGAAGGGACTCGGTGCAAGCAAAGCACGGCACGAGGGTGTCAGCAAAACTGAGAGCAACCTGCGCCAGCCAAGATGCTTGGAGAAGCTGCTGTCACTGCATCTCCTGCCTCCCTGCACTGACGAGGCAGAGCGTGGCAGGGCATGCTTCCCAGTGCATCCCTTCTAGGTGCTGTGAGGCATCTGCTAGGGCAGCCTGACGTCTGAGAGCCCAGAATGAGTGGGAGAGGGGTGTGCTGCCTGCAGCGGTCCCCAGGAGTGGTGTTTCAGCATATCATAGGCACACCAGAGATGACACTGCAAACCCCCTCCAGTTTGCAGATATTATAAGAACTTGGACAGAGAGGAAAAAGCAGAATACAATATGCTCTTTGAGCTCGGTTCTTCTGAACTGACTTCACAGGCCCAGAGCAGGATTTCTGGCATTTTATCTTCCTTAAATAGACAGTGGGATGTAGCTTGGCCCCAAATTCATACTTAATTTAAAAAAGCAAAGAGATAAACCTTTGAGAAGACAGGCCCAGAGCGCTTAAAGGCAGCAATGCTAACTCCTGTGGCTCAGGAATGGTTAGTCACAGCGAGAAGGAATCTGGGCCAGTAAGAATAGAAATGTTTTCTGGTGGGTTTACACACAAATGTAAATGCAAACTGCACTGCACCTCCTGTGGTATGCCAAACACTTGTATGAGAGAATGCTACTTCTGAAGGAAGAGAGTGCTAGGAAGAGGCAGTGAAGCTACCCAGAGTACAAGTATTTGCTAGTAGGAACCCCAAACCCAAATGGCTAGAGAGTGCATTGCTCATCATCTAAGAGACATATAGGTATTTCTTTCAAAACTGCACAGCATCATCCAGTACAACTACTACCAGCCAGCACCGAGGCTCATCTTGAAAGACCAAACTACTATTGGAAGCCTTACACCACGAGAAGGTGCACAGTCACCACTGTGGTCAAGGCCAACTGGAACCAGTATGCTGCTTTATGCTGGTGGGGTCAAGCTACTGGATTAGGCACGGTCAAGTTTCCACAGAGCAGTAAGACAAATGAGCCTGCCAGAGACTGTCTGCTAATTGCATGATAAAGCACTGATTACTGTTCCTGGAGGGGAAGCATTCATTTTCATAAAGAAAGGCTTTCCCTCTGAAAGGAGCAGACCTGGGTCTGTACATCAGGACACCCGGGTTCTTTTCTCGGCACCTGAGTTTGCTGTCTCCTCTTGGGCTGCATAAGGGCAAATTGTCCTTATTACTTCAAATGGCAGGACTGGAGAGGAAGAAAACTACATAAAACATCACAGTACTGAAACTGTTGGAATCAGGATCAATGCAATTTGCAATCATGAACAGCTCTTGCATTTTGCAACAGCTCATAAATCAGCATTGTAAAACTACTTACCCGTTCTACCCGAATGAGTTATTGAAAATACATACAACTATTTTATTTTTTCTTTCTAGCTTACTCAAAAGCCTTGTCTTCTTGGCTGAAGACGATGCAGCTGTTACTGTTCTTTAGTAATAAGAGCTGTAGCTGGAGATTTTGTCTCAGAGCTGGCTAATTCGCCTGACTTCAGGAACACTGTCACACCAAACAGCTTGCCCTAAGCCTCCCCACGCGCGTCCTGCCTTGGGGTGCTGCATCTCTGAGCTGAACCCCGAACACATGACATGACTGTGCTAGTAACCAGCAGCTACACCACAGGCTGCAGGAGCAGCCGCGCAGCTTGAGACGGCAGGCTGTGCTTTCCACCCTGCTAGCAAGGACTCCTGGCTGCCAGGGCAAAGCCAGCCCAGCCCAGCACAGCCCCCAGGGGTCAGGGGGCAAAGCCATGACCCATCGCCCACAGCAGGGATGGCAGAAACACCACAGGCTGGGGCGAGACCTCCTTCACGCATAAAGCACTGAGGACAGTTGTAGCACTTCACACAACTTCCCTCCTCCCCATGCCATGCTGACCACAGTACTGCAATTTGATTTTTTTGGCGTGTTTTTATGCCTGAGATAAGCTGAGGTTTGCCCGACATGGCGTGTGAGGGCACTGCAGGACGTCCCTCTAGACACCTTTGTGAGCCTCTTCCTCCTCAGCTGTAAGGTGGCCAAGCCACAACACCCTTTGCCATGGTGGCACTTTGGCAGCAGGTCCCAGCAGATGGCTCAAGACTGGAGAGCCGGCTGCACTCCCCACACACGTGTAAAGTACAGGGGGATGCTCACGTTATTAGTGCTATAATTTCACTTGCATCCAACAGCTCCCTGCAACATTTTGTATCCTTTCTGCTATTTTAACCCTTATTGGATATTTAGAGCCTATTTGCTGCTAACGCCAGTATGCAGCTACTTGGGTGTCAGCCTAATCATGATTCTATGATTCTAAACTGGAGACAGGCTGAAAAAATGGCATGACTTCGCACTTGAACTTCACTGGCATAAAGCAGCTCCCACTATAAAAAAAAAATATATATATATATACACACACTGATATATCCTGACTCTAGTAACAATATTTGAGGGGGCACTGCAGAAAGGAGATACAAGAATCCAGTTCTAATTGTGAGAAAGAGCACTAACTTCTACTGCTGTGCCCATTTACAGCAACTCACACTTCTTTCCAGTGGCTAAGCCTAGGAAGTGAGTTTCTTCTCTCTTGAAATGTTTCCTGCACAAAACAGCCGTTGGAATTAAAAGCAGCTCCTGATTAAATCGAGTGGGATCAGCATTCATGCTCTGACTTCAGGGGTTCAGTAACGAATGGAAACCAGGGATGAGATGGGGAAGCGATATGCTGCTTCCACACCGCAGCAAACGGTGCACTACACACGTACCTAAGCGATACAATAAAATTCTCTAAAAATCCACCATCCCACAAACCCATCTTCCCAGAAATGCCTCTGTGAAACACTTTTGAAAGAAGTCATCTTTTTCTCATCGATGAGGGGTACTGCAGATGCCTCAGCTGACCCCTCTTACTGCTGGGTGCTCTGTAGAGCACAGCAGGGCAGTCAGTGACCCATAATACCTACCTGTGACAGACAATGCAGGGGGAAAAAAAAAAAGGCAAAAACGTGGTCCTATTTCCACACCCCTGCTTGGGAAAAAGGGATGAGGATTATGCAGGCTGGAGGGAGGCTGCATGGTAGAAGGAAACACCCACCTTCAGCATTGGAAAGAGAAAGTGCAAGGCAGAAAGGCCAGGGTGAGGATGCTCATCTTGACTTCACATGCCTTGAGATAAAGATAAGAGCGGGCTGCTGCGCTGCTGCTCCTCCCTGATGCATGGTCGTAACTGTGTGAACTGGCAAAGTTAACTCCAAATGCTTGGACTGTATGTTGCAATCTGTGTTCATAGGGATATCTACTACCGATACAAGGGATAGAAACCTCTCCTGTTATAGAAATAGTCACATCTGTCCCATTTCTGATTCCAAGTCTACAACGCCCTTAAACATCAGGTATCCCAAAACAGACTCCTCCTCAGGAGTCAAACAAAGCTGAAGAAAGTGGCTTCTCCAGATGCAAAGTAGAAAATGAAGGGAGAGGAAAAAAAAAAATAATGATGTTGCTCATCTACATAAAGGTGAAAACAGACATTTCTGGCAACTTTTCCCAGCCTTTCACTTATTGCACTGATCTACCCCCATGGGAACAGAGCTCTGAATACACACACCTGAAACACTCCCTAAGATGCATCTGCAGGACCCATTACAAGCACCCACACAGTCAAAACAGGAATTAAATTGGTGCAATTATTTTGGATTTTTCAAGAAGAGACAAACTGCTTAACCCGTGGATCAAAAAAGAAAACCACAATAAGGCCACATAAAGAAATGCTGTCCCATTTTGTCCACATTTTGGCATTCTGTGCAGTTATGGTACCTCCATTTAAAAAATGCTACCTTAAAAAAAATTCTCAATCACCAAAACCCTACCAACTCCACACCACTTCTACCTCTTTCCTCCCCTGGGGCTACAAACAAAGGCTTCCCCTAGCTAAAATTTCTGTGAAGAAATAATAAAGAGCCATCCTTACGAGAGGCCATCTATCATGCCAGCAAAAATTACCCTGCAATTTGCCAAATTGGTGCGCTCATCTTAATTGCCACTCATTTTGGGAGGGGTCCTGCCTTGCATGCAGACTAGGACCCTGCAGCAGCAGCAGGACACAAAGCCATCACATGGATGACACAGCATGTGTCCCCAAGCTGTTTCAGCAGCAGCATCAGATGGGGCTGCATTATCTCAACAGCCTCCTATGCCGCCCCTGCTGCATTATCTTAAAGTAGAGCTGGTATGACTCAGCGTCCACCCAGGGAGTGTGGCCAGGCCAGCAGTTAGTTTGATGCAAGAATCAGCATCAACAAGGCAGAAAAAGGCTGGTCATGCAAAGTAATTAAGTGAGAATTAATCATTAGTACCTTAAAAAAAAATAAAAAATCACTGCCCTCTTTCAAACTCGAAGTAGTCAGTGAGAGGAAGCAGAGGAAGATGGGCTGAATGGAGGATTTGTGAGCATAGGAGGTACTAGCTGGGGCCAGCAGCCACACATGGGTGAGCTTCCCATTTACACTGGTGCCAGGACCACCCACTCTCCCACCGTGCCTGCGTTTTCCCTTTCACACACACATCCAGCACAAGACCACTCCATGCTCCCCGGCTCTGTACTTTGCTGAACAGTGGAGCAATTAGGCAGTGCAGCAGGGCAGCGTTTCCCAAGCTGTCTGTATCCCATCTGACTGTACAACATGGAAAAAAACCAAATGAGAACATCTTCCCTGGACTGGGGGAAGAGGCACAGACCCAAACACGCTGAAATCGGTGGCAATGACAGAGAACTTGGGTTAGCCCTAGCCAAGATCAGCTGGCTCTCACCAGGACAACAGGTAACAGGCACAAACTTGAACATAGGAAGTTCCATATAAACCTGAGGAGGAACTTCTTTCCCTTGAGGGTGGCAGAGCCCTGGCCCAGGCTGCCCAGGGAGGTGGTGGAGTCTCCGTCTCTGGAGACATTCAGAACCCACCTGCACGCGTTCCTGTGCAACCTGCTCTGGGTGACCCTGCTCTGGCAGGCGGTTGGACTAGATGATCTCCAGAGGTCTCTTCCATCCCCTGCCATTCTGTGATTTTGTGATTTGCTCCCACTATCTCTGCAGCAGCAACAGCGGTCAGAGAACGTTGAAAAACTGGTCGCAGCTTAACGCTGCCTTGGAGGCTTAGCCTGGAAGCTGCACGAACTCTGCAGGAATTTATAATCTGACTTCCAGTCATCAAAAGAGCCTATCAACCTCATGGCCTTCCTCTCACAGCCTCTCCACCAGAGCAAGTAAGTGAAAGTGGTCCTGGCACAGACCTCCCCCCGACCGGCTCCGATGCACAGCACACAGCTGAGACCCATCCACACGGTTCTGTTGTGATGGCACCAGCGATGTGGTTTTACGCTCTCCCAGGTCTCACCATGTTCCATCCCGTGTTGCCACTGCGCTGTGATGGAAGCAGCTCCACTAGATGCTGCACATGAGGATGGAGTGTCTCTCTCTTCCCCTCCGCAACAACTGTTATCATTTGAATAGCTAGGAGAGCAGAGAAAGGAAAAAGGGAAAGGACTTTCTGTTGCAGAGCATTTAATAATTTCCAAAAGTACTTATGCATTGCGGTTGTTTGACTTAGATCCTGAAAGTCTAGTTTAAACAGGTGTGATGGACTGCCTCTCTGCCAAATTCACAAAACTCAAGCTGACTGTGTAAACTTCTGTTGACTTCAGATGAAGCAGCCAAGGCACAACATCCAAAAAACAATGATTCTGTAAGGGAGCCCATAGCTCCTGACTCAAGAGTTTCCTTACCTAACAAAGCACGGCCTGTAACATGGAGAAGGGTAGTTGTTGTTTGTGTCTTTTAAAACTCCTCCACAGGGAGGTGCATGCCTTCACTCTCTATCTGTGCCTAAAGCCTGTGTTTAGTGCATGTAGCAAAGAGTATTTTGGTTACATTCAGCAACTGAGACAAAAAAACCAAACCAAAACAAAAAAAGTATCCGTTTTTCTCTAGCAAGCTTGACATGTTTTCCTGGAGGCTTTTTTCAAAATCGAGATCAAAACGATAAAGGTAAGGGTAAGAACTGCTACAAAGCCTGAAGGAAAAAAGTAGCAAATGGCTACTTTACATCCCACTTCATTGAGGAAATTGCTGCATGGAGCAAAGCAGAGCAGAAGGGCAGGGGGAGAGACAGAGGGGAAACGGAACAGCCCGTTGCAAAATCAGCTGTGGGAGAGGCAGCGTGAAAAGGAGATTTACCCAAATAGCACCAGCGTAGAGCGGTGCTCAAGCTGGCAGGGGCTCTTCTGTGGGCCTGGGACATCAGAGTGCCACAGGCTTGCTTAGTTAAAGCCATGCAGCCTCCTTACTGCACATAGCCAGGGTCTCTGTTGCCTGCTTTAAAATACAGTCCACAATTCTGCACTGCCTACCAGACTTACACATGGATGTCTGCCTTAAAAAAAACTTGCTACAGCAGTTGTCGTCGGATGAGAACGGGAACTGAAAAAATGCAGCAGGCAGTAAAAGGCACCGAAAGGGTCTATGAGCCTGGCAGAAGTCACTCGTGTGCAATAAAGCGTATGAGACTGAGCACACAACTGTGTGGCTGCAGCAGGGGGATGTGATGGATAAGGAGGGTAGGAGGCAGGTCCCTGATGTTGCTCAATGCCTTAAGTTGATACACAGAGGAGCCAAAGTGACGGTCCGATATCCCATCAGCAACACACCCAAAATGGGCTGCTTTCCTCCATGCATTTCTGCACTTCAACACAGACGGGTCACATTGCATCGATGCCCTGCACAAAACTCGCCCCTCACAACCTATTTCCTCAGCTGACAAGAGGCAGATGCGAGGGCTGATCTCCTCGGTGGGCACGGCTCTGGCTGGTGCAGAGGGCAGCTACAACGCCAGGTCTGCAGCCAGGCCAGCACTGCTCTGCAGGTTTCATCTCCCTCCACTTCAGGGCGATGCACCTTTCAACACCCTTGGTGTCGAATAACTTCACATGCCACCAAGCGCCCTAAGCTTCTACAATCACAGTAACTCACAGATGGGTATGGATGGTTATAAAATCACGTCCTAAATTAGGACAGCAAGAAACTGAGATTGGAAGAGTAGGAGGAAGTCAGGAAAACCCAAGAGAAGATGATGGGGGAGGGATTTAGTCTCTTTAGAAAACAATAATGCAGTTTAATCTATTTTTCTTTTGACTTTACACACTAAAATAAGCTTCTCAGCTTCTGGGCCTGTCTCAAATCATAAGGAAAATAAGGCTACTGGAACCCTATCAGTAGAATAAGAGCTATATAGTAATAATCCTGAGGAGCTGCACAGGGCTTTCCATCTTCAAAGTGATTTACAGACAGTAATTTATTAATCTGCAAATTTCCCCTGGCCATAAGTAGCTACTCTGCCTCTGCACTAAGCGTGAGAGATGTGCAAAGCGCAATCGGCACTCAGAAGAGATGGTGCAGGCGGCAGCTCTGACCAGCAGACCTGACCGCAGTGTCTGCCTCACCACGGTGAGAACGCCACTGCCCCAGCCACCACCTGAATCCAGAATCACTGGAGATGTCTGGCTTTGGAGACAACTTCAGTGGGGACAAAATCGGTGCCTGAGAACCCGTGGTATGGGAGAATGCAAGAGGCACGCTCACAGTCCAGAAAATAACAGCAAAGCTGTTAATATGAATACTCTCAGGACATAAATAAATAAAACTCCCAGGACAGAGGCTCCCAGCTGCCACACAACCACTGCCTGCCATGCTGGGGTGTCATCCAGGCAGAAGCTTCCCCCAGTCCTGGGCTCATCCTACCATACAGCCTGTCTGACAGCCCCCACGGAAGCTGTCACCGCAGTTTCTTATGCAAACATGATATTTCCTCCCACCAATGGGCTATTTATGTGCAGCAGTTACCTGTTCACACTAGGTGGGTCTTCTAGATAACCAGCATGAGGCTGCTCCTCCTTTCCTGGCAGCAATGTTCTGCTTTTCTAATTCTCCAAGACAATACTCCTAACCCTGATCCTCCCCCCAGCCTTCACCTTGTGAAAACTGGGAGCTCTTGGAGAATGAGCGAGCAGCTTGGTTAGCAGAGAGAGAAAAATGGAACAAGGAGCACAACTACAACTATATCTTTAAATAAATCGGTATCTAACATAGGTCAGCTTTGTTTGAAAACTGTTATGTTCTTTGTCCAACTGGTTTTTCATCTCTTTTAAGCCAGTGTATATTTATATGACTTCAGTAGTGCCAAAGAAATCATTGTAAGACCAAAATTGTGTTCATTGGTTTTTACTATCCTTCTCTGGACAGCAGAGTATCTGGGGAGGAATAACCCCCTGCACCAGGACAGGGTGGGGGTGACCTGCAAGAGAGCAGCTCTGAGGAAAGGGACCTGGGAGTCCTGGTGGACAACAGGATGGGCAGGAGCCAGCGATGGGACCTTGTGGCCAAGAAGGCCAATGGCATCCTGGGGGGCATGAAGAAGAGTGTGGCCAGCAGGTGGAGGGAGGTCATCCTCCCCCTCTNATGATTTTGTTCGAGCACCACCCTTCATACAAAGCAGAAACAGCAGAGCCCAAAGAATAGATGTTTAGAGCCACGTTGCTCTTGGCAAAATTTGGGGAAAGAGTAAGACAAACATAGGGTGAAGCACAATGCTGAAGCTTTCTGACACACTGCCAGGGAGACTTCAGCCATACTGGCTGAAGTGGATTGGAAAGGCCACCTGCATCATAGCCAGAGCAGTGTTGGTGTTTTATAGCTGAAATTTAATAAGCGTTGGCTCCTAATTCCCTCTATAAGCCCAGAGAGCTTGGGACTCTGCAAAGCCAGTATCCCTGGCTCGGGCAGTCCCTGGTCAGGGTTGCTGCCCACTCTGCTCCCTTGGAAAGGGCTGCAGAAGCAGGCAGGAAAAGTGGCAGCAAACCACAACAGGATTCTTGCCTTCAGCCTTCCCAGCCCCCTGCTGGCCTAGGCTGGAGAGAGAGCTGGTCCCAACAATACAACATTACATGACTATTATAGCAAAGCCCAGAAAAAGATCCAGCTGAAATGACAAATCCCAAGTTACACATCTTAAATACCCCAGGAACCAAGTTCCCCTCCCCAGTAAGAGTTACACATCTCCATGGCCTCACTCGGTGTTAGGAGACCATTGGGGCAGCTGCAGACTGCACAGCCCTTCTGGGTTTGCTCTGGATAACCTCTGCTCTGCTCCCCCCACCTATGCTCCCTGCTCTGAGAGGGGGGGAAAAAAAAAAAAAAGCAATCCCAAAGATGCTTTAACATGCTGTAACATTATCATCCCATGCATGATCCCATGCTGTAACATTATCAGAGCACGTCCGGTCTCCCACACTGCTCTGTATTTACGACTTTGCAAGGGTGAAATGAGCTCCAGTTGCCTTTTGGTGCCAGTCCCAGGAAACCCCGCAGTGTAACAGAGGGCTGCACAGACGGCTGCCCCTCCATCCAAGTACAAACAGCCATCCAAGCCCATCATAAATAACAAAAGATGTTTTGACAGCCCAAAGTGGTTTATGATGTCCATGGAACAAAAAGGGAGCTCTGAACTGAAGAGTGGGTCTGTCACCCATGGACCTGCAGATAATTAAATGCATACACTACAGTGGATTTGTAGAAGAAATATATTTTAACGGATCATGTGTCCCATGCATCACACTTTGACAATTATGTTCTTGCAGCACTCTACAACGGCTCCAACCATGCTGTACAGAAAACCTCTGCTAAAGGAGGAATATTTAAAAAAGCACTAAATACCTCGCAGAAACACATGGAGGGTTCTGCCAGATCAATTGGCAGGAGCCTGTGTGACCCAAACGCCAGGGTGCTCATTTCACAGCTCCCAGCTGGCAGCCTCAGCTTTTAGAGTTGCTCTAACATTTCCTGGGCAATTGCACCTCCCTCCCAGTTCTGAAAAAGCCCAAGATGACTGCACGTGGGGTGCCACAACGCTGCCTCAGCAGGAGGAGGATATTGCGTTGGTGGAGAGCAGAACAGCACGTCCAGAAGCACACGCAAAGCAGGGATTTTCCCAGCGAGCAGCAGCAACCCATGCCACTGGGTCCCTCCTTCCCCAGGCATTTGTACTACCTACGGCTTAGACAAGGAGACCCGAGACACATATTCTTCCATTGAATCATAGTACGTGCTGGGTTGGAAGGCACCTTTAAAGGTCATCTAGTCCCACCCCCTGCAGGGAGCAGGGACATCTTTAACCAGATCAGGTTGCTCAGAGCCTCATCAAGCCCAGCCTTGAATGTCTTCAGGGATGGGGCCTCCACCACTTCTCTGGGCAACCTGTGCCAGTGCCTCACCACCCCTCATAAGGAACTTCTTCCTAATGTCTAATCTAAACCCGTCCTGCTCTAGTTTAAACCATTGCCCCTCATCCTATCGCTACATGCCCTTGCAAACAGTTACTCCCCAGGGAATCCCTAACCCTTCAGGTACTAGAAGGCCGCTGTAAGGTCTCCCCAGAGCTTTCTCTTCTCCAGGCTGAACAACCACAACTCTCACAGGAGAGGTGCTCCAGTCCTCTGGTCATCATCTTTCTCCTTTGCTGTTTACCGGTTGCTCACCAGTTGCACCAGGCGTCCATTAGCCAGGATGGCCTTGGGCATTAGCCTGCAGCCCTTGGGCAATCCAAGGAGAAAAGCCTTCCAAGCCTTCGGCCTCTGCAATGAGCCCTGCACTGGACTGAACCTTGCTGAGGTGCGTGTCGTGAACCTGGCCCCAATAACTTGGCATGGTCCAAAAGACAACAAAACAAGAACTGTTCATCCACCCAGGGTATTATAACTGCTTGTTTGCCAGCGCTGCAGAGGGGCAAGGGCTCATGGAGGGATTTGCTCGATCCCCTGCACAGCCCTTATTTCTGAATATTTCCCCCTATAAAGCCAGTGCCTGTTCTTTCCCCCCTCCCCCTTTCCACTCGCCTCCTGCAAATCATGCTGTCTCCCTTCCACCCCCAAATAGGAAGTCCGGAGCCGAGACACACACAATCTGCCTCTTCACAAGAGCCGGGCTGAACGCATGCCAGAGGAGCTGTGAGCATGACAACATATTTCCTGTCAGGAAAGTGACTCAGTGAGATGGGTATGAGAGCTCCTCTTACTCAAGAAGTTCCCCTCTCCCCTAGCATTGCTGAGGCATGAGTCAGAATCCGAGAGGCACAATTTCAACCCCCTCTGTATCCAACCGGGAATAGCAGAGTTTAGGTTCAAGCTCAGGTCCTGCTTGCAATGCAGTGACAAGCCAGCTCCACATGCCGAGCCCTGGTGTCACCCCTCACAGAAAGAGAATAACAAAACTGACCAAGCAGGCAGCTTAAATTTACAAAGCACTTTTAGGGTGAGATGGTGCTTGTTGCTATTTGCCTACATACCAGTTTACATCACGCTCGTAGCCTCTATACACAAACATTATACAATGCCCACACAGAACTAACACCGTGTTCATGCACTTTGCTCAAGTATTTTACGCACGGCCATTTCATCCAGGAATACTGTAAATGATTAAAATCACTGCAGCCAGTTTTCTTTCTCCACCTTCAGATCAGCTCTTGCCGTGATAACCTGACAGACCCACCACATGCCATGTCCTTACCAGAGCCGCTGCCGAGGGTGACCATGCACAGCCAGAGCGTAACCAGCAGCGCACCCACCATCTTCATCCTGCTGAGACAAATCACACACAGACCTTCTGGTTATTTCACAATATGTCATCACTGCAGACAATTGTTTAACTCTGAGTATATACGTTTATTCCTCTGCCCACCCAATGATCCTTTTATTCTGGTATGTTCTTTTTTCATTTCATTAAGATGCCTTAAGAAAAGCATCTGTATGGCAGCATTGTCCTGCCCACAGGCAGCTGCGTGAGGTCTCCAAGCCTGGGAGGTGACGGGATGACTTAAGTCACTGGAATAGTCTATGTCCACGAGCACAAGGAGAAAGGCAGATGCTTGTAAGCTAGAAATTCCAAGCATTGACTACCAAAACATGAAGGGTCCTTTGCCAAGATCTCATTCTGCTGGCACACATGCTCGTTTCTCAGAATGAGAGCAGGAAGCACTGGCGATGGCGAGTGGTGGCTGAAGCACATTTGCACTGAACACACGTCTGACATTTTGGTGTGACAATGACGCCAGTGCAGTTCAAATCTGCAAGGTCTGATGGCTGGTGACCTGTGAAGAGGCCGGCAGTGAGTCCCGACTGCTTCACCCCACTCCGGCACAAAGGTTAAGGCGGGACAAGGCTTCAAGCTTTTTCCAGTTTTGACTGGAAGGTTTGCCCTCCTTGGAATGGCCACCTCACAGGAGTAAACAAGTGCCAGGTTTGTACACTTTTCGGAAGTGACCTGTGCTTTGATAGGCAGAAAACAATCCCAGACTTCTCTATTCCTGCTGCAGAGCACAATTTCCTGTAATCTGAGATAAACGTACACTGCCAGAGTTTCACTTGCTGCCTACTCCAGCATCTGGCATTTGGCTTTCAGAGCCGCTCATGCAATAGAATTAAGTTTTCCTGTGTTTCTAGGTTTTCCAGGATGCATCTTAGAAGCTGGTAGTCATGAAAGCTGACATTTACTAGATGCTCTCATTAATGGGGCAAAGGTTGCATTTGATATTCCTGGGTGCTGTCAGACCACAAAGGGAGAAGAGATAGTTAAAAGGCTGAACTTCATCAAAGCATTTCAGCTCTGCCGGGCAGATGCGGTAATGAGCATGGTGATACTGTCAGGAGCGTACTCATGAGATGACAGAGAAACATGCTCCACCAGGGTGGACTAAAAGGGTGGGGAGAGAAGCCACAGAGCTCCCTTAAACATATCCCTCAAACCTGTCCATGATATATGCATTATGCAGAAGGGATTTAAGCATAAACAGAGAGCACCTGAGATTGCACAGATTGCAGAGATTAACAAGAATGGGATGCATGAACTGTACTACTCAAAATCCAGCAGCGGATATTGAATCCTTCCTTTTCAGTGCTTGCATCTGAAAAGGCTTTGTACAATGCATTGCCTCTGCTGGGCTTATCTGGAAGAGACAAAGGAAATCTGGAGCAAGCCTGCTCTTCCCCACACAGTCCATGCAAAGAAAGGGCTGCAGACTGCCTCAGAAGCCTGCAAAAATGGGCAATCAGCCGGCAAGAAGGTGAGTTTTCTTCCCTGGGCTCCAGCTGAGAGGGGTGGTTGTCCCCTACCTCCTTCATCCAAACAGAAATGCCAGCTGCTAATCAAATCCTTCTCTACTGCCATCTACAACCAGCTTCCAGTGTCACTTAAGACGACTCCATAGGGAGGAAAAAAAATTAAGTACTCCTGCCCTCTGGAAGCGCTGAAGAAAGATAAAACATCTTTATGCCATCAGATTGGCCAGACAGAACCAACATGCTGCACTTTTGGGGGGGAATTATGGAACTTTCGGGAACTCAGATACTTTAAGAGAGGGAGTGTAAACAAGTGAGGGGGATCATTCCCATAACAAAGACCTCTCATGGCTTCCTGTTCATTTGTCATTAGATAACTGCACAGTGTGTCCTAACTCACTTTTATCTTCTAGCGATTCTTTCCTGCATTTTGCACAAATCAGACTGAATTCAGCACTGGAGCACGCAGGAACAACTACTGACTTTGGATGAGTTTCCCTCGTTTAGAGCAAGGCCATTTACGGGGCCCGAGGCCAAAATAAACTACTATGTTTCACTCAGTGATACACGAACCCTGCAGTGAGATAATATTTACATCCATTAACTGCGCTCATAGTAACACGCTCCTTTCAACTGTCTCAAAGAGCCACCAGGTCTCTGTTCCCACAAGCAAGGTATCTAAAATTTCCATGCTCTGCCTGCTAGTGGGGAAATTCTGATTGTATAGCTGGGTGTAGCAAGAAATAAGAAGCCCTGCGCAGTGTGATTTACTTCTGGTTCATTCCAGGCTCTACAGAGATCTTATCAGTGGAGACAGATGCACACAGAGCCTGGCAGATTACAGCAATTTCTCCATTAGGGGAATGGGACTCAGTGACCACAATCCCGGCTGCTCTCACTCTACACAAAATACAAGGGGCCATGGAAGGCACTTGAATGGAGTCACTGGTCGAGGGGAGTCCCCACAGGCTCCTGGATGCCCTGACCATGCCAGCTTTTGCCAGATGAAATGAAGGGATAGGATTCTCCCCCTTTAGTAAAGAAATGGAGAGCTCGCACACACAACGAAGAAGATAAAGATAAGGCAGGATGGCTTCTGTAGTCCAGCTCCGTTCCTGTGGCATGTGATTATTAAAATAAAAACTAAAAACAACAAACAAAAAAATCTATTAAAGCCACAGGATCTGATGGTTTGTACTACTAACACAGCACAGGGACCAATTCTTGTGTACCAGTGCTGCTAGCGCTGGGATGCTTTGCTTTAAATGGCCCGAAATCTGTGATATACTCCAAAGAGAAAGGTCTTCCCCTAGCAGTCCTGTGGTCATGCAATGTCACCATTTCCCCCCATTTCAGAGAGGATAACAGCATTCCACCAGTGATGCCAGGAAGAGCATTGCACCCAGTCAGTCACAAGGAGAGAGGGGGGGTTTTGCAATGCTGTAATAACCTGACGCCAGAAGACCACAGCCTACTTGGGTCTTGCCAGGCACAGAAGAGGTTTCTCAGCCTTTTCCAGCAACTTGATGCTTTGTTTCGTGGCATCAGAAAGCACGTTGCCATTTTGCCTGTATATGATGCAATTCCAGCGGTGCCTAATCAACTACTTGCACAATTTGGCACCACTGCCCTGAAACGCCAGAATCTCCAGCAGCAACCGAAGGAGCAGAACCGAAGGTCAGGGAGTACAAACCCCAGGCTGCAATGGACGGGTTCACCCAAAAAGGTCACTGACCTCACCTTTCATACGCAAGCAAATAAAATAAAAAGCAAACACCAAAGGGAGCCAGGAATAAAACCTGTGAGCAGAGGAGCATAGCAGCTTGGAAGTCACACTGCAGCTAGGAAGCAGGCAATCAGAGCAGTCAGGAGAAGGCTGGAGTGCTCCGATACATCCTCAGGAACGTCTCAAAAGACCAATATACTCTGAAGTGTTCTTAACGTCTCCATAAATTAACATTTTGATAACAATAATTCATAGAGTAGTTGGAGAAAATAATCCATCACTGCTGGTGCTCGAATTTTTTTTTTTTTTTTTTTTAAGGAACTGACTTGAAATGTTCATTTTGTTTCAAACCAGAAAGCATTGGCTTTTCGTTCCTGAGCATTTTCTTCTTCAAACTTTCACCTCCTGTCTGCTGGGGAGCAAAGAAAAGCCAGGTGGGGGGGACATAGTCATGGAGGTGTCTCCTGCTCTTAAAAGCAGAGGTGGTTGAAAGGTTTGGTTTTCCATTTGATGCTAGCCAGAAGCAGCCTTTATGTCAGAAAAAAACACAAATATTTTCATAGATAACACCCTTCCCAAACAGACCTAGTTCACTCCTGCCTTTAGCAGCATGGACCCTGCAAAGCCTACGCGTTTTCTAGATGATTATAAAACCCAAGACAGGTGTCAAATAATTAACGAAGAGAGCTGCACTCAAAGTAACGACTGTACACCTATTCTCAAAGACATTGTACCAATTCTACAGAACAATGCTGCATTTTCCAAGAAAATGTCCCTTCTAACCACAGTCACCCAGGGAGAGCTGACAGGTTTTTTGCTTTTCACTGAGAAGCCACACTACAGCACACAGAACAAAAGCACCCTTCAAAACTTTGCCACTAAGTGCTCTGGCTGAAAGGGCATTTCAAATTAAGCCGTTTCATAAGGAAGCAAAAAAATAACACCGGCCAGAGCAGGTTTTACATATTATTTTCTTTCTGTCATTTTTTCCTAAGCCCCTCTGTGTCAAAAGGCACTTGAAAGCGCAGGATTGGCCACAGGAAAAGGGATGCAGACATAGGAAGGCTAGCAAAAACCAGGGTGGGCTGGCTTGGGAAATGCTTTGCTTCAACACCTCATGGACTTGGGGCTGAAGGCTGGCTAATGGGCTGCTGAGCAGGGCTGGCGCTCGGGAGAGGGACACAGCTCCTCTGCTCCACATCGCTGTGTATCCACAAGCTCTGGGTCTCAGCATCATCCCGCAGTAGCACCAGAGAAGGCTACTCGATGAGTTTGCTGGGTTTTCTTCTGGGGAAAATAGATGTACAGTCCAAGTAAATTCAAAGAATCCAAAAGGCAGACAATGAGCAGCCTGCAAAAGCAGCTGCAGAAAAGCAATAGCAAAAAAACACTAATGGAAAGTGGGAAAAGGCCCTTCAGCCCTCCGGGAAACACTTTTGCTTTTCAGTATGTGCAGGACTAAGTCAGACAAAGGGGGAGGAATTACTGTAGCATAAACCATCTGGGTGCCACTTAGCTGGGATTTGCGCAGCGTCTCTCTGAACCTGCATCTCCTCCGGAGGCCATCTGGACACTACACGGCACTGCCCTTTGCTGCAGCATCATTTCCACTCCTGTCCCTGCCCGAAGCAGAGCCACTCCTGCCACGAGCCAGCCCATCCTGTGGACAGCCCTCCCGAGCAACACAACCTTCCGCTGACATCTCCAAAGACCTGGGTAGAAAGACAGGCAATGGGTTTGAGAAGTCCAGCCTTTCCTCCCCAGGAGGATTTGGCATGTTCACTAAAATTTTCTTTCCCAGCCAGCTTCCAGGAACAGAGTGGGGAGGAAACAAGCAGCAATTTGATGATGAAATGCCATAAGCAGCTCAGAGCACTCTCTCTGCTCTTGTGCACACTACACCACACTCATCACTCCAAACGCAGGCACACTGACTAAAAGACCCCAACACTGCCACTGGGAAAACATTCGCATCTCTCCTAAGGGCAGCGAGCACAATTTGTCTTGGCAGCAGCATCTCCTTAACAGCCAGGCATATTTCAGCAGGAATCAGCCAGGGCTGAAGCCTGGCCCGCAGTCAGGGATACCGTGGAACAATCAGTGTGACCCACTGGGCACATCTAATGGTGGCATCCATTGCAGGGACCTGTGAGATCGATGCTGAAGTCCCACTTTTCCCAGGGTAGCTGCACTCACCAGGCTATCACATGCCTGACAACAGAGTGGGCTGAAAGGATTTTGTTCTGAAATGTTTCTTTTATAAAAGCAATTTATATCACCAGAACCAAAGGAAACATTTAGATTTGAGCAGACAGGCAGAAACCTGCCCTGGTGAGAGGTTTCCTTCATCTCTGGCACAAAGCATCTTCTGTCTTCCTTGGCCAGAGCTGGCCACTGTCACACGGGACCTGGAAGCATTGGCTCTCAGCATTAGGGAGCTACAGTGCTCACATGCAGCTTTACACCTACGTCTACCAAGTACCCAGGAGAATTAAAATTAAAAAAAAAATAATAAAAAAAAAAATATGGAAACAGTCTTCTCAGTCAGTGGCTCAGGCAGCCCTTTGCCAGCTGAGGACATGACACCAAGCATCCAAGGTGGCTTCATTGCCTATCACCTGCCACTGCTTCTCCCTGTGTTCCGGCACTGCACATCCAGGCCAAGGGCTGCAGTCCGTTGGCTTTTTAATAATTACTTTTTACTAAATCCCCGACATGGGGATGAACACTCTGGGGTCACCCCTGGAGGTGGTCCCAAGCTATTTCTCCTTGAACACAGCAGTGCACACGGCAGGAGCAGGGCTGACCTTCACAGAGCACCAAGAGCACCTGTGGGCAGAGCAGGCAGCAGCCCCAGCTCGAGCTCAGAGGCTCAGGGACAGGTAGGGTGATGTTCATTAGCAGTGAGTCATTTCTGGGAGCTTCCTTGGTAGTGCAAAATTTGCCTCTGCCAGTGCCAACGTTTGGGACACAGAGGAGATTGCCAGGTGGGGAATTTGTGATCCGCTCTTGGCATTTAGATACCATCACCTGGCATCCTTTTGGCTCAACAGATTTAACACTAATAATCAGAATTCAGAGGAAGGAGCTATTTCTCTCCCTCTCAAAAGAGAAGGAAAAAAGTGCAATACAGACACATGGAAAGAAGTGTGGCGGTCTTGAAAATACATCTGAAGAAAGTCAGCATCCCCTCCTTTCCTTTTCAGTTCTCCTGGGGTCCTCTCAGGGCTTGGCAAAGCACAAACGCTACAGATCTTGCACACTGCTCTGCTGGAGCCCAGGGTGCCACTGATTCTACTCTGGCAGCTGTTTAGCAGGCAGAGTATGCTGCATTTCATACATTTGAAATAAATGAGCTCGATAATCCATCACATCTCCAAAATATATGCACACCTGGACAAGACAAATAAACAGCTGGGACTATCATCCAGGGATCTGTGGAGTGGGCTGAAGAAGGGCAGGCTGAGCCACAGGTATGAAGTCAAACAGCATGGATTACAAATGCACACATGCTGAACAGTGAGCAGTTCAAACACCAATCTACAAGAGCACTTCTACGCTCAAGCAAAAGGTATCCAGCCAAGATAGTCTATTTTTTAAGTCTGAATAGACAGGGAATGAAAAGCTTCCAACAGAGCTTCAAAGAGAGCTCAGACCTTCCATGAAGCCAGACACAATGCTTCTATTTTGGATGATGTTATAGTGAAATGAGAGCTCTGAGAAATACCCACATAACGCGCTAACAGAAAATAAACTGACAAACTAATCTTTGCACCAAAAAAAATAAAGAAATCTGCAACCAGCATGGCACAAAGACCTGAGGAAACTTAAGGAATAGAGTTGAGATTCCTCCCGTGCTGGAGAAATCCTGATTAGGTTTCATGGAACACCTGGAGGCATCTGAAAATGAGCATTTAATTTATACGTTCTGCCTCCCAAACTTTTTAATGGCTTTTAGATGTAAGCAGCTCCACTGCCTTCCCTAAGACGTTATCCCACTGCCCTGGTGGACACAACAGCGTGTCCACACCGTGCAACAGATTGCACAGCAGCAACCCCAAGGCAGCTCAGCCTAAATCTCTAAACTCAGAGAACATGATACAGACTTGATCAGCTTGGATTACTGCCTTTCACAGAACTCCTGAAGCCCAGAGCATCTTTCCTAGGGGAGGTGTCTCCTTGCAAGCTCAGCCCGGCACAGCCAGAGCTCTGTAGCCCCACTGCACATCCCAGCCCTCGCAACTGGGGCTGCACCCGGCTCTGCCAAGCACTAGCTGCAACAGCCTCTCAGTCTCAAAAATTGCTCCAGGAGTTTCTTTTAAGTTCAAGCCCTTGCTGCCAGCTACATACTTGCTCTTTCCCTTCATCTCCTCTCCTTATAGCCCTCAGTGCTTGCAGACCGAATTCCCAGGATGGCTGCTCCGTATTTAACCCAACATCTCCTCCTCCTTCTTCACCCAGAGAGGGACACAGAGGCAGAAAGCCTCCAAGCACCACCATACTCCAGAGCACATCACTGTGTCTCACTCCACTTTCCTAGTGTCTCTTTCCCTGTGCCATTGCCACAAAATCCCCAGGCAGACCACAATGTCTCCAGCACGGCTGGCAGGTTTACCCACGCTGCTGCCAGTGGTGAAGACTCCACCTCCAACTCTCCCTGCGGTGTAAGAGGAGGATTTCCTCAAGTGACTCTGGGTATCCTGGGATGAGCAATGTATTCAAGGGTAAAAGCAAATCAGCTAAGTTTTTCTTTTTGAAGTTTGGGCCACACAGTGTTTCCACATCTGGTACTTTTATTAATCACATTAATTTAATTGCATTTAGCCTCATAAGAAAAACATGCAAGCAGGAATAAGATGTGAAGATGCTTCATTCCCTCTCCTCCAGCTCAGACAGGCTGCTCTGTAAGCGTGCTTTACACACCAATCCGCAGCAGAATTTAAAGCACTAGAAAAATGAACAGCAAAGGCACTGAAAGCCCAGGAGCTACCTGCCTCTCCCAGGACAACACCCCGCTCACAAGCAGTTCTCCAGAGATCCTTCCAGCCTTCACATAGGCTTCCATGCCCCCATCCCACCCACTTGGTCCTTCTGGTGACTATCACAGCACACCTGCCCCTTTCTGATCAGTACACCAGTTGCACTCTGCAAAGGGGACTAGAAAAATCTGGGCACAGACAGAAACAAGGGAGGAAAAGAGAAGCAGAACAAGACAGTCCTCCCCATGCCATGTGTTTCACGTTTGCTCCCCATGTCTCTAACATGTCCTTCTGCAAATATTACCTTGCGCCATCACAGGGAACTTGCTTGGGCTCTGCCTGCACCGACCCCCTCAGCGCAGCTCTAAATTCGACCTTCAAACAACGGCACGCTGAATTTTCAAGTCCAGGAGCCTCCTGCGAGATGGTTTGATCTGTGACCCTCAGCACCTACACAGTGGGAAGGCCGAGAGGGATCTGCAGGCAGCAGTATGCTGTGATTGTCATCAAAATTAATTATTTGGGGAGAATATAATTGATCTCACTAGGGCAATGAATTCATTTCTCCCGCTGAATGACAAACAAAAGGCAATATATGCGCTGCTGACATTTACAAAGGCTACAAGGTACAGCAACAGGAGGAAATACCGCTATGCGTTAAAACCCTGCTGCAAAGGGCCAAAAATCTGAAAAGTCTCCAAAATGTTCATTTCTGAGCACTTTCAATGCCAGGAAGCAGATGTCTTCATATTCTCAAGTCTGCACTGGCCCTAGCCCTGGACTGGCTCACCTCTCAGCATGGAGAGGAAGCCATCACTGAGCGTCTTTGAAAAGTTAGGTTGGGTTTCCCTCTTGCTCTTTGACACTTCTTGTCAACAACTACAGTGTCACTGCCCTGGCAGACAAGGGTGGGGAAAAAAAGAAAGCTTAGAAAGGGTAAAATATCGCCTTCCTGGGTAGCCACAACCCAGGCCTGAAAAGCCAAGATGCAGCTCTCCTGTGCAATGGGAGAAGAGGACACAATAAATCTGCAGAAAAGCATTTCCACCGCTCCATGGCTTTGGATTGGGGTGTCTTGCGTGTGTGCGCAACTTCCCAAGGAGCCAGAATTAAACAAAGTCTCCCTAAAGTCCACAGAGCAACATGAGAGAGAACAAGGAAGGTGGAGAAAGGTAAATGCACTGAGGCTGCGGTTATTTTTGCAGGATAATGGTTGAGGAGGAAAGACAACCCAGTCCACGGAGATGTTACTCCAGTGGAATCTGAGTTCTGCCACATCCTTCAGTCACCGCAACACATCAGCCCTGTCTGATTCGACTGCAACCAGAAAAATTTACTGGAGTAACAGGTTTTGTGATCCAGCAGCACATCTGTGCTCACTCAAAGAGGGTGGGTGCCCAACAAGCCCTTCCTAGCCCGCCAACATTATCATGCTGGGCAGCAACACATACATCCTCCTCCCATTATCCGGATCTCACCTTACAAACAAGGGCTGGGAGCTGTCTGTGCTTGAAGGAAGATGGGGGAGGCAGCTATTTCTCAACAGAAAAAATCCAATTATTTATATAAGGGTGAATTTGTACAGCTTTTACTGTCAGAATAAGTATTTTCTACAGATCCCAGAGCCTTGAATCAACAGATTGATAATAAATTTATGTAGGTGGGGCCTGGGATGTTACTATGGTGGGATGGAGGTGAGGTTGTTTCACTTTTGGTTTCTTGTGAGATTTGTTTTTTGCAACAGGGCTAAGCTCAGAAAAAAAATAACTAGAAATATGGGCTCCTGTCACTGCCTTTTACTATGCTCCTGTAAGTGTCTAAGGTTGAAGATTTCAAAACAGTCAACTAGTTCAGGGTAGCAATATGAGTTTCTAGTTAATCTACATGAAGCCTACAGAGACATCAGTCACCAACCGTAGTGCATGAAAAATTGTAATGCCTCCCCGATAATCAGGCATCAGAGAGCTTATAAATTGCTGTCCCCTGAACCAAGAGCATTAGCAGCAGCTTCCCAAATCTGTGCCTCTGTTTCCCCAGCCACTTTTACAGCAGCCTCTCCCCACCTCACACCACAGCTGTGCATCCTAATGTCTCTGAAGTGCTTAGAGATGCTGAGATGAAAGATAACGTATGAGTACAAAGTATAGATTAATTCCCTGAGCTCAGCAGTCACTGGACGTGATGGGGCTAAATGTACCACATACCCACCATGGAAAACACGGGGTTTGAGCCTATCTTAAATAGTAACTACTTAAGCAGCAGTTCTGTTGGAACGAGTCATTTTGGGGCTGATTGTCTGGGCACATGAAGCCCCAGCAGGCAGGAAACACAGAAACGCAATATACTACTATGAAAAATAGATGCTTATCCAGAGTAAGGTCTCAAACCTTTTCCTATAGAATCTGATAGTGGGTTTCAACACACTTCAGTAGGAATATGACAGAGCTCTTCAGGTTTTAGCAACCAGCACATTAAGAACATGGCCAAACATAATTCAAAAAGCTATTTCCATTTCTGTTTGTTTTTTAAATCATTAAAAACCCAGTTTAAATATTGCAAGGAAAGCTTTAAATTGAGCAAGATAAGTTTTGGCTTCCTTCCGAATAGGAGGCAAACCCCAAAACACTACTGAAAATCTAACAGATGGGAGTTATTTTTCACTCTAAAACTTTCTTTCCCTTGCACTGAGATTAACCGTAATTAGCTCTTTATTTACATCTAGGACAAAAGGTAAAATGATAAAGGCAGGCAACTATAACCACAAATCACAGGCAGAAAAAGGCAAAAAAAGCAAAAATTCCCTTTGAGAAGAAAATGGCAAGTCTTTCTCGCCAAGCAGCATAATTTTTATAAATACATAGTTAAACAGCTCCACAGCATCCTGTCAGCACTACGGATAAACATTTAGGTCACAGTTTTGCAAGAGTTTACACACAAGTCAATCGACTATATAAGAATCATCCTCTGAGCAGATGAAAATATCCCATCCCTATGAGTGGCCAGGATCAGGTCTAAGAGAGTCAGGATATTTCATTACACTTTGATTTCAGTCGTGCAAGGAATTAAGCAAAATGGGGAGAAAAAAAAAATCCACAAAAAATACACAGAGCTTTTCTAGTTAAAGATACAGAGAGGTATTAAAACTTACTTTTTCTTTTTTAAAAGTCCTCTTCTAATTCTAATACCACCGCAGCTTAGTAAAGCTGAAGAGGCTTCTAAACTATTTGTACAAGTGTGTGATTCATGTTGTATCTTTGCCTTTCAGTTCCACGACAAAACTGTCCACAGAGCTTCACGCCAAACTAACGACCAGTCTTTTACCGTGGTTCTTCCAGTCTGTAACACGGAGCTCCCAGCTTGTGCCCACGCAACCCGCTGACCCACAGCTCACACACATTCAGGGATGGTGACTCCACCACCTCCCTGGGCAGCCTATTCCAGTGTCTCACCACTCTTTCTGTGAAGAATTTTTTCCTAATGTCCAGTCTAAACCTACCCTGTTGGGGCTTGAAGCCATTCCCTCTTGTTCTATTGCTAATTACCTGTGAGAAGAGACCAGCACCAACCTCTCTACAATGTCCTTCCAAGTAGTTGTAGAGATGAGGTTGTGTAGTGATGAGGTCTCCCTCCCCAGCCTCCTCTTCCTCAAACTAAACAGTCCCAGCTCCTTCAATCGCTCTCCATAAGGTTTATTCTCCAGGCCCTTCACCAGCTTCCTTGCCCTCCTCTGCGCTTGCTCCAGCACCTCAATATCTCTCTCGTACTGGGCTGCCCAAAACTGGACAAAACACTCAAGGTGTGGCCGCCAGGGCTGAGCACAGGGGGACAACCACCTCCCTTCTTCTGCTGGTCACACTATTTCTAATACAAGCCAGGATGCCATTGGCTTTCTTGGCCACCTGGGCATACTGCTGGCTCATACTCAGATGCTTGTCAATGAGAACCCCCAGGTCCTTTCCTGCCAGGCAGCTTTCCAGCCACACTTCCCCAAGCCTGTAGCAATGCATGGGGCTGAAGGTAGCAAACGCACTGGCTAAGGTCAAAATTCCAAAAAGTGCACGCTTTTAGGAATTGAACTAATTTCCCTGAATCGGTTTCCTTTTTGCACTCTCTCTGAGGGTACATGTGGCTCAGCTGCATGCAAAAGCCCTACACGTAACAGAACCGTGGCTGAGAAACGTGAGATTAGCCTTCTGCTTTGCGAAAACACTGAGAGAGGGGGGAGAAATCCTAAAATACCTCCCCAGAAGAAGCTGTTTTGTTCCAGTTTAGCAGTGACCAAATCTCTGCCGTACATTTTGCTGACGGTGGAGCAGAACAAAGTGGTTACAAACTGTGGAGGGAAAGAAGCCCACCTGCATGTGGGCCCCCAAGCTCCACCAGGGCTGGAGAGCTGGCAGCAGAGAAGGGGTCAGCTCAAGTGTGGCAAACATGACAGCCAGCTTCGCTGTCCTTCTGCTCTGCATCTGGACCACCCCACGCAGCCAGAGGACTAGCTCTCACCTCCCGGGTACAGAGATGCTACCGGCCGCAGAGAGGAGACGGCTCTTGGCTCTGTGTACAGGGGCAGCGAAATCCAGGAGCTGTGCCAAGAGAAAGGCAGGGGAGGAAAGAGGAGAGCAGGCAATGTCTGAACTGCAAGCTCCGCTGTAGAAAGTGTTTCAGTTCACAGATAACGTGGCGCTGTTCACAGATTTCGGCTTATACTGGCTTTTCCATACATCTATTTTTATTCCCAAAGCATTCCCTGTTGCTGTATGATGAAAAGAAAGACCGGACAGCACGTATGCTCACACATATGTGAACACATTCACATGCTGGTTATAATCTTCCTAACTGTCCACCTTGCTAATGCAACCTGTGCTTTGAGAGCCAAGTTGGGACGCCTCCTCTCCCACACTGCCAGCTGCAAGGGTTATCTTTGTGGCAAGTTTTTGCAAGCCAGAGTCTTGCCAAAATGGGAGGACATTTGACAACAGTGGGGGAAAGGAATATGAATCATATGCCTGCCAAAATAACCAATGCAAAAATCAAAACATAACAATAAGTGAGAAGAAAGAATAAAAGAACACATTCTTGCCTCCTATTCTGAAGGACTGAAATACTTCTTCCCTGGTGCTGGCACCTGGCACATGCAGGTCTCAAAGAAACAGAGCTGGGACAAACTCTCTCTGCCTCCTTCCTATATGCATATTTCAGAGATTAAAATTACAGCATCAGGACCAACAAGGAGGCATTTCCCATATCCCCGTGTATCCTGACACCATCCTACCTGCTGCCACATTGCTCTCCCAACCCTCTGAAGTCTCTGTTACCCATGTGTTCCTGCCAGGCACCTTGGGGTAGTGCTACCTGACTTGGGATAAACCTGCTTAAGCCCGGACCAGCGCAGTACTCATTCCGGCTGCACACTAGCTAACGGTCAGATGCAGGATACCTGCGCAGAGCCCTGGAGCTCTGGAAGGAGAGAGCCCAGAGGTATTAAGACACAAGCTTTCCTTCATGGACCCCTGGAGGGACCAGGCACAGGCTGACTTGAGCAAGCACAGCTCTTCCTGTGTAATACATAGACACTTCAAACCCAAGCTGCATCCAGAGACATGGAAAGAAGTCACAGGGCTGCATGCATGTAGACCTGCCCTCTGCCTTGCACAGAGCATTGCGTTAGAAACCTAACTTCTTACCCCACAGCTCCCTGCAGCGGCTCCCACCTTCCCAGCTTAATGTTTCCTGATCATTTCAGTGTCCTGCAGGCTTCCACCACTCCAAGTCCTCACAGCCCTACGCTCCATATCCCTTGTTATCCTGCATCCTTAACTGCTCCTACAGAGAAGGTGTTCCCAGTGACAGCAACAACCCTGTACCTACTTCCAGGGAAGGAAAGTATGTGATTGTTAGAGCTTAATCCTCTCCACTTGCCCTCCCATGCTCACCACAGGCAGGCAATGGAGGCAGAAAGCAGGACCCTTCCCAGCAGCCAGCCCTCCCACCAGAAAGTCGCTGGGCTGGAGTGATGCTCTCCATGCAAACAGGAGAGGCTTTTCCTGCAAGGAACACAAGACAGCAAGTAAATCTTCTGGAGCTGCCAAAAGCAACCTGTTATAAATCGCCCTCTAAGTTATGAGGTATGGACTCCCAACAGCACAGTTAATAAATAATACCCCACAATCCTTCTGCGCATGGAAGTGCAAGTTCAGTGACAGTTCTGCTTACCCAAGAGGGGCCACAGTTAAAAACAGAGTGGCAGGAAAATAGTACTTTTTAATTATATAGCAAATAATTTTTTTAAAGTGATAAGGAGCTTGCTGCAATCTCCCAATAAATAAAAAGCCTTTCCTAGGACAACAAAACTAAATACACGAAACAAAAGCCATAATTTTTTAGAAAATAAGATCTGTAAAGAAAAACAGAATTTTATCCAGGCATTATAACCAGTTATTCACAAAGCAAAGGCTAGCATGTAAAGAGAGAGTGTGCATGCGAGAGGGTATTTATAAACCAGTTTACAGTGACACCCTAAGGCCCCGAGATCAGGATCCTGTTGTGCCAAGCACCGTACGGACACACTCCGAGAAACCAGCCCAGACTGAGGGACAAGCACTGCCACTATAACGAAGAGAAGTGACACCGGCACAGAAAAGGGCCACCTGAAGCCCTGACGGTCTCTTCTCCCATCACCCTTTCCTTTTCAGGAAGGCATTCCCATCATCCAGCTTCCATCCAGATACCTCCCCAAAATGCTTCCCATAAGGGGACAGCTGTCCCCAGCAAAAGGCATCTTGCTGCCAGCACCTAATCGCTTTCAGGCTGTTTTCTCAGACGTCTCTTTCACTTCATTTTCCTGCTAGGGCTTAAGTCAGACCCCTTCCTCTCCTCCTTTCATTTCAAAGATCAGTTTGACAGCAGAAGAGAACAGGTACCAGAGGCTCACGCATTTGCAATGCAGATGAAAATTAAAGTTGCACGTAGCGCTCCAGGCCAGGAATATCCAAATTTCCCTGGCCCAAAAGGAGGGAATTTCGGCAAACCTCCCCGCATTTCGGCTGCCGGCGGCGCGGCCGCAGCACCGGCGGGGACACGCATCCGCGGTCCGGCAGCTCGGCTCGCACTTGCCTTCGCACCGGCCGCGTCCCTTCCCGGGGGGCAGCGGAGAGGCTCCCCCGGCTCCGGCAGCCGCCGTAGCCCCCGCTCGCCGCCCCCCGACCCGTCCCGCGGCTCCCGGGAACCCCCGGCCCGGCGGGGCCGGTCGCGGCCGCGCACCTTCGCTCTCACCGTCTCCGCCCGAGGGACGCCGGGCGCTGCTGCTGCCGCCGCGGCGGCTCCTCAGGCTCTCCCGAGCGGTTCTCCTTCTTTCTTTCCTTCCTTTCCTCGCCGGCCGACGAGCGGGGGCTGCTGCCGGCTGCGCGCCGCCACTGCCCGCCTCCCGCTTCCCCCGCCCCGGCCCCAGCAGCGCCGGGGCTGGAACCCGCCTCCTCCACCAGAAACTTTCTCTCCGAGTGCGAGGAAGTTCAGGGCCGGGGCGGACCGGAACCCCCCGCGGCCCCCCGCCCCCCGCGCGGCGGCCCGCCCCCCC
>VXBO01004179.1:279987-291395 GCA_013400135.1 Rhinoptilus africanus
GCCAGAAACACGCGTGCACCCCGCACCCCCCCACGCAGCCGGGCTCACCGGAGGGCGCGCTTAGCCACGTCCTGCGCGCAGCGCTCTCCTCCTCTTCCTCCTCATCCCCGATCCGCGCCTCCCGGCTCCGCCCCGCCGACCGGGGGGGGTCACGCCAGGGAACCGGGGGGGGAAGATCCAAGGCGGAGGCTGGTCTGTAAGGGGGAGGCCGCCGCGGAGTGCCTCCGGCAGGTTGCGGGGTCCTGCCGGGAGGCGGCGGACCACGGCTCCCTCTCCTGGCCTGGGTTCTCCTGCCAGCTGGAAGGTGCTGGCTGTGGAGGCGTGCCGGGGGGCGGGCAGGCGCTGCCCCAGCCCAGCCACCCGGCCCCCGGCCAGCCGAGGGACATCTAAAGCCTTTGGAAAGAGCCCACTTTACCGAACCAGGCAGCGGGCCTGCTGCTGCAGCTCCCTCGCCTCTCTGCAGGTCGTTTGCCCCCCCCACCAGGAAAGCGAAGATTCCCCTTCTGCCGTCCGAGGTGTGCTGGGAGGGAAGGACTTGCTGGTGAGAGCACGGCACAGCACCCTGGGCGCTAGCGATGCCACCTTGTCCTGGAGAAGTGGCACCTTTGTGCTGCGTCCCTGCCATGGAGGCAGGCTGGATGAGGCCAAATTTTTTGACAGACAAGGAGCAGGTGTGGAAGCCAGACTCCAAGGGAAATGATAGTGAGAATGAGGAGTGGAAGAAGATTCAGCAAAAGTCTGGGCTGTCTCCTCCAGGAGAATGTGGCCAGTGATAATGAGCGCAGTCCCTAGTGCAGGAGTGCCCTTGCCCTGGCTGGGGAGGAAAGCTCTCTCTCCTCTCAGGTTGGCCAGGAAGCTCTTACATACTGGAGGTGAGTGACCTGGCCCTATTCATGATTTTGTCACCTCTTGGTGACAGCAGCCTGACAGCAAAGCGGTATTTCTGGGCATGAGGCCTTTAGTGCTAAGGAATCTCCTATCGGTTCAAAGTGCTACAGCACCTCTTAGCGCTATTGGTTACACCACTTGGACTGAGTTCAGTATTTCAGTCATTATCCCCAGGAGGTGGCTCCAGGATATCTAGGAGACCAAAGTTCACTCCACCCCATGAAGCTCCTCTGCAACAAACCTGTCCTGGAGAGCAGGGCACCTGGCACAACCTCTCACAGCCACCACTAGCACACACCCTCCTATCTCCTCTGCAAGAGCACGTAAGGCACCATTGCTGCTGGGAAGGAGAGTCCTTGCCCTTATCAGCCCACCCCAGCTTATCAAGGTGGCCACACCTGAAGTTTCCACTCACCCTGAAGGAGAGCAGCTGTGGCTGGGCTGTGCAGGGTGGGAAGGAACTCTGATGGGAGGTTAGTGCTGTTGCTCCATCAGGAATAGCTCTTCCTCCTGTCCCTCTCCTCTCCGTGAATGTCCTTGAAAATCTGCCTACTTGGCTTGTGCTTAGAGTCAGCTCTACTCAAGCCATTTCTAACCCAAAGCCATCCAAGTATTAAAATAACTTGTTAAGGCAGAGCTCTGTGTAGACTAATTTACCCCACTCTTAGGGCAAATGAGTCCGTGTTTTGCTCCATGCTACCTGCACATGTCCAGGATCCAAGTTATCTTGTCTGGAGCTACTTTAGGTGTCCAAATACGCATCTGCATCAGTGAATATAGGCAAAACTGGAATAGCAAGGCACATCTTGTGAACTGTATTTTCCACCATACTTAAAGAGAAGTATGTGCTTAAAATCTGCTGTCGAAACACGACAGTCCACTTTCCTCATAGAAGACGAAATAACAAAAGGATTGCATATTGTGATATTTAATGCAGCTGTGAGAGTAGCTCAGCTGCTCTGGTGATTGTTACAAGAATTAAATAACAATAATAATGATACCTTGTTCTACATAATCTTTGCCATCCATAGATAGAGATCTGGGATAGGACATGTCATTATTCTTGTTTGGGAGGATCCAGGCACTGTTGCAATACTGGTAACGCAGGTTAACAGTCATCAGCACATACACCCTGGGAAATTTATACCTTTCCAAAATCCTAGCCTGTGAGTGCGAATTAGGGTCTTTAGGCTGGTGTCATTAATTTTCTCTGATTTTGACAGAAAGCCAGAATTCAACTTTAGACTTCATTGAAAGGCTCGTGAATTAAGGTTCAAGGCTAAGTTTCCAGAGATCGTTCTAAGGCTACAGCTTGTAGCAGAGTCCCAAACCACACCTGCTTATTGTCTTTTCATGGGAAAGGTTTCAAACCCTTTTTGCTTACATATTAAAAGAATCAGCAATTCCCTCTTGTAAAATGAGGGTAATATTGCTTACTTGGTCTCAGTGCTGTCATAAGGATTATTTTTGTATTGCTATTTTTTCTCCTATCCTCTCTCCACACTTGCACATGCTATTTCTGTGCAGGTTAAAATGCAACACAGTTACACCCTAGAGTGAATTATACTACAGTTTGAAGAGCAATTCAGTAAATAGAAAACATTTTTTAAGCACAAAAAAGCAGCATTGTGCCACAATTTTTGGGCAGGGAGCAAAGAGTAGCATTACTAAGTGAAACCACGGGGGGGACTTAAATAGCAGAGGAACGTGTTGGTGTTTAACCAGGACACTGGAGCTGCTGGCACTGCGACTGCTGCGAAAATATTCCACAGATCTCCAGTAACAAGTGGCCAAAGGCCTTGGTTTGCTGCTGTTCTCTTCCCGTTAGGCAATTTACAGCTAGAAGCACAGAGGGAGCCTGGATCATACAGCTCAGTTCTCTGCCATGGCAGGCACAACATTGTTTATGGTCCTTTTCATGAAAGGACCATGCTCCAACTTAAAACAAGTTTATATTTTCTGCCTGTTACTCCTCCTGGGAGATTCTCCTTGACTGTCCATGTCCCTGGTGGTCAGGAGCCTTGGTGTCATTTCCATCACCAGTTTATTCATCACCACATGTTCTGGCACCAGCATCAGCTCTCATTTCAGGAGCCGTTCTGCTCACCGCTCCTTCCTCAGGTATTTCTGTGGAGATGGTTCTTGCCTCCTTTCCCCACCCCGAGCTACACAGGGCTGGCTTTTCAATCTTCTTTCTAAATGATTCTCAATTCATCTCAGACCTCTTCCCTCCAGCTGCTCTGGTTTCAATTAATCTTAAAGTGCATATGGATGGCCAAAAGTAGTTATAGTATTAAATAGGAGGAGGTCACACTGATACTTCATACAATGACATTAAAGTCCCTGTTTCTCACTGAAATATCTCATCTGGTAATCCCAAGACTGCATTTATCTTTCTGCAGCTAAGCTGTAGTGGTGACCTCATATTTCTCCTCCATTTTTGCTTGCAATGGTAAGTTCCCAGGCTGGATGAGAAACTTGCTACTATTCCCTTGTCAGTTCCCAATTCTCTTGTATTTGTCCCAACTCTCAGCCTGCACACAGTTTTCTGATTTGCTTGTTCTTATCCAGCATTTCCGATATTCGGAGATCAAGGTGGTTTCATAACCTCTAAAAGACATGTTCCTGCTTGTTACTTTGCTCACACCCACCTAACCCATTTTTCTTCCTTCCTAGTTCAGGAAATAAGCCCTAGAATACATATAATTATAGTCTGTGTAGTTATAAAAATGAACATGCCTTCTGTGTTTTACACCTACGTTTTAACTGGCATTGAGAAGAGCACGCCTGATAACCTAAGATACAGGACATAGGATGAACGGCAGAATGACAGACATTTCTAACATAGCAGCACATGGACGTCCCATCTGCTTCTGTCAAGGAAGCTGAGGTTACCCACGCACGAGTGTAAGGACTGAATATTCCCTGCTGAGACCATTTTCCAGCGAGGACCCTGTGCCTGGCTGTGCTTTCAGACCGGTACGCACTGCTTATCCAGCAAAATGCATGATGAGTTGCAATTGCATCTGTGTCAGGTGAGCTTGACCAGCACAGATCATGTATTCTTTGCCGTGTTGACAATGTCCAAAAGTAGATCTCAAACCACTGTGCTCCCCAGAGCAGCATGTTGTGTGAACCTCTATAAAAACCCTGCACAATGAGGAGGGATTGGAAGCACAGCTTCATTGCGAGTGCATCTACTTTTATTCCTGAGGATGTAGAAATAGCTGTTGTCCATGTTCATGTGCTAAATATCGTTAGCGTCTCTTCCTCCGTGTTACCGTGGTGGTAGGGCTGCTAATGCAAACAGTTCTCAAATGGAAACTTGACCTTACATGACTTGCACCTAAGTCCATTCAAATCTCTGTCACAAATGTTTTGATACAGCCTAAGGCCGGAGATATTTTCCAGTCCTATGAGTTTGTGTTTCATAAAATCTGAAACTATTTCAAATCCACGATGGAGAAGAATAGCTTCCCACCCTGCTAAAGGCTTCAACTTTTGGCAGGTATCTGACCCACAAGTACATATGTGTTGGACATGGGTTGTGTTTAGGATGTCTGAACATCTTTCTGCAAAACACATTCCAACAAACCCAATTTATATAAATTGTCTGACCATGGGGTTTGCTGCGACACTCAAACTGGGTTGGCATTTATGTTGGGCAAGACCAGCATATGTCTAGCCTGGGCTTTAATCAGCTGCAAAGTACCTCTCTTGCTCACTGATGCCAGTGAGAAGCGGCAGGCTGTCAACGGATTAATAAAGCTGGATAATCTAAGTACAGCCTTGGTCACCCAGGCAATTCCCTACTGCTGGGTATTTCTACACTGAGTGGTCTCCGGAGTTGTTAGCCTCTCCGGCTGATGGTTTGCTGACACCATTGCAAAAAGGAGAAAGCACCGAAGTAACACCCTGTCTTTCCTGGGTAAATCAAACCAACTAAAAGATCTTAAGAAAGTAGGAAAAGCCTTAACACATAATGGTTTTATTTTAGCTAATTGTAAGGGCTCTCCCTGTCTTGACATACATTTATGCAGGTGTTGTGATGCTTTAATAGTCTTTTCAATAGTCTTTTTTTCTGAAAAAAATCCAGCTTTTCTGAGTATCTCTCCAATGATGAACTGCAATAGTTATAGAGAAAAGAGAACATAGTGTCTGTTGAATGAAAAAAATTCCATTAGCACATTCCAAAAGCTTATTATTATAATCAATAACAGTTTACTTTTTTGCCCTAAAAATGCTGGATCATTCTGCAGAATGGTCTTTTACATCTTTGATTTCACTTCAGCAGTGATGAAGCAACATTAACCTTTAGACCCTCGGTTCATCTGTGCATAAGTTAAGGATTTCTTAAGGAAAACAATCCTTTTGTGTAACTCTTAGAAAGGTTACACAAGCAACAGAAGATTTTAGGAGCAAACTCAAGAAACTGCAGAAAACCCTACACGATCCTTGGAGAGGGCAGCTGCGGAGGTTAGCAAGGCCTTGATGTAGGGAGATGCTGTTTCTTGCCAAAATCGGGAATTCCTCCGGAACAGGCTGGTGTGTTTTAATCAAAGGGCAGGACCCTCTGCTCCTGATAATCAGTGCTGCGCTGATGGAGCTGTTGCAGTTCGCGCTGGTGGAGCTGTCGCAGTTCACGCTGGTGGAGGCTTTTGGCAATGTCGAGCACCGTGGTTAGGCAGAACACCCATCTGAACAAGGAGTGATTCCTGGCATCCTTGCGGCTCATTTCCCAGGTTAGTGTATCCCCAGGCATCTGAAAGTTCCTTTCTCTCAATAGCTGCTATCCATCATTATAAAAATGAGCATAACAGAGAAAGCAGAATGGCCGGTTTTGCTCTAACTCCATTGACCTCACTGGATTTACATCACAGAAGACATTGGAATAATAAATATGCATCTGCCCAATTACTAGGAACCTGCTGTAATTCCTCCCACCCCAACTGTTATTGATTTCCCAGGTGCTGGATCAGCGCAATGCAGCCCTGTGCGGCTGCAGGGGTCCAGCTCGGGTGGCAGGAGTGCGGGGACGTGCTGGCCTTGCTGGCACTCTGTGGCAGCAGAGGTGCTGCTTGGACGTGGGTGGCTTCTGCTAAAGCCCCACCCCACCCCTTTATCATTATCTCCCCAAGAGCCAGGGAGGAAAGTTCCTGGAGCAGCCTCCTGGCAGATGCAGGAAGGGTAAAATCGCCTAACCGATCAGTTTTTACACGGAAATCAGTATGATTATAAGTGTCGTCATGATCTCTGTGAAAGCAGAGGGCAGGACTCAGGGATGCTCCTGGTAGCATCTAGTCCTGTGTTTCCACACCTATCTTCAAGGGAAAATCAGAAGCCCTTAAGACTATTTTCTTTCCTGTAGCAGGAGAGGGATTGAGCCGAAATTTGCAAAGATGCAATAAATTTTATTAGCCTCCCAGGGCATAACAAGCTTGGACAAAGGTTTTTGAAGGAATGAGTGAGCCACAGGAATATTTCATTAGTTGCGGATGGTATTTGGAGAACCGCTGTAAAGATCAGCAGAGGAAGTATTTGATTTGTATGAAGAATGATGAAAGGATGCTGCCTGGGTGTGTGGGTACAACAACCCACAGCTCTCACAGGAATGTGGGCATCTTGAAGAAAACACTTTGCTTAGGGCAGTTAATTACTGCTATGTAATTTGACAAAAAAAGACTGAATTAAGTCAGCGGAAATTGGATAGATGTATAGGCAGCCTTAAGACACAAGCCAAGCTTATGGAAACTCTTTTTTTTTTTGGAAGCAGATCACCCACCTGCCTCTTCCTTATGAAATGAGAGATCTTAAAGATCACTGAAGAGGAGGGAATCAAGAGCAACACGTTTGTTAGCAAGTCATAAATTTGCAAGGAGAAAGCAAGGGGTGCAGAAAAAGAATGAACCTGAATTTCGCAAGGGCGATAGGCACCCTCCAACCCCAGCAGTTGCTCGGCTCGTGGCAGAGAGCCATCAACTGAGAGGTGCAAAGTCACAAAGCAGCATCTGACAATGAAGTTCACAAGCCGTTAACCAGCAATGTGAAGATGTGCTCGACAGGCTGCAAGTTAAACGACCTCCCAGGTTTAACACTTAGTCTTCGTAATATGCCAGAGAAACTTCTGAAGAGAGTAATTGGCCTAAAAGAAATGAACAATAAACCCTATGATGGAAGTCAATACTCCTCAGAACTTTCATTATTTTTTTTCAGTTAAATTTCTCTGTATTATTATTTCTCTGTGTATAGCATGGATGAAAGATCCTGGGTGAACTGAAGTCCTCTGCCCATCCTCAGAAGGCTGAAGTTAGAGGACGATTCAAAACAAGGTTGCTCATCCTGGGAAGCATAAAATCTTCATCTGATCTGAAACAAAAGGTGTCCTTTCATGTTTGAGACACTCAACTTTTTTAAAAAAACATTTAAAATACTTTAAATTGCATTTTTTTCTTTAAGATTTGACTTCTATTTCAAGCACATTAAAATTCTCCCCTCCATTCCTTTTTAGTCAAAACTCTTCACTGAATTCTTCTTCAGTTTATAAATAGTTTTGGTCCCTCTAAACCATCATTTTTATGACTTTCATATTTCTGGAAAAAAAGCACTGCTATTATTAGCCACCTACAGTCTTTAAGTTAGCACCCGAAGTATTGTCAAACAATTTCTGTTCCACTGTTACTGGGAGGACACCCTATTAAATGGATGGTTTATCTTTGACCAGTCACTTCAGATAGGTTTCTCAACCTACAGTTGTGCAATCACTTAGCAAACTATTTTGAGGTTGAAAATACCCTTAGAGGAAATTTCGAGCCTGTTTTCACACGGCTATGTGCTCCCAGCCGCATTTCTCTCAACTGAGCCCAAATGACCATGTCTGGGTCCACAGAACGAGGGATGTGTGTGAGATCCCACCCTAATGGAGAAGTGCATCAAGTTGGGCCATACTAAGATAGAATAAAGTCAGGTACCTGGTGCTACAGGATAACATGGGGAATTTCATGTTTCTGATGCAAACATGGATGTATGGAAAGGGAGCTGTTTGGACAAGAGCTGTGATTCCCCATCACTTTCCAGATGTGTCTCTGCATAATATCTGGCTGGTGCCTCCCATTAGCTCCACTTTCCTGCTCTTACCACACCTGAGATATAATTCCAACCTATTTCATATGTACTTACGTCAGGTTTAGAGTATAATTTTTAGCACAGTTAAGATCTAAATGAAAGTTCTCCCTTGCAATATGGGATACTAGAAAAGGTAGCAGAAAACAAATGTCTCCTAGCAAGCCAGTTAAATCACTTGCAACCTGGACTTCCTCATGAGGATAAATATGGGGCTGCAACTCTTCCCTTCCCATAAACGTTCTGCTCTGCTGGTGGAAAGAGATTTCTGTAAGGTTTCTATCCAGTGAAATCACCTAACCTATCATTTTCAGGCATGGAATTTTTCTGCTCACACATGCTGTCAGTTGTTCTGTGAGGTTATTTCTCATGCAAACCAAAATAGTTCCTGATTTAAAATGTTCCTGAACCTGACTGTTCACATGATAAATGACATAATGGAGTTGCATTCGTTAGCACCAGAAGCAAACTCCAAAATAGAACCAGACAATTACTAAACAAACATTCTGTAATTATCTTTTCTTTCCTGACCAGCTGAATGATGAAGAAAGCAACAATGTATGCAGCTCGTGGTTAGAGCTGGTCATTTAGGCAAGAAAAAATATCGGATTCAAGTGTATTTCATCAACCAGAGTGTGGAGGGAGCTGGTTTCAGCTGATGGAACCAATATTGTGGCGGATGTTAGTTGTTTTCATAGTGTTGACTCCCACTGACTTCCCTTTTTATATTTTTAATGTCTCCTTCACACAGCCTTCTCTGGCTTATTTTCTTCTATCTTGCATTAATAATTCTAGTGATTTTAGGTATGCCCTTGTACTTCATCCATTACCAACACCGTGATACACATCTGTGGACATGTCATGCTATATATCACACTATACGTGTTTGAGTACTACATGGAGGTGTCTGCAAGTACACATCTCCTCATAAGAACTGCTTTTACAGACCTTTGTTATACCTTCTTTGGAGCTCATTATTCCATTATCTGGCAACATAATACTCTTATTCTGAGGCACACCATTATTTCAATTACAGAATGATCATAATTAGACTCTGCTCATTAGGACTTCATCTCTTGGTCTACAGATGGGAACCTGTATAAATCTGAATTAGAAGAAAAAAAATTACTCGTTGTTTAACATGAGCTTAACCTTAAATACTATCCTACAAATTAAGGACAAGCTTAAGTGCTCTTTTACATATAGCGAGGGTAACACCTATTTGATTACTTGCCCAAGCAAAAGAAATATTCCAGATGTTCAAGGCAAAACAGTTCAGAGATGTTGCATTTGCTCGTGAAAGAATTCATGTGGTTTGGACTCTAAGTGACTCCAAGTAGACACCTCTGCTCTCTGCATCTCAGGTCCAGTCCCCAAGGGCCGTGGCTACCTCAGAGATGTTGACTCTAGATGTATTTGCTGGTGATGCAGGTGGGGAGTGCACAGCGAGGAGGGCTCAGGGGCGTTTCTGTATGATGCACCTGGAAAAGCTGGGTCCTGCCTGGTGGTGGAGGGGCAGGGAGTTTGATGTCTTAATATGCAAATCTGGCAAACATTTCATTTGTTGAATGAAGAATCAGTTTCTTTCACTGTGAAGCATGAATTGTCACCAGGGAATAACCTGAAGGGAAGAGCCTGAAGTTTAAGAATTATTTGTTTAAAATATTCAGCATATATTGACAAACAGCGAGGCACAGCTAACAACTAACAACTGAATGCAGGGTGAGGTTCTATTATTCCTAAAAGTATTTAAGACAGATGTTATCCTTACTTTAGCTCCTGGTGAGCCCTAACAAGAGAGCTTTTTGGCACTGTGAAGTTTTGCAGCTCTGTGGAACAGGGTCTCTGGAACAACCATCACCTGATTCCTCACTGGGGCTTGTTCTAGACCACGAAAAGCCAAGCAAGGGGGATCGGTAGAGACTTGCCGAAAGCATCAGTGTGTGCACCCAGTGTAGCAGAGCTGGTGGATCCCACGCAGAGGAAAGGAGCTGTTGCAAATCCCCCGGGAGCAGCTCTCCGTTTTTCTCTCCGGCTGTAGCCAGGTGTGCTTGTACTTCTGGAATCAGCTAGGTGAGCCCATTTCAGTTATATATCCAAAGGGCATGTGCTTTTGTTATTGCTGGTAGCATCTGCCATCTCTTCCTGAAATAATTCTCCAGGCACGAGGTAGATAAAAATGTGTGTCTCTGTGGATAAAACCAAACACTGCTAGTTTCTGCAACAAAATAAGGAATACCCAAGCCTTTTATTCAAGAAAGAAGGTTTAATACGAAAAGCAGTAATTCACAAGGGATCCGTTGTCCTCTTCCCACTAACCTTTAAGATTATCCTAGAGAAACGTGGAATATCAGTCCTCTCCTCCTCCCATCGTTGTGCTTTGGTACAGTGTCTGGGGCTTTACTTGGTAAAGTGCTACCAGGCAAAGATAGCTCTATCTTATGTTGCTTTGTAATAAACAGTGGATTAAGGATACAAGTACAGCTACTACATCACCACGACCTACTGACATTCAGTAAATACGAGTGCTTTGAACTGCTTTGATTCCAAGAGCAAGTGGAGCAGTGATTGATTAAATCTTCAGAGTTTAAGATCAGAAATAAAATCAAGGGGATGCTGCAAAAAGGCCATGAAAACTGCAGGAAATATTGATTGAAAGTCACTTCAAGTATTAGGGAGCATCTCGTCCTCCCAATGCCCAGGGAAAACATCTAATTTTTTAATAAATTTTGTTTAATCAGTCACTATCATCAAACTCATTGTGCTGGTAGACGTTATTCTGGTCTTCTAGATTTTTATATGCTCAGCAGATCATGCAATATCAGAGAAAATATTATTGCTCAAGGGTTCATGCTTTGTGCTTTGAAGATGCAACACAGAAGTGGAAGTGCTGGGGCAAAAGTGGAAGCGCCTGTGTCCACCGTGACCACTGGTGAGAGCAGGGAATGGCAGGAGCAAGCAGAGCTGCTGGTCACAGCCCACCTGCCCAGTATTATAAAATTATAACTTATGGAATTGAAAATATAAAAAACAATTGGCTTTTTTTCACCTTAATTTTTGAAAATATATCTTTCACGATTATTTTAGAAAAAATTATTGAGTATGGTCCACAATAATTTGGGGGTGTTTCTTGCCAAAAAAGTATTATTTTAGTAAAAAACAGAAAATTCTGTATATCTCTGCATAAAAACAAATGCTTTCAGCTGTGATTTTCTAACTCCCAAGGGAATTAATGAGTAAAGAAGAGCTCTTCATAATGCATATGTATATTTTTATATGTCTGTATATAGATACTATATTGCTTAGATATATATTATTTATGTCGCAGGAGCTTATTCAAAACATCACTTTCTTTTTCTTTGAAAATACTCTTCTAGAGTAGTTACTGACCTGTCTCTCTG